>CM053792.1:773087951-773590451 GCA_028749045.1 Cupressus sempervirens | reverse complement strand
TCAAATAGCACATTTGTCCTGCAAAATGATGCATATGACAGATAAAATAGCACATTTGAACATTTAAATAGCACATATGATCAATAAAATAGTGCATATGATCAATAAAATAACACATTTAATCAATCTTGTGACGCATCTAAGAAAGAACCTAAAATAGAGGTTATTTGCATACTCAACATTTGCAAATGAACAATGAATTTGGATAACCTTTTTCCCATTGATATTCTCCAGATCTTGAAATTGACCAAAACCATTTTTGAAACAAGCAAAGCTACTAACAATATTATTAATCCAACAGCCCTCATTACTCCATTTCACATAACAAGAATGTCCAAAGAAACACATCCGTTCCCTACCTAACTTCATGAGAGTGAACTTATCCTATCAATATTTCCAAAACCCCTTGTCTATCCTAGCCTGTTACTCTTAACTAATCATGGTCAACAAAAATCCTCACATTGTGAAAATGCATAAGAGTTAGAGGAATCCTATTCACTTCTCATTCCACTGCAAAAAACCAGTGTAACTACAAAGCCAAAATGATTACCTCTACGGGTGAGTGCCAGAATAGCCAGTAGAACTATCAAATGCATGAAATCTCTAGATCTCATCAAACTTGTTACCCTAATAGATTGTTCACCAAACACAGTTACTCATGAGTCACCCTGTTCAACCAAAATTTAGAACACTTTGCCAAAATGGGTTCATCTAACATATGGAATGAAAAGAGCATTGAAACTAAAATTGAAGACTTTCAGAAAAATCCCTAACTTGTCAATATCATGGACAAGATACTTGAGAAACAAAAAGAATGCTACATACTAGCATTAGCACAAGAAGGTGCAAAATTGCCATCTGACTTTTATATGACCAATCTGAAACAAGATGAAGAAGAGTCACCCTTAGATATTTTTAGACAAAAATTACAAGACTTATAATTGGAAATGGAAAGGATGAAGTGAGGGAAAATACAACCCACTGAGTTTAGCCTTGAAAAGGCGTGTCCTCTACCATTCGATAAAAGCATTACCTTCACACCTTTCCCTCAAAATGTGAAAATACCAAAATATGATAAATAGTTTGGTACATTAGATCCAAAAGATCACCTTAGACAATTCTATGCACTAAGTATGGAGTTTTTCCATGAAATGACTTATCTAATGCATTTATTTCCTAGGAGCCTTGGGGGGTAAGCCATGGAGTGGTTCTCCAAGCTATCCTCCAACATTAAAATGTTTGACCAATTGACTTCTTTTTTTATCATCCAATATTCTTATAACATCAAAAGGGAAGTTACAATGACCAATTTTTGTAACACAAAACAACTTCCTGGAAAATCATTCAAGGTCTTCCTACAATATTGGAGGCACACATTTGCTAAGTATCATAGAGAAATATCGAACAAAGAGAAGACAGACATCTTCATCAATAGTCTCTCAAAATCTATGAATTACTAGCTCCAACTCCAAGGGCCTAAAGATTTTAAGACCACCTTAGAAAATGCCACTAAGGTATAAGAAACTTTGATAAACAATGACATTATTAAATTATCTAAAGATGGTAAGCGTTTCTCCAACAATTCCACATAGAATCACAATTCCTCTAATCTATCCACTAACAAACAAAAATTGTAGTGGAGAAACAATAACAAAAACACCACCAACAATGGGGTGCTTGAAGTCAACCATTTCAAACCTCAATCTCAACCTCCTCTAAATCAACTAGGTCCTATTGTCAACAACACTAATCTAAACACATCGTGACAAGATAATGCCCATCTATTTTACGGACTTAACATGACAAATCCATCTACATCTAATCAACAAGTTACTTATAATCAAGATCCTCCCCTACAAAGATATTAGTCTTTCGATATACACAAAGAGTATACACCTATCAGGGTGTCTTATGAGAGTGCTTGACAAACCCTTTTGGCCGATGAACTAATTGTGCTACTTGAAGCCAAACCCTATGAACCCCAAGTCAAACTGAAGTGGTGGAATAACAAACACATTTGTGCATATCACCAAAATAGGGGGCACTTAATAAATAATTGTTTTTTCCTTAATGGGGCCATATAAAAATTAATCAATGATGGAACTATCGAAGTAAATAACCTTAGCAAAAATGAAGACCACATGACCTTCAATAACTCTTTCATGAGTCATGAAAAGGGTGAATCCTCTAGAGCTAATTAGAAGGCACCTCCTCACAATAAGGTTAATTATGTACATCAATACCATAACACCATCGGCATGATCTCTAGATTTGATGACACCATAAATGTCATCATAATTAAGGATAAAAACAAGAAATAATAATCCAATGTTGTTACTCAAGGTCAAGCCTCTAAATTCATTTTACCAGGACTTGTGGAAAATTCTAATCATGCAACTACAAGTTCCTCCTTGCTTAAATACAATTTGGTCAACCAGTTACTTAAGACTCCTGCTTATATCTCCATTTTTGAGTTGTTGCAAATTTTGTCAAAGCATAAAGAAGTCCTCACCAAAGCCTTAGTTCCAAATGACCTAGATGTGAGTAGGTTTCAAAACATGGTCAGAAATCTTGTGGCTCCTCATTGCATCTCCTTCTCAGCCCAAGATGACATGCCTATCATCCAGCTGCAAAATTCCCCTCTACATATTGAAGTCTTTATCCACAAAAATAGAGTTAAGAGAACATTGGTTGATTGTGGGGTAGGTCTCAACATATGCACACTAAATTTAGTGAAAACCCTAGGATATAAGAAAGATGTTGTTGATCCAAGGAAGAAAATCACCATCAAACCTTATGAGGAGGAGGAGAGATCCTCCAAAGGCATGGTTATTCTACCAATCAAGGTTAGACCAATTGTGAAAGAAACTATTTGTCAAGTCTTAGACTTGCAATTAACTTATAACATCCTATTAGGAAGATCGTGGATTCATGACATGCAAGTTGTTCCCTCCACTTACCATCAATGTCTTAAATTTCCATACATGGGTCAAGAGGTGACCATACCTGGGGACCAAAACTTTGCACAATATTGTAACTCCCTTGTTCCTCATAATAGGGAAGACACTGGCACCCTGACATATGACATCAATCAATCCACATCAATAGAGACTTCATGTTCTACCAACTAAAATAACAACTACTCATCTACATTGACTAAGGGTAAAGAGAAAGTTGTTTATTCAAGTTCTTCCCTTCCTTCACCATCGTCACCAAAGGACCCTAAATAGACACATTATGAATAAATGGATAGGTTGATGAAGGAGTTTGATAGGAAGTGTAAACTAAAACATAGAGGGGTAGGTGAGTACTTGGTCTCCTTATTTGATCCCCCATTTTCTCCAAGATCTCATGGAAAACCATCATCCACCACTAGACATTATCATGTACATTTTGTTAAGGCAAGTGGGGTACCCTCAAGCATGGTAGAAGAAATCAATAAAAAAAAAATTGATATCTCCCCTCATCTACACAAAAAAAGTTTTGATTTAATGAAAAAGATGAGATATATGGGATATGGTCCCTTAGGGATAGAGAAAGGCATTTTCAAACCTCTTGTAGCACATTTTTGGTCCAACAAATCTAAAACAAGTATAAGGTGTAGAAAACAAGGCAAAGCATAGAGAACCCCTGAGTCTCTTCCCAAGCACAGTGATTTTGCCTCTTCTGCTCTAGCATGGGTACCAAAAGAAAGAGGTGGTAATAGAAAGAAGGCAACTAATATAATAAATGTAAATCTATCCCTCCCTAGTTCATGCCACACAAGAGAACTTCTCATGGACATTTCAAATAATGAAGATGATGACAACTCCATTAAGTGGGAGTTTGAATCATTATCCAAAGAGTCCATCCATGATAAAGAATGTGATGTTGCTCACATTCCTAAATCTAATGATTTCACTACACAAGGAACAACCTCTCATCTGGATCTTACTTCACCAAGAGCTAGAATGGAACAGAACAACTTAGGGGCTACTACATATTAGACAGATCACATCGCATCATATGAGGGTGATGAACATATTGAAGAGTTCCAATTTTAAACCCTATTTACTGACTACTTTCTAGTAGAACTCAAAGACGATCACTATAAGCCACTCGCCAGCTCTACTTTTCCTAACACTTTAGAGGAAGCACATGTCATAGACCTAACCAATACAATGTATGAGCCATCTAAAAAGATCATGTCTTTGAACCCCATGAAACCCTTTCCATATTATGAATCACTCTCCCTAGTCCATCCTGAACTCATTAGTTGGGATACAACTGAGCCTTACCATATCCCTCATTTTGACAATGATTGTGATTTCTTCATCTACCTTAACGTGGTTGAACCATCTCATCCATGAAGAACCAAAGAAATGCACATAGCCAAGTCTAATATCAATCATCTTAGTCATACTAGTATAGGCCAAGTAGTTCATAGCCTTGAGGATCACTACCAAGTTTTAGCTGATCTTGAGAAAAAAATGGAAAAAAATAGAAGTGATGCATCCAATGGTGAAAACCCAACTATGGCACCCACAAATGAGATGATTGATACCTTACCTATGCACTCTGCAGAAAGATCATCCATTTTTATCAAACCAACCAAAAATTCAACATTGGTGTAGAACAGGAACCAAGGATCATCTATTTGGTGCAATCTTTAAGCATAGAGGAAAGAACCATATTCATTTTATTCTTTGTAGAGAGGCAAATAAACTTTGCATGGCCTTATGTAGACATGCCAGGATTAGACCCAACTTTAATCCTCCATCACCTCAACATTTCTCCTAAGGTCAAGCCAATCAAACAAAAACTCAAGAAGATGCATCCCCATGTAGCTCTACTAATCAAAGCAGAATTAGTCGGTACCAACTTCATCTAACACCTAGCATATGTGTCATGGATATCAAACATTGTTTCACTATCAAAGAAGGATGGCAAAATATGCATCTACATTGATTTTTGGGATGTAAACAAAGCATGTCCTAAAGATGATTTCCCCCTTCCTAAAATTGACACCATTGTAGATCTGACAGTAGGCCATTCCATGTTCACTTATGGATGGATTTTGAGGGTATAATCAGATTAGGGTAGCTCTAGAGGACCAAGAGAAAATGGCCTTTACTTGTGTATGGGGCACATTTTGTTGGAATGTGATGCCCTTTGGGCTAAAGAATGCAGGGGCCACCTATCAACGGGCCATGACCACTATCCTTCATGACATGATGCACATCTTTATGGAAGACTATGTAGATGATATCCTTGCCAAATCTCATACTCAAGAAGAACATCTCCCCATCTTGGACAAAATATTTACCCGATTAGAAGCATTCAAAGTTAGGCTAAATCCAAAGAAATGTGCTTTTGGCATCAAATCTAGCAAGCTTCTTGGATACATTATCTCAGCCAAAGGGATAGAAGTGATCCTGAAAAGGTACAGGCCATAGTTACCATGCAATCTCTGAAGAACCTAAGTCAGCTATGTTCTCTCTAAGGAAAGCTTCAATCAGTCCATCGTATCATTTCGTAGTTAGTAGAGAAGTGTGTGCCTTTCACCCACTTATTACACAACAACATAATTTTCAAATGGGATGATCAATGTCAAAAAGCTTTTGATTTTCTCAAAACCTACTTGATGAATCCACCAGTGTTGGTGCCTCTAGTGTCACACAAAAAATTATTGTTGTATATTTCCCTAACTAAAAAATCAATTGGAGCCCTCTTAGCACAAGAAAATGACCAAGGAAAAGAAAGGGTCATTTATTACATCAGTCACACCCTGGTCAACTGTGATCTAAATTACTCCTTTATTGAAAAGACATTTTTGGTCGTAGTTTTTGCTTCCCAAAAGCTACACCATTATCTTTTGACACATAACATCAAGTTCATCTCCAAGATTGATCCCCTCAAATATTTTCTCAACAAAATAGTGTTAACAGGCAGGTTGGCCAAGTGGGTGATGATCCTAAGTGAATTTGATATTGAGTATGTTGATAGGAAAGCAATAAAAGGATAGGACATCACCGACCAATTTTTGGATGCACCTATAGAGAGATTGAATCCTATCTTAGCTAGTTTTCTAGATATGCACATTCTTTAAATAGAGTCAATAACTTGAAAGTTCTATTTTGATGGTTCTTGCACACACCATGGTTCAAGCACTAGTATTTTGTTCATCATGCCATGAAGTGTTACCATCCCCAAATCCTACAAACTAATTTTCCCCTGCACCAACAACATGGTAAAATATGAAGCCCTGGTCTTGGGCATTACACTAGCTTTAGAATGGAAACTAATAGTGCTAGAGGTCTATAGATATTCTCAATTGATCATCAATCAAGTCACCAACACATATCAGACCAAGGATGAAAAATTATTGCTTTACAAACATATGGTTGACACACTTAAGGCATGTTTTGTTCATATTACTTTTGAACAAATTTTCAGAGACAAGAACAGAGCTGTACATGCCATGGCCACCTTAGCCTCCTTGCTTTAGTTACTGGAGCAACACAAGTGATATGAATTCTTAGTAGAAGAGGTGGTTCAACCCACATTTACTCAACCTGATTCCCTTATATTTGTCATTTAGACACTCTTGATTCCCTCTGGTATAACCCCATCATCACTTACCTACATGATAACACCATCCCATTTGACCTTTCATGCAACCAAAAATGTAATTTCATTCGATAGACCTCGCACTACACTTTGGTGGTTGATACATTGTATAGGAAGGGTATTGACAATACTTTGTTTAGATGTCTTGAGAAGGAAAAGTTGAGAGTTTCTCTGTAAGAAGTCCATGCAAGGATTTGTGGGTCACACTCTAGTTGTTTTACATTAGCAAAGAAGATTCTTAGGATGGGTTATTTTTGGCCAACCATGGAAAAACATTCTATCGACTATGTTAAGACTTGCAAAAAATGTCAAATACATGGTAAACTTGTTCATGTGCCAACCCAAGAACTCAACCCTTTGGCCACACCATGGCCTTTTTATTATTGGGGTTTTGATTTAATTGGAGACATCCACCCACCTTCCTCTGGTGGATATAAATAGATTATTACTACCATAGAATACTTCACCAAGTGGGTTGAAGCGGCACCACCTGTTGACTCTATGAGAAAACAAATCTCTTCCTTCATCCTAAACCATATCATCTATCAGTTTGGAATACCTCATGCCATTCTTGTTGATAATGCCTTTTACTTTAAGAATCAAATAATTGACAAATTATATGAGAAATTTTACATTATACACCACTCCTTGTCAATTTATTACCCCCAAGGCAATGGAAAAGTAGAGGCCACCAACAAGACCATTATCAAAATTCTCAAGAGAATTGTCAACGATATTGGTAGAGATTGGCATTCATAGTTGAATCCTACCCTCTAGGCCTATAGAACAAGTGTTAAGACACCTACAAGTGCAACACCCTTCTCTTTGGTTTATGGTTGTGAAGACATTCTTCCCTTAAAGGTTGAGATTCCATCCTTGAGAGTTACTCTTTGAGATATCCTATCAAATTAAGACTATAGAATGGCCTATCTATAGTAGCTAGAGTTATTATAAGAACATCAGTGTATAGCACATGAACACCTCAAAGTGTATCAGAATAGATTATCAAAGACATTACAACAAAAAGATCAAACCTTGTGTCTTTTGGGTTGGTGACCTAGTACTCCAAGAAAACCATAAAAATCAAGCAGCAAGAGAAAAGAAAGGAAAATGGGAGGCCAATTGGATTGGTCCTTACATTATCACAAAGTCTTTTGGAACTGGTACTTACAAACTTGCAAATTGCAATAGTGCCAATCTAGCAAAACCCATCGACAACATCCATCTCAAAAGGTTCTATGTCTAAGACTTTGAGGAGACATATTATCACCAAAAATACCAAAAAATATCAAAAAAACTGAAGAAAAAAAAAGAGATAGCACCTTTGGAATTCCCTAAACAACAAAAGTCCTTCAATGTTGAAAGACACTCAAGATAGGACTCAAGCAACTTCCACAGAGATAAATTTTTCTTGTTTGTGGCTTACTTAGCACAATTGAGTTAATTTCACACATACCTAATTGAGAAACACTTGTGGGTTCCAATTCAATGGTTACTTGTCATTCAACACAACTCATATCAGCAAAGACAGTCAGTATAATATTACCAAAGGGAAGCACAACAGATCAGGAGAAACATGGAGTCAGATTATGTATTGAGATATCATAGACATGAATTGTAGGAAAATCAATGCACCTCTCAGCTATCCACCATGGCCAATAATTCCCAATATCCATTTTAGATTTTTATTCAATCCTTTTGCTATTTCGAAGAGTCTTTTTGCCTTCATCATCTCCAATATAGCTCCCTAAGCCCGCTCTTAGCCTTTTCGGCCCACTTTGGTCTCTGTGACTCTTTAGGTGCCTCTAGACAGTCCTGGCTATCTCCACAGTCCAACAAATCTCACTCACATCCTCGCTTCACCCCACCAATTGGAAAATCATCAAAAATAATCAAAAAATTCAAAAATTGTCAAAAATAATCAACAAAATTCAAAAATTGTCAAAAATTATCAAAAAAATTCAAAAATCATCAAAAATTACGAAAAAAATCCAAAAATTGTGAAAAATTATCAAAAAAATCCAAAAATTGTCAAAAAAAATCAAGAAAATCCAAAATTATCCAAAAAAAATCAAAAATTATCAAAAAATATTAAAAAATTGTCAAAAATTGCCAAAAACATTCCAAAGGGGGTAATAATTGCTGAAAATAGCCAAAAATTCCAAAAATTAACAAGACCACAAAATTTTAGTCAAACATGCTTTGTTTCAACTCAAATAAGCTATTCAAATATACATAAATTATTGATGTATTTTTCCAAACAATGATCCATTGATTTCATGTCAAACGGGTGTCCATCTATAATTGTTGCTGCTTCAGGATTGCATATCTTGACTAGTTTTATATGAAATCAATGGTGAGGTCCACTATATTGAAAATTATTTAAATATTTTATGGCTTATTTTATGGCTCCATTACCTCAGGCAAAACCAAAAACAACAAAAAAGTGCCTCAACGACATTAAGAAGCAATGTAGTTATGTCCTCAAACATCTCACTAGGCTTTGAAAAATCTGGCACAATTCAAATAGTGAAAGAGGATCTAGTAGAGTCCCTTATCTTTCCTCCAACCAAGAACAACAATTACCAACAGATTATTAGTCTTATTTATGTTGCAGTGGTCACGGTTGATCCAAACCACTCCAACAAATATATCAATGTTATCCCCAAAGGCCCAGATATCCATCGGATTCTTTCATCATCCCCTAAAAGGGGGCAAAGAATAAGTAAGCATTACTTTTAGAGATTGTAGGGGCGTCCTTGCCTTTGTAGGACCCAAACACCTTTTTCAAGGCCCTATTTTGGCCTTTCCAAGCCCCTGAGATGCCTTTTTAGGCCTAAACAACTTTTTTAGGCCCTCAAATTGCCTTTTTAGGACCTAAATGCCTTTTTCAAGGCCCTTTTTTTACCTTTTCAGGCCCCTGAGATGCCTTTTTAGGCCCAAACACCTTTTTCAGGCCCCTGAAGTGCCTTTTTAGGCCCAAACACCTTTTGCAAGGCCCTATTTTGGCTTTTTTCTAGCCCCTCAAACACCTTTTTAGGCCCTCGAAGTGCCCTTTTAGGCCCAAAAACCTTTTTCAAGGCCCTTTTTTGGCCTTTTCAAGCTCCCAAAGTGACTTCTTAGGCCCTCAAGCACCTTTTCAAGACCCGGATGCCCTTTTCAAAGCCCAAACATCCTTCACAAGACCTGAGCACCTTTTTATAGGCCCTTCTTGGTCTCTTTTGGCCATCGCAACCTCCCATAGTGTCCCAACACCTTTTCATAGGCCTCATGAGCATCCATCTCAATGTACACCTAGCAAAAATCCTAACTTTGGCCTTATGCATTTAAAGGATATCAATATATGCAGTCTTGTGCCTCACTATTTGTCATTTAGCACTTCCTATTTTTTCGCCATTAATTGCCACGACTCTCCAACCATTACACAAATTTTTACTCATCTTTCATTGGGAGCCCACACAGACACTCAATTCCCCACATACAAGTGAAGGTTTGTCTTCCTCTATAGATTGTATTGTCCCTACTTTTATGAAGATTGACACTTCTTTCCAAAAATTCCAAAAATATTTGAATATTCCCAAAAATTCCAAAAACATTTGAATATTCCCAAAATTTCCAAAAACATTCACAAATTCCTAAAAATGCTAAAAATATCCAAATACAATCCAAAAATATCCAAAACAAACACAAACAATGTTCATCTGACACATTAACATTACCACCAGTTGTCCTTTTGTTTGCCACAAAAACAAATAAAAATTTTATTCTATTACGACAATAATGACAACATTGCGTTCAAATATCCTCTAGTGGATCATTTATTCTAGCCTCCCTAGGGGAGGTGACAAGACAGGGTGTCCAATCAATGGTTTTTCTTCAGACCTAGCTCCTAACGAGGAAGCCCTTGGCGTTAATCCTCTACATATCCACACCACATCCATGGGAATTGAAAACCTACCACCATGCAACTACACATTTAACAATTGTACAAATTCCCTATCCACAAACTACATCTCTCGCCGGTTCTCATTTGGGAATGCCTGATGATAAAGTCTCATATAATATGTAGCTTCCTGGTGTACCTTCCTCATCTGTTGCATATCCACAAACACATTCTCCACCAGCTTTTTTATTCTTATTACAGTGATCACTCGTTGAGCCACATCTCACTCCTGTTGCATTTGATCAGTCACCATTTTCAAATGCTCCATGTTCACTTTTTTCTTGCCCAACTATTGCTGCAATTGTCTCACCTTCAACTCACTCAATGCTAACCACTCCTATAGTTTCAATGACAAGGAGTTCAATTATACAATCACCTCCTTGAATAACACAGACTATAACTACAACAACACTAGCTCATTTTACACGCTTTTGAACCCCATTTGTGTCATCTTTAGGGATTCCCAAAATCTCTGAGCTTGCGACCATTCCACTCACATCCTTGTGTCATTCCATTTTGAATGCAATTGCTCCACGCATAGTTCCACTTCTAGTGATTACACCCACACCCGCTCCATATTCACCACTGCTTGGAGTAATCTTGCCTCCATTTGCGCTCCATCTTTTTGTACCTTCTCTATCAATCCTAGTAGAAACTTAACTTCTTGTTTGGCATTTTTTTCTTGGACTCTCTCTGCAACCAACATTCTTCGTAGTTCTTCAACATAACTTGATGATTGGTCTCCACCCCCTACCTCTAGCCACAATTCCTCCACATTTATGTCGCTCACTTCCCCTTCCATTGATCCTTGTCCCAAAATTCCAAGGCTAATCAACTGACCTGCTCCGCTTATCCCCTCACACACACTAATATCTCCCACACTCCACGAAGCTTTTTCCATAGACTTTTTAGGAGATTTTATCTCCCCTATCTCCTCCTTTGCTCCGGACATACTCTTCATCATTTCAAGCAAACTATTCTCTGCCTACATCATCGGCTCATTGTCATCCAATACCACCTACAATGTTTGTTGTGTTATAGTCCCTGACAACATCATTAACACTAACAAGGGTGTTTCTTTTGCCCTGATCCCTGCATCTTCAGGTTGTGCCAACCCCCATCCCACCTGACTTGATTCACCTTGCAATTTAGGTTGATGCACCAACTCCTCAGAGGTTCACTAAATACACCTTGCTCTTTTCCCTTGCCTAATCCACCTTCCCTGGCTAGCATCACCCTCCTACTATGACTGATCTGGTGAGCCTAACATGCTTTCACTTACACACTACTTCAAACTTCTCAATCAATCCAATGACCACATTTTACTCTTCACCTTGCTTCATTCCATTCCCATACTATCCACCTATTTATGGCCATCACTCACCTAGACTCATTCTTTATTGACCTTACCACATGTATGCTTCCCACCACACCTATATTGGGTACACTTCTGCCATTCCCATGCCATAATTGCCACTAAAAAATTTCTACCAACCTTCTCTGCCAACACATGCTCCATGCCTTCTGCTGTCGATTTCCACTGACACATCTCATACTTTGTTGCCCAACCATTACAACCACTTTATCCATGGTTTGAACAAATTTTACACTATTGCACACAACTATTGACACTACTAGTCTGCAATTACTAGTTTTTCTATTGTTATGCACTTCTAGTACCTCGATAATGTACTTGACTAAAGGTACCAGGATGAAGTCATGATACTTTATTTTCCTTTGATTTTTCACTATTCATTTCTAGTGATCCTCTAATTTCATGCATTATTGGTGTCCACTTGTAAGCGCCTCCTCTCATTTGGAAATCCATGTGTACCTCAACTAATTTTGTATGATATCTTAGATGAGGACTTTATCCGACATTTGATTGTTTGTGTGCCTATTTTTATTTTCTATGGCTATAACATTTGTTTTTCAATAAATTTTCATACTTTTCATGTACACTATTTGTGATTGATGGTACTTCTTGATGTGACAAAGTATTCATATCACCTTAGCTGAGCTTGTGGTGGTTGTACTTGGTCACTTCTTATTAAATGCTTTATGATGACAGTTATTTTGTATCTCTTTACAATAAAAGTGATAGTTAGTTGAATTAATTTAGTTTTCATTTTCATCATGGGTCTCTTACAATCACACAGTTGACACATAAATTAGGATAACACACACACAAGTCTCATCACTAGTGATCAACAAAAAGGCTAAACAATTTGAGTGAGACTATCAAATAGTTGAACACATGACAACATACTCAAGCATGCTTCAACACTCAACCATTTTGGACTTTGTTTCATCACAACACTATCACCTTGCATCACACTTCATTCTCGCATATCATCTATTTAACCTATTGCATTATGTGGCTTTTGAATCTCAAACAATTATGGTCACTAATTTCTCCTATTTTCACCTCATATTACATTGTGTGAGTTTCGAATCTCAAACAATTTTGGGTCACTATCTGATGTAAATAGCGTCAATGGAGTAACCCAATCAATGCGATACATTTTTTTCCCTTCAAAATTCATAAAATAATTTCATTATATCAAGGAATCTCATGAGGCAAAACAAAGCATTTTCCAACACAAAAAATCAACCCTTCTCCATTTGCATATCTTGATTACTATATATGATTCCATTAATAATAACATATCTTGATTACTATATATGATTCCATTAATAATTTCTTCTTTTCTAAAACTCATATTGAAAAACCCTCTAGTGAAATATTTCCAAATTATACCTATTCAAACATATCCAAATCTAAGCCAAAAATAATAAATACATTGCACGTTATAGTCTCTGCATATAGACCCATTTTCTCTATCATAAATCAGAAGTAAAACCACTAACCCTACCTAGGGCATCTAATAACTTCATCAAAATGACTCCAAATGAAACAAAATCAATTATCAATCAACCTTATATGAGTCTAGTTTTTGAATCTATAAGAAATTAATTTTTCCAATTCATAAATCATTCTACAAGCACAAATCATTGCCTGCAACTTCAACAGAGATCCTTAAAAATCACTCTTCATTAAAATGAACATAACTTACACATATCTAAATTAAAATGACTCAAACCAATTGAAAATTAAAGCTAGTTTATATACCCTTCCAATTCATATAACTAGAGTTTTTTTTTTCATTCAAATGTTTCTGTACCAAACATTTAAATCCAACTATAGTTGGGCATCCTCAAATCTAAAAATAACCACTTTTAATAAAACTAGCATAACTTCTTCACTTCTCAACATAATCACTCCAAACTAGAACCAAACAAAAGATTATTCATCCTAATTCAAATAAAATAAACTTTTTATAACATTTTTAGGCAGTAAAAGTCCGTACAAAACCTGAAAACCACATAAAAAATAGTTGACAGCAATCAAAACTACAAGTTATGAAGATACCAATTGTTTCAAAATGATCTTCCTCTTCCCATTCATTGAAATCTGATTTGAAATGACCAATACAATTATTTTTAAGTGGTTTTGGTGGTTTACAACTTTCTAACCACCTTTTAAACTAAACCATTACATTCTTTTAACCCTTGTACATTTTTAATGCTTCTTTAAGCACTCCCATTACAATGCAAATCTAATTTTTCTATTTTTTAATACATCACAATGCAAAGTTAAGAATTTTAACCATCTCTTAAACATGGTTATAGTAAATTATAAATGACTTAAATATTACAATATTATGAGATTCATCGTAATATATGAAGGGTCAAGATGCTCCTACATCATACTCCTAGGCTTAAAAGATTTCCATGTCCCATGGAAATGTGTAGTGGAAAATTCTGCAAACAAATCTTTCACTTCCTTCTCTTTATCACTAGGCCCATGCTTTTTTTGTATACTCTATCTTTTTCAAATGAATCTCATCAATGGAGTAAAGACTAGCTGCTAGCCATCACGCTTCATGTTGTTTCTTCATACCAGCACCCTACTGCCATCTTAACCATACAAGATTCTTGAGGATGCTTCCCACCCTTCTCTTAGTGGTTTCTCTCATGCATCTTCTACCCAGGTACAACTTGATGGAGACAATATCAAGATCCTAACTTGAGATCTTCACATACACAATCGCAACAATGTCCTTCTTGCAGCTATGATGGATCCACATCCCACCAATTATATCTCTACCCACAAAAACACTAGATCTTTCATTGGCTCTGATACCAATCTGATGTAAATAGCATCAACAAAGTAACCCAATTAGTGGGATACATTTTTATCCCTTCAAAATTCATAAAATAATTTCATTATATCAAAGAATCTCATGAGGCAAAACAAAATATTTTCCAACACAAAAATATCAAGCCTTCTCCATTTGCATATCCTAATTACTATATCGGATTCCATTAATCATAAATTATTTTCTAAAAATTTTCTTGCAAAACCATCTATTTTAATTTTTTCAAATTATATCTATTAAAACATATCCAAATCTGAGCCAAAAATAATAAATCCATTACACGTTATAGTCTTTACATATAGACCCATTTTCTTTGTCATAAATTAGAAGTAAAACTAGTAACCCTGCCTAGGGCATCTAATAAATTCTTCAAAATATATCCAAATGAAACCAAAAAAATTATCAATCAACCTTATATGAGTCTATTTTTTGAATCTATAAGCCATTAATTTTTCCAATTCATAAATCGTTCTACAAGCACAAATCATTGCCTGCAACTTCAACAGAGATCCTTAAAAACTAGTCTTCATTAAAATGAACATAACTTACACATAACTAAATGAAAATGACTCAAACCAATTGAAAATTAAATATGGTTCATATACCCTTCCAATTTTTACAACTAAAGTTTTTTTTTCATCCAAATTTGTCCATACTAAACATTTAAATCCAAATGTAGTTGGGCAGCCTCAAATCTGAAAATAACAACTTTTACCAAAACTAGCATAACTTCTTCATTTCTCAACATAATCACTCCAAAATAGAACCAAAAAAAAATATATATTCATCCTACTTTAAATAAGCTATACTTTTTATAACATTTCTAGGCTGTACAAGTTTGTAGAAGACCTGGAAACCACATAAAACTAGTTAACACCAATCAAAACTACAAATTATGAAGATAAAAATTGTTTCAAAATGATCTTCCTCTTCTCATTCATTCAAATATGATTTTTAATGACCAATATAATTATTTTAAAGTGGTTTTGGTGGTTTACAACTTCCCAACCACCTTTTAAACCAACCCATTACATTCTTTTAACCATTATACATTTTTCAATGCTTCTTTAAGCACTCCCGTTACAATGCAAATCTATTTTTTTCTAGTTTTTAATACATTACAATGCAAAGTTAAGAATTTTAACCATTTATTCAACATGATTATCAAAAATTCTAAATGACTTAAATATTACAATATTATGAAATTCATCATAATATATGAAGGGTCAAGATGCTTCTACATCATAAATTTGATGTAAATAGCATCAATGGAGTAAACCAATCAGTTGGATACAATTTTATCCCTTCAAAATCCATTAAATAATTTCATTATATCAAGGAATGTCATGAGGCAAAACAAAGCATTTTCCAACACAAAAACATCAACCCTTCTCCTTTTTCATATCCTAATTACTATATTTGATTCCATTGATCATAACTTCTTTTCTAAAACTCTTCTTGCAAAACACTCTAGTGGATTCTTTTCAAATTATACCTATTAAAATATATCCAAATCTGAGCCAAAAATAATAAATCTATTACATGTTATAGTCTCTGCATATAGACCCATTTTCTCTATCACAAATTAGAAGTAAAACTAGTAACCCTACTTAGGGCATCTAATAACTTCCTTAGAATAACTCCAAATGAAACCAAACCAATTATAAATAAGCCTTATATGATTCTAGTTTTTTAATCTATAATCCATTTTTTTTTCAATTTATAAATCATTCTACAAGCATAAATCATTTCCTGTAACTTCAATAGAGATCCTTAAAAACTAGTCTTCATTAAAATGAACATAACTTACACATAACTAAATGAAAATGAATCAAAAAAATTGAAAATGAAAGATGGTTCATGTATCCTTCTACTGAATATAAATAGATTTTCTTTTTCATCCAAATTTTTTTGTACCAAACATTGAAATTGAACTATAGTTTGGCATCCTCAAATCTGAAAATAACCACTTTTACCAAAACTAGCATAACTTCTTCATTTCTTGAGATAATCACTCCAAACTAAAACCAAAAAAAAGATTATTTATCCTAATTTAAATAAGCTACACTTTTTACAAAATTTTGAGGCTGTAAAATTTCATACAAGACCTAGAAACCACATAAAAATAGTTAACAGTAATCAAAACTGCAAGTTATGAAGATACCAATTGTTTCAAAATGATCTTCCTCTTCTCATTCATTCAAATCTGATTCAGAGTGACCAATAAAATAATTTTAAAGTATTTTTGGTGTTTTACAACTTCCCAACCACCTTTTAAACCAACCCATTACATTCTTTTAACCCTTGTACATTTTCCAATGCTTCTTTAAGCACTCCCATTACAATGCAGATCTATTTTTTCTAGTTTTTAATACATCACAATGCAAAGTTAAGCATTTTAACCATTTCTTCAACATGGCTATAGGAAATTCTAAATGACTTAAATATTGCAATATTATGAAATTCATCATAATATATTAAGGGTCAAGATGCTCCCGCATTACTATCCATAAAACCATTAATCATATTTCATGCATTCATTATTTCACCCATTCTTACTTAGATCTCAAGTTTCATTTGTGAGTTTCAAATTTCAAATTTTGAGCCCAATCCCTTCACGTCTTTTCATCTCTAGCATAATCATTTTCTTCCATACATTTCTTTCCATCTATCATTTCATTTACCATTTCATTTAATTGCATTTCACCTTTCATTCACTTCATTTATCATTTTCTTTCCATTTATCATTATCCTTTCATCTCATCATATTTCATTCATCGCATTTCATTTCATTCCATCATTTTCATTACCCTTAAACATATTTCACTTCTCAAATCAGATATATAAAGTCCATGATATAACAAGTGCACAAGGTTAAACATCAAAAAGCTCGAATATTTCATGTATCAAAAGGATTAATTTATCAACATTCAAAGGTCATCAACATCAACATCAAAAGGTCATCAACATCAACATAACAAGGTCCTCATCATAAATGACATACATGATAAGCCAATAAAATGAACACAAAAGCTCTACAAATCAACTTTGTATGACATCGCTTACATCATATGTCTATGTCTGATCTGAAGGTTCCTGCTCATTGGGGGCACTCATCCCATCTTGAGCAATCGAGTATCGAACCTATTATTTTTCCTACTCTATATCCTAAGATAGACATGTTTGTTTACCCCTACTCTATATCCTAAGGGGGGCACTTTTTCTATCTACCCAATATCATTTGATTGATTCTACACATCATGTTGTGACTACACATTCCCTATCAACTGTTCTCATCAACATTTTCAAAAATAATATTGGAATATTGTTATTTTGCACATTCATTTTTCCAATTTCATTTATGAGGGGGCAGTATGCTGGGGCATCAAAAATTTTCAAATATCAAAAGTGTTCTACCCCAGGGTATCAAAATTTTCAAATATCAACCCTAGCCAAAATTTTAAACGTTGAATCAAACAAAACTAGGGCATCCAAGCAAAACATCACAATATCAAAACATTGAATCAGCAAAATCAATGACACTCAGACATCAAATTATTGACAATCATACATCATATCAACCTCGAAACATCAACACATCATCAATTTGACATTCAATCATCAAAATTTGACCTAAAATCAAAGAATCGAGATAGTCTTTGAACTATTATGCTTCACATATTAGTTTAAAGAGGGGCATTTTTAGACACCCAAAAATTGGCAAATACTTGAATTACGCAATTTTGATCAATCAATGCAAATTAAGGAGGAAATTAGAGGAAAATAACAAATTTTCAAATCAAGGATTACATCAGGTCATTAGTTGATTAAATCATCTATCAAATTAATAAGACCTAAGTAAACTTCAAAAGAGGAGAAAAATAATTCAAAAGGGAGAGGAAAAAAGACAAACTTTTGAAAATAAATGGAACTTTTATTAAATAAAAAAATCCATTTATCCTCACAAAATGAATATCCTCCTTTTATATTATAAATAATTGAGATAAATTCACATTTATCCTCAAATCAAGACTTTTGGACTCCTCCTCTTCTCTCTTATGAGATATTTTAGTTGAAATAAAACCCATATTTGTCCTCAAAACCAATAATTTTGGACTCCTCCTCTTGTCTCTTATGAGACATTTTAGTTGAAATAAAACCCACATTTGTCCTCAAAATCAAGACTTTTGGGCTCCTCCTCTTGTCTCTTATGAGACATTTTAGTTGAAAAGAAACTCACATTTATCCTCAAAATCAAGACTTTTTGGCTCCTCCTCTTGTCTCTTATGAGACATTTTTAGTTTCACCTTTATCCACCAATTAAAGGTAAAATCCAAATTCTTACCCCAACCCCTTCTAAAATCCTATAAATAGAAAGAGAATTCAAGAGCAAAGGCACTCAAGTTTTAGGCATTTTCATTATAGGCATATTTAGAGTTGTCATATTGAGCATATTAGCATTGTTCTTCTAGCAAGTTTATGTCATTTTGATAGCATTTTAGCTTCTTTTTTCATGTTATTTAATATCATCTTAACACAAGTTTAGCTCATTGCATGTTTATTTTGATAGTATTCTAAGAGTTGTTAATCACATGTAATCTACATTTTCATCTTAGATCTTGAATACATACTGGAAGATCTGCATTTTAAGCATACTCTCACTCTAGAACTATCACTGAGATGCTGGTCTAAGAGTATTCTTATCAGTTGTAGTTAGAGAAACAAGGGACGTTCATAGAGTTTGCATTCTTATAATGATGTCTTGAGTTTAGTCTAGTTTGTTGTCATTTTTATTTGCACTCTATTGGAAATATAAGAGGAGTAACTGAGAGGGGAGAGGTGAATCAGTTACTATAAAAATAAATCCCAAATCCCTTAGATGTTAGTACAAAATGCAAACAGATAACTGAATACTAATGAAGCTTGGTAAACACACAAAATGTTGTAACAAGGTAATAACTAGATTAGCTCGATGAAAGATTAGCATATAAACCATTAGATGTTATTTTTTATTACCATTCTTTAACTTAGTTGCATATAAAGAAAATAGCATGAAAACATTTAACACCAAAATTTAATGTGGAAACCCAATTTGGGAAAAACCACCAATAGCAACTAGTTAATGATTTTTCACTCTCCTAAAGTGAGCCCTTTTAGGAGTGGCCTGGTTAGAGGTCTTGAGAACAATTCAATGGAATTGCTACCTTGTAAGAGGATTTGCAAATAGCTACTAAGCCAACTTTGTTAAGAAATTTAGATCACTGCTACAATAGTTAGAGAGTAACAATGAGATGACTTGATTTGAATGTAACTAAATTACTGATTTCAAATCTCTATTCTGGCTTGTACTTGATCCTTCTTGATTGAATATAACTTTGCTACACCACAAGGATATTCTACTTATCCTTCAAATTCACTTCCTCTGCTCATCAATAGATATTCAATCACATCATCATAATTCACACATTCTCTTGCACTTTCTCACACACACTTGAAATCATAACTTGACCTTATACTTATACCTTCCACTTTCTCAAGTTGGCTCAAATACAGCTTGCAATAATCAATAATCATCACCTTAGTTGGTTGGAATCAATAGATAGGTCAATTAAGCTTAATACAAAAAAAATACGAAAATTCTTTGTTAGCTGACCCTGCTCTATAGAAACTTTGAAATGATTTCCTTTGTTAACCAACAAAAGCTTGGTTAACACTACAAACTCACGAAAATGCTTTGGTAACTAAGTGAGCTCGGTTAACACTGGTTCCATCTGACTTTCCTTCGATGCCCAAGTGAACTCAGTTAACACTCACTTTCTACAACTTTTCTTTTGACGCCCAATGAACTCAGTAGACATTGCCTTTTGAACTAGGCAAATATAGAAATGCTCGGTAGACACTAAGAATTGTCTTCACTGCCTGAGTGAGCTCAATATATACTAACTGATAATTATTATGACATTTGTGTAACATCAAAGAAAATACACAATTAATCAATTCTACCCAACAATCTCCCTATTTGGCATTGATGGAAACACAACATGTCATAGCATAATGAAATTTTGGATTTGAGAACTTCCTCTGTCAATATGAGCTCTTCCTTTCACAGAATTATGTCTGCAATGGCTATTACCAAGTTCATTCATAACATCCTCCCTCTTTCAGCATACTTCATCTTTAGAAGACTTCTCCCTCTCTGGTTTCTAACTTTATTCTGGTTCCAAAATTTTCTTAGAGATATGATAGTAAACTTCTCCCTCTTTTACAACACATGTCAAAGACAATAACTCTGTAAATATCAATGTACCTTAAGTACTAATTCATCTACAATATGCCCTTGCCAATTTTGCACCAATTGATTGATCTTCAATAGGTTTTGGTTGATGCATTCACTAAACTTTATTTAGTGAATTTCAAATAAGGGAATGACCCCTAGCTTACCTCTTAGATACAAAAATCCATCCTTAGGTAATGGCTTGGTGAATATGTCTACATTCTATTCCTTTGTATTCACATATTCCAATCTAACTTCTTTATTTGCACCAATTTTGTTAAGAAGTGATATTTTATAGCAATATGCTTTGTTTTGGAATGCATTATTGGATTCTTTGATATGTTGATTTTGTTGGTGTTATCACAATATATGACAATTGGATCTTTGATTTCTACCTTCATTCCTTCCAACAATTATTTGAACCAAACAATGTTAGAGAAATTGACTATCACTACTACATTTTTTGCCTCTATTGTGTATTGAGAAGTACAATTTTACTTCTTGTTTGTCCAAGATACTAGTCTTTTACCAAGAAAAAATGCTCCACCACTAGTGTTTTTCCTATCATCAAGATTTCTTACCCAATTGGCATCAATAAACACTTTCAAGTCCAAATTGACTCCAAATTTATACCATAAACCATAGTCTTCAGTTCTTTTTAGATACCTCATGATTCTCTTGATTTCCATCATGTGATTTTCCTTGGGATTTGCTGAGAATATTGCTACTATTCCAAGTGCTAGACCAATATCAATCTTTGTGTGAAATACATACTACAATTTTTCAATCATTGATCTATAAGTAGTCTTATCTACTTTAGAGTCATCATTTTTGGAAAGCTTTTGTCCAGTAGACATAGGTGTTTCAACTGGTCTTGAATCTTCCATTCCAAATTTCTTCAGTATCTCCTTAATATACTTAGATTGAGTGATTTAGATACCATTCTTGTTATGTTGTATTTGCAATCCAACAAAGAATTTTATTTTATCAAACATGGACATTTCAAATTGTATCATCAACAAATATTTTTGCTAACACAATCTTCTTATCTAGTCCTTCCTTGATATACAGACTATTGTTATCATTAGTTCTTTGAAAATGAATTTGTACCAAGTAATTATGGAGTCTTTCATACCAAGCTCTGGAAGCTTGCTTGAGACCATATAAAGCTTTGTGTAGTTTGCAAACCATGTCTCCTTTGCTAGGATCTACAAAACCTTCTAGTTGTTCAATGTAGACTTCCTCATCAAGAATTCCATTCAAGAAAGCATATTTAACATCCATTTGGTATACTTTAAATCTTCTATGTGTTGCATATGCTAGTAAAGTTCTAACACCTTCAAGCCTTGCTATAGTAGCAAAAGTCTCACCATAGTCAATACCTTCTTCTTGAGAGTAACCTTTGCATACCAATCTTTCTTTATTTCTTGATACCTTTCCATCTTCATTTAGCTTATTTCTAAATACCCATTTCATACCAATTACATTTTTGTCCTTGGGTCTGGGAACAAGAGTCTAAGTTTTGTTCTTTTCTATCTGTTCTATCTGTTCATTAATTGCTTCAATCCAAATTTTATTTTCTACAACATCTTTAACACTTCTAGGTTCAAATTTAGTAAGTAAACATGTACATTTTAATTTGTTTCTTGTCATTGTTCCATCTAATTTGTCTCCAATGATTTGATTAGGTGCATGATGTCTTCTGACATATCTTGCTAACATTGGTGCCTTGGTCTCTGAATGAGTTCCACCATCTTCTTCTTAAATTTTAGTTTCAAGCTCGGGTCCTTTTGTCTGTGACTTGGGTCCATCAGGCTTGGCTTGAACTAGCTCGATAGCCTCTAATTGTGACATTTTTGTAACATCAAAGACAACACACAATTAATCAATTGTGTCCAACACACTTTTCATCAAGGTTCCATGAATACATGAATATTTTGTGTATAGTTTCCTTTAAATAATGTCTATTGTAGCTTTAAGCCTAGTTTTGGAAAGAAAAAGAATAGGAAGTTGATTTTCATAGGAGTAGAGTGTGATATTGTTTTTGAGTGTAATCTTTCACCATGAATGAATAGAATGAGCAATTCAAGTTTATTTCTTTTATCTTGATTGTCTTTTTTGAAGCTCATCCAAGGGGGGCCACTTGGTGAGTGAACAGTTCCATTAGGATAGATTTCATTTCCTTTTTTGTTTCCTTGCAAGATAGAATTATGTTGCTCCTGTAGCCATTGATAACAGAATCAATGAATTGTTCCTATAGCATAGGTGAATAGATAGATTACCATTGCAGCATTACTTTAAAGCTTTGAGTTAAGTTTTTGTTTCAATTGCTAGCACATAATTCCTTCAAGATTTTCTTCACTTTAGCTGTAATGACTTGAAAGAGAATCAGAGCATAGACTTTATAGCCATCCTCTCAAGTTTACTCTTCCAGGTTGATAAATTAAATGAAGTTAGTACTATTTTAAGTAAAACACATGATGTTGCCTGACCATGGAATCACTATGAAAGGATGTCCAATCCTTTGTTATTAAGGTATTAAGTTGATCGGCCACATTTCTTCACATGAGAAAATTGTTTTTCTGTAATGGTTAAACCTTGGCATAAGGATTTTAATCCTACCATTAAATATTTTTGAAAAATCCATATCTAAGTATGACTTCCTAATCTCCCTCTTCATCTCTAGCACGATTTTATCCTTGAGGAAGTTGGAGAGGCTTTAGGCAATTTTTTAATGGTGGATTCAGACTCCTCTAACATATGGAATTCTACCTATGCATGGATTCTTGTTGATATAGATTCTTCTAAAGGCATTCTAGTTGACATTAGACTTTATAGTTCTATTGGCTCTTAGATCCAGTCTTTAGATTATGAAGATCTTTCGTTTACATGCCAAAGATGTTTTGAAGTTGGGCATGTTGTGGCAAAGTGTAAGTCTAAAAAAATTAAATCTAAGATTCCCTCCACATGGTAGAAAGGGGCTTTGTAGCAGTATTATACAGTGCTCAAAAATTCTTCACCTATTGTGGAAGTTCCCTTAGATGCTATTGAACCCAATCAACGATAGGAAGGTGAAACTATCCCCTCTCTTGATCATTTGTTGGATGGTGGTTTCAGTCAGAAGGATGTTGTTGTTGTGGTATCTCCTTTGGTTGTTTCTATTCATCGAGCTTCTAGTGTTACTTTAGCTGCTGATGATGATCAGGTAGAGATTGGTGTTGTTGGTTCAATCCAGCGTGGTGTTGTTGAATCTAATTTAGATGCATGTGATCAGGGTATAAGTAATAAGGCTCTCATGGGAAACATTAATGATGTTGTTCCTATCCAGATTGGTTTTTGGGAAGGGTGGTATTGGTTCCCAAAACCATAGATTAGAATCCTACGAGTCTTGCTAACTCGATGTTGGGATATCCAATTGGTTATGGCCAACTTGATGGGATTGATCAATGTGATCCAAAATCCTTGACGCTTTTGGCTCTGCAAAACCAAGGCGGGCGTAACTAATCCTAAACAAAACACTTAACTTAGGATGCTTATAGCAGACTGGTTAGAATACGGATGCAATGAAAAGTTTTCCAAATGGAAAGAATTGTAGAAAGCTTTTAACTTGTAAATTATGAATTAAGAATAATAAATAAATATATGAATTTTTTTAAATAAGAAGTACAGATTAATGCAACAAATGAATATATTTATTCTTCAAAGGAAAGATATGAAATAATTTCCAGCATATGGATTACAAATTATAAAAAATATAAAGACTAGTGTCGAAGGGCAATAGAATCAGTATTATAAGTTCAAAATGTACAACTTTATAAAATTCTATGCACATCAATTATAAAAAATTTAGTAATCAAGATGTGACGGACCAAATATGTGGATGCAATTTTAAAATAGTCTAGAATGTATTTTAACTTATGGTTCAGAGACAAACTAAACTTAGATTCAAAAACAATTAAATATTTCACAATATCTATCATGTTCGATTTCAAAATGCAATAATTAATCCTATTCACTTATCTATCATATAAATTATTTATAAAATTAAAATAATAATTATAAAGGATGAAACTATATAATATTTTAACTCTAAAGCTTCATGCAAATAAAATAAATATTTCTTACTGATCATGTTAGAAATAAAACTACATTGGAGACACTCCTTACGGATGATCCATCCAATGTAGTTTGACTCTAGAATCGCATAAGAATTTATTCAATAATCCACAATCCATGGGCTTAGTTCAAAAATTCATTCCTTCACCAATAAAAGAATAAAATATATCATAGTGCATATGGTATGCTATAAAAATTAGGAAGAGTCTATATGAATTGTCCCCCTTTGTTTTACATCTTCTATATTTATAAACAATGAAAAGTTGTAATTGGATAGGCATACCCCTTCATGATACCTAATTGCTACTGCTTATAATAAAATTGTGGGTTTAATTGTTTTAATAAATCATAACGATTGTATACTTTGGAATAAAAGATCTACAGCTCTTGATGTAATGCTTCAGGATGGGGAACACCGTTTGGAAAATTCAACACAATGTTTGACCTGTATTTTATCCAACCACATTGAATTTATTGGTTCCCTTCTCATAATTGTAACACCTTTAAAAAATTTGATTTCAAAATTATCATAACCCACATTTGAACCTACAATCTTTCTCCCACATACATCCTCATTAGTGTGATGACTTGGCTCAGACTCCTTGCTCCCATAGTAAACTCCATCTCTGTAGTGTTTTGTTTCACATATCAAGTTTGGTGATATCTTTGAGCACATAGCAAGCAAGCATCTTCTCATCTTTAACATGTTTTCAAAGACCTGTGATGGACGCACAACAATCAATTATATTATATTCAATAAGTATTAAATTTTGTAAGACTTTGTGTAACGATCTCCAAACAAACTCTTTAGTGTCAGAAAAGGGGGAAGACTCTCAATCCCTTTTGATGAATATCTAACACTCAATCATGGATTGAGACTATAATAATCTTCTTTTTCTAAACATACATGTACAAACAAAAGATACCATTTTCTCTTTTAAATACTTGTTGTACATAACCACATTTACTAACCATGGACTAGGATAGTTACGAGATTATGAAGATGTATATTATGCCTCCTTGTATTAGCAACATACAAGTATCATCGATAATGTTATCATAGAGTCCTCTTATATGAACCCAAACATTCAACTTCCAGTCATTGAACCTCATCATCGAGTACCATGCCATTTACAAAACAAAAAAAATTAATCTAACAAACTCCTTCATTTGGGTTTTGACACATAGTTCTGAAAAACATTTAACTAGTCGCTATAGAAAAGTTCCAAAATAACATCTTTGTCTTATTTTAGTATAAACATGATACATCTAAAAAAAACTTTGAAGGCAAGAGAATACTTATTTTTCAGGCTCTAGCACAATATAATTTTGTCCAAATAATAGGCAATTGTTGATGTGTAGTCTTTAATTTCATCATTAGTATGGTGTGTTGTCTCAAGTTATATTACCGAATGCTGATCAATTGCCACATTTCAGTTCAACAACTATTTATTCAATTTTCAATGCAATAAACATCATTACCTCCCATCAACTAGAACTTGGTATTGTTGAAAGAAGTCATCTTTGATATAGTCTCTACATTGATGTATGCTTGAGAAGAGAGATGCACATTCAGAACTCCTCTATACAGATCCTATTGCATCAGAAGGAACTATTTATTCAAATCTTTGCAAACCATTTCCATAGTGTCAACATAAAACTCTAAGTTGGGAGGGATGATTCTAATTTTGTACATCCATGTCTCCTTCCATAGCTAATCTGGTTTGTAAATTATCTTTGGCACTATCAACTATCACTTGTGAAGTCATTTTCTTATACTTATGGATTGATCCTTATCTCTAAAACCATCATTGTTTTTTTAAATAAAATATACAATGTATATTCCCCTCATTCTACATACATACCACTTCTACTTCTATAATGGTCAATCTTTGTTCACTGCTATGTTCACTCTTATTACACTAGTATTATCACTTCATTTAATTTAATCATGGACTCAAATGTGTGTGTGTGTGTGTGTGTGTGTGTGTGTGTGTGTGTGTGTGTGTGTGTGTGTGTCCCCTGGTCATAACTCTTTGAGCAATATGAACCTGCAACCTTGATACTAATTTCTCAATGGGTAAAACTAAATTATATATATGTGTGTGTGTGTGTGTGTGTGTGTGTGTGTGTGTGTGTGTATAAATACATTGCTATCTTGTTATGATCAAAATGCTTCCTTGTTCTTGAATATTATCCAATCATAATCATTTCATGTCCTGAATACGTTTCCAGGTTCAACAAATTTCCTGAACAATAGTTCCAATATGCATAATACAATTAAAACTGAATAATTGTAAGTATGGCACACTTGAAGATGAGGATTACACTTAGTGATTATGAAGATTCTCCCCTTGGCATGGCATTTGGGACTCTAAATTTTGCAAAAATTTAGAGTTTCATCAAGCAGATCTATTGGCTTTGCCTCCTTTGGTACCATTATTGGCCTTAAAGGTGTTGATTCTATTGGTTTTGGTAGATTTGCTAACTTGTTTACTTGGCATTCTATGGCAGCCAAGATTGAAGAAAAACGGATTACGGTTAAAGGAAAACATTCAAAGAAATTTCCCTCTCATCCATCAGATTTTTTCCTAACTCCACTCATCCATTAGATTTTCTCCTAACTCCCACAAAAAGGGAGTTAAGGGGGAATCTTAAATCTGTGTTTGGTTCTTTTTGTCACCTCCTTGGGTGGTATGGTGTTTGATTGCTTAATTTTTGTGATCCTTAGTTTGTGTTTGTAGGGGTTGCGAGTTTTTTTGCTCCCCCTTCTTCATCTATATCATGTTACGTCTTTATTTCATTTCTCTACATAGAGCTCATTGCATATTTTTTACTTGGTTTGGGTTTCAAGTCCCTTGTTTAAAATTTGTTTTGTGTAAGATTTCAAGGCCTCATCAAAACCTATTTTACTTAATCAAAAACCACCTCTCATGATTTCTTATATCATATTGCATCTTGCACACATCCACATGATTCATGGACTACCTTGGAGGGGATATTTAGTAAACCTAGTAGAATGAGAAAATTAAGATTAGAGAATGATCTCATAAGTTTAAATTCTAGTGATTTTGACAATATTTAAGACTTTTTTCTTTAATTTTGATTATATTAGATTAGAGCTTTCTAATTGTGGCATTGCTGAAAATGATGAACAATTGATGATATCTTTCTTTCTAAGCTAGATCTTGAATATTCAACCTTTGTTTCACATTCTACGCTACTATGGATGTTCTTGGTAGTGCAGACAAAATGTCTTCTCTCAATGTATTTACAACTCAACTTACAAGGGGACAAGCAAAGTTGGCACGCATGGGTCAATTGAAGCCTTCATAACATCATGCATTGGTTGCAAATGACTCTACTTCAAATGTTTCTAATGGAAAATGAAAGAAGCAACATGACAAAGGTGGTTATTATCCTTTACAATATACTTCTAAATCCAAGTCCTCTTCAACAAGAAAATGAGATAAATGTGCATTGTAAAAAGCTAAGACATGATGAGCTTAAATTTTTCCACAAGAAGATTGATGAGCTCAATCACATTCTTCAAAAGAACAGTATTAAGTTTCCCTCATAAGTGTCTACTCCTTTTAGACACTCAGCAACTTCTACATCTAAATCATCATCAAGGTAAAGGTTAAGGTAAAGATAAAGATCAAGCATTCATTGCTTCCACTCATTTTGAGCAAGGTAAATGGTTTCTTAAGTCAAGTGTCATATCACATGACATCTTCTATAGATATTTTTTCTTATGTTGAGCCTTGTAATTCTAGGGTAACAACACATACATAAAAGTTTGTGGGAAAAATGTTCCTATGGGAGAGGGGGCATTTAATGAAGTTTTTTGTGTTCATCATTGACCACTAATCTCCTTTCTATTTACCAAATTACTCATGGGTTACAAGGTAATATTGTTGAGTTCTCTCCTGATCATACCTACGTTAGGGACATGGACACTAGAGATCTCATAGCTATGGTAGTTTTTGATTATGTATCACACTTGTACTCTTTTTCAATTTTCTTGGTGCTTATGGTATTCATGATGTAAGCACCCTTTTATCGAGGGTGATTTTTGTAAGTGACAAGGACTTTGGGCACTTGAGTCACAGTGTTCTTGAGACAAGTGTTGAGATTCCTACTCCACTTCTTGTATCTTGAAACATGTATCCTATTCAATAGGATGAACATACTATTTTAGATCTTCTAGTATTGGATGATTAGTTGGATGGTATTTCAACCTTGTTTGTTGAATCTCATATTGAAAATTTAGGAAACAAACTTGAGGGGTTTCTCTTCTCTTTGATGGAAGCATCATAATTGGAGATACTTATTCCCCTTGTTTAGATTGGATTTCCTAATTTTTCTCCTTCACTTGGATTATCATGTTTCATAGGTCAGCTCGATGATGTGATAGAATCTTTGTGCTTGGAGAGACCTATTCAATCTTTAAAGATTCATACATGGAGACTTCCTTCCTTATTCTTCTATTTTCACATGGATTAGCATCTTCATCATTTTATGTATTTATTTATTTCCAATTGGGGACATGTTTAGTAGGAATTGGGTTCTATTTTTTTTGGATGTACACTTCATCAATATTGGAGCTTCATAATTATGGAGGGAGGTATCATGTCTCCTACTATCCTTCCAATGTGGGGATCATTGCTTGTACATGATGTATGTAGTTCTTGGGGGTCCTTGGGTAATGAAAGCATACATGCATGTTGTGTGTTTTCATCTCTCTTTTTGGAGGAGATTTTTACCCTAAGGATTTCCCTCTTTCTCTGCTTTATGAGAGATTGTATTCAATGTATTGTATTTCATATTGTACATAGGTACCTAACACAGTCTATATCATGAGTTTAAGTGAACTCCCCTAAGTTGAGCTTAAGGGGGGTGTTAGTGTAACTAAATATTTATTAATTGCACTTTACTTAAGCTTACCTAGTATAATAGATTAAATAGTAACTTTTCATTGAATAACCTTAGATTTTGCACCTCAATTAAGCACATTGTGTTGGAGAATTCTACTCTATTTAGTGATAGTTATCTTAATCCATCTTTCGTACGCATATAACAGTATCATCCTCATCATGGTACATACTTCATTGCATAATAAAGGACTAATGTAGGAGCATCCTAGGTGTAAAAGCAATCTTGCATCACCCAAAAATATTTTATTTTCAATCTTTTATATTTTAATAAGGACTAGTAGACATGGTGGTTACTATTTATGGGAACTTACTATTTTAAGTAAGTTTGTCATAGGAGCTCATAATGTTCGCATTTTCTACATCAAGGTTCAATTTAGAATTGTAAGCCTGCCATAAAAATCTTATTGCTCCAACTTACGTATCGGAGAAGTTATTGCGGATTATTGGTGGAAAATTTTGCAAAAAAATCTTCAAGCTTACCATTGAAGGCCTTAGAGTGCCCAGATGAGGTCCGAACACTTGACAAAAGAGTGCTTAGATTGTTTTGAGTATGTAGATCAAGAGCTGGTGTTTCCAAAAAGTGGTTATAATAGCCAATCTGAGCAACGATTCGAGAGTTATGGCCTTCCAAAATTAAGCTACCCAAAATATCTAAAATAATTTGTCAAAGATGTATTTAGCTGAATCTATATCTATTGTTAGGGTCTGTTGGCCCTAGGTATCAAGTTTGAGCATCTAGAACCTTCTTAGGCAACATAAAATTGCATATTTAAGAAAGGCCCAAACATTGCCTAGGATAGCTCTAGGTGGTAGTTCGTGGCTTAGTCTTGTAGATTACTGTAATGAAGGCGCCCATGTGGGTTAGCATATTGTACTTGTGAATTCTATAATTCCACATTTGCGGTGCAAATAAGAAGTCTATATTTTGTTCTCACATTTATTGTTGGTTCTTTGTTTTTTTTATGATTTAAGGTATTAAGGGGAGCACCCTTCATCAAGTGTTATCAAAGCTAGAGTTCTTGAGTGTGTGGACAGATCATTGACTGTGAGGTAGTTTACACTAGGACCTTGTTTCAGGTTGAGCATGTAGACAGATTGATGATTGTGAGGCAATTTGCATTAATGTTTCAACGAAAGTATGAAAATGCCTCCACAAAGAGAGCATGACCGAAGAGTTGTAGGTGCTACACCTTAGGGTTTTAGATCCCTCCAAAAACAAATACAAGCATTGGAAGAGAAAATGTGCAGAGGAATAAATCTTCCCATAAGGCCCCTTTTGGTTGGGGAAGATGAATTTCTCTCATAACCAAGTTATCTCATAACCAGGTTTTCAAAAACCCAATTATGTGTTTTAGGAAGATAGTTGGACCATTTGGTTGACACAAAAGATGAATATACAAATCCATATTTTGTGTTTGGTTGGCAATCTCGAAATTGGAATTGGAATGGAATATGACTGGGAATATTTTTTTCTTGCATTTGGTTGTTCATTTTCGAATTGGAATTGGAATTTGAAGTAATTTCTTTTAATCTCATTTTATTAGTGAAACACAAGTATTATAATGAGTAAAGTATTAATATTTAATTTAATATTTATGATTACTAATTTATTTATAATTAGACTATGTTATTATTTTTAATTCTTGAATATTCACAGTTTTATTTTGTTAGTAAAGAATAAATAAAATGATTATTATTTTTTATTTTAATTCTATTTATTAGCAAAGAAAAGTAAAAAATGATCATACTTGCAAGCATTTGTACAAAGTTATAAATTGTCCCATAGTTGGGAATTGTGATCATATATATTTATATATTTTTGAAAAATTATATAAGACAAATTTATTGTTGAATTGAATTTATCGTCGAATTCATCTAAACTTCATAATTTTCAAACTCGAACTTGAACCTTGTGACTTAGCCATTAAATATGAGAACACTAGGAAATCCATGCTCTATACCATTATGTCCCACAGTCGGCGAGCAACCCTCTCATGTTGCTCATTCTTTCCCTTACTGTCTGTATTGTTAGATGGTCAATCCTACATATATAAACTATGTATAGATCAAATAGATACCAACATTCAAATAACAATGTCATCAAAATATGTTCAAATTATGAATGTGATCCAAATATGTTTAAATTAGGTATGTGATCAATAATTTAATGTTACATGTGTAGCATAAGACAGAAGATAGAAAAACAATATCCATGAACTGATAAGAAAGAAGAATATCCATGATCTGAATGCTAGTGTGAAAACACATCATTGAATATGAAAACACTAGGAAATCCATGCTCTATACCCTTATGCCCCACATTCGGCAAGCAACCCTCTCATGTTGCTCAATCTTTCGATTAATGTCTATATTGTTAGATGGTTAATCCTGCATATACAAACTAAACATGCTTGAAAAATTAAAACTTGATTATTTTTTAATGAATATACCAAGGAGTAGCATCATAAATATAGATCATTTACAAACATGCACAGTAAAAAATCAAATCATTAGATAGCTCATTTTTTATTAGCATGTGCAGTCTCATAATATCAGCAAATCAGGAGCAATAAAAAAAATACAAAAGAAAAACACTTTGTCAATACTGTTGACAATCTTGTTAGGAAGCACATACATAGGAAACCAAATTGCGAAAAAAAGATAAGAAATTAACAGTAACAAATTTCCACAATCCATTTGTAAAGTACTAAGTTTTTTGGATTCAATTGTGTGTGTTTATTTATCATCGACATTTCGGATCACACTGCATGATCCATTATCTTGATGATGGATCATGCAGTGTGATCCGAAACGTTGATGATAAATAAACACACACAATCGAATCCAAAAAACTTAGTAAAAGATAAGAAATTTAAAAAATATCTAAGCAAATTAGGAATATACATATAACATGGGACAGAATCATGAACTGTACAATCATATACTAGACATCCTCAACACTTTTGATAATCTTGTTAGTGAGAACATACATAGGAAATAAAATAGGGACAAAAAGACAAGAAATAAAAACATATCCAAGCAAATTAGGACTATAGATATAATATAGGATAGAATCATGAACTATACAATCATCTACCAAATCACATTTCTATCAGCATATGCTCTCAAGTTCTACAATTGAGCATTCATCATTTGCCACTCTTCGTGTATTCCACATATGTATGGTTCAATTGTAGCTCTAATTAACAATGCAATGAACAACTATACCAAACGTTTACGAGATCATAAACTATGCATAGATCAAGTATGTATACATCAAGTATGCTTAGAAAAATAGTAAAAATGTGCTCAGTAATGAGTTCCAATATAGTGTTGTGAGAGATCAATGCAATACCATTAAACAAAGCCAACTAACTATTTGGAATCACTTCACATGCCAATCATGTGAATGCCAATTAAATGAACAACTAAATTGTGTATTGACCAATGCTAATCATGCCAATTAAATGGACAACTAAACTATGCATAGATCAAGCATGTATACATATGTACATACATGTGTGTACATACATACGCACATACATACATACATACATGTGTGTACATACATATGTACATACATACACACATACATACATACATACATACATACATGTCTGTGTACATATATACATCAATGCAATACCACTAAATAGAGCCAAGTCAAAAATTAGAATTACTTCAGATGAAAATCACGCCAATGCCACTGAAATGAACAAACTAAACTATGTATTGACCAATGTCAATCTTGCCAATGAAATGAACAACTAAAATATGCATAGATCAAGTAATTAGTTCTATTTTAGTGCTATGAGAGATCAATGCAATGCCATTAAACAAAGCCAAGTCATAAACTATGTATGGATCAACTATGTATAGATCAATGGCAATCATGGCTTTTATCTATACATAAACAATATGTGCTCAATAATGAATTCTAGTATGTGCTCATGTGATTACCTGTATATATCATAGTGCCAATCATAATAGCCATATCATGGTTCTATTTCTATTTGCTATCTACTTAACAAAATAGTCAATATATGTTGTAACTATTTGTTTCCAATCTGTTTAGCAAAATAGTCAATATATGTTGTAATAGTTTGTTTAGAATCTGTTTAGCAAAATAGTCAATATGTGCTCACTAATGAGTTCTAATATAGTGTTGTGAGAGATCAATGCAATACCATTAATCAAAGCAAATCATGCCAATGAAATGAACAACTAAACTATGGATATATCAAGTATGTATAGATCCGTGCAAAACCATTCAACATACTTATGAGGTCATAAACTATGTAGAGATCAATGCAATACCATTAAATGTGGCCAACTCATAAACTGTGTATGGATGTTTGTCCTATATTTATGTAGTATACATGGCAGATCAATGGCAATCATGGCTTTTATCTATACATAGTTTATCATGGTTCTATTTCTATCTGTTATCTGCTTAGCAAAACAGTCAATATATGTTGTAACTATTTGTTTTGAATCTATTTAGCAAAATAGTCCAATATATGTTGTAACAATTTGTTTAGAATATATTTAGAAAAATAGTCAATATGTGCTCACTAATGAGTTACAGTATAGTTCTATGAGAGATCAATGCAATACCATTAATCAAAGTGAATCATGCCAATGAAATGAACAAATAAACTATGGATATATCAAGTATGTATAGATCCATGCAAAACCATTCAACATAGGAAACTCATAAACTAGAATTACTTCAAATGCCAATCATACCAATGCTAATGAAATGAACAACTGAACTATGTATTCATCAATGCCAATCACGCCATGCCAATGAAATGAATAGCTAAACTACGTATTGATCAATGTGAATGATGCCAATGAAATGAACAACTAAACTATGGATATATCAAGTATGTATAGATCCATGCAAAATCATTAAACATAGTAAACTCATTAACTGGAATTACTTCAGATGCCAATCATGCCAATGCCAATGCCATGAACAACTAAACTATGTAACAGTTTCTTGCCAGTAATTAGTTTCATTTTAGTGGTGTGAGAGATCAATGCAATACCATTAAATAAAGCCAAGTGGTAAACTATGTATGGATCAAATATGTATAGATCAATGGCAATCATAGCTTTTATCTATACATAGTTTATCATGGTTATATTTCTATTTGCTATATGCTTAGCAAAAATGTCAATATATGTTGTAACAGTTTGAACAACTAAACTATGGATATATCAAGTATGTATAAATCCATGCAAAACCATTCAACATAGGAAACTCATAAACTAGAATTACTTCAGATGTCAATCATACCAATGCCAATGAAATGAACAACTGAACTATGTGATAGTTTCTTTCTAGTCTGCTTAGAAAAATAGTCAAAATGTGCTCAGCAATGAGTTCTAGTATAGTGCTATGAGAGATCCAATGGCAATAAAATGAACAACTAAACTATGTATTGATCATTGCCAATCATGCCAATGAAATGAACAACAAAACTATGTAGTGATCAATGCCAATCATGACAATGAAATGAACAACTAAACTATGTATTGATCAATGCCAAACATTAAATAGAGGCAACTCATAAACTAATCCATGCAAAACCATTAAACAGAGGCAACTCATAAATGGGAATTACTTCAGATGCCAATCATACCAAAGCCAATTAAATGGTCAAAATGTGCTCAGTAATGAGTTCCAATATAGTGTTGTGAGTAGTTGCAGTTTAGTGTTATTAGAGATCAATGCAAAACTATTGAACAGAGCAATCATGCAGCATATGTCATTGCAATACAGTCAGTAGCTAAAATAGCTAAATCATACCAAATGTCATTGCAATCTAGTCCACTCTCTCCACCTCATCCATCATCAAGGACCCTTTCTTTCTTTCACATTGAAGCACGAAGGTATCATGTGCTTTCACGAAAACTACTTGACTTAGTTCAAGGATAGCTTTGAGAGCGGTATATGTGGCACTCAAAACATTATCCTCTTTAGATTTATCCACTTTTACAATATGAGGCTTATTGAGGCCATCTTTCAGTTCCTTCATAGTTTTGCATATCACATCCAATGATGCAGACAGAGATGTCTTCTTCCTCTTTCCCCCCCTTAATGATGATGGTGGAGGATTCCCTCTACCACTTGCACTTGACTGATTGGAATGATATAACTCTTCATCAAAATCTGATTGGTTGTCAAGAGGTGTACCACAATTGGTATCATCCTCATCAAGCATGTGGAATGCATCATTCATAGGGTGCCCTTCTTCAGCATCAAGGGGCATTGTAGCTGTGAACCCTTCAGTAATGTCATTGCCAACAATTACAGCCAACTCATTGAAATATTGGAAAGGTGGCCTCTTATACATTTTTGCATTTTTTAATTCTCTCTGCTACATGTGAGCATTAATAGATGGATTAGGTTGTAATTTTTTCATTACTAAAATAAGAAGGGAAATTTTCTTCAATGAAAAGAGTACAAAGATCATCCTACCTTCAAAAGCTCATCCCACACAGAATCCTTAGCATCCACAGTTTGAGTATCTTCATTCCAAGCTAACCCACTTGTATTTTTCAAGTCCTTCATTACCCTATATCCTACTTTCCATGTTTTCAACTTATTCTTAAAATGATCTCATGATATATTCAAGTTCATCCCTGCATTGAATGTCCTCTCTATCACAGTCTAGGCTTCTTTTTTAAAACCACCTTCACCTTTTCATCTGAGATGAACTTGTTTGAGGAGCAAGTCTAGAAACTTGCATTCCATCAATTTTTTCCACATCTTCTTCTTTAAAGAAGAATATTTGTTGCTCGCAATGACGGATCCATCTATATCACTCAAAGTAATGGGAGAACACATATGGTTCACATGATTAGATTTAATCCATACTTATCATGAGCTTAGTATATGCCATTGTGTACTCCTTCCTATATTTCATTTAAATTTGAAGGAGATAAACTTTAAATATCAATTTGTAATACATTGTAATGGAACGAGGCTAACATATTGAATAGGTAAATGTATTACAATTAAAAGTAATCATACGATTGAAATTGAAAATTACTGCTCTTTAAATTTAAATGGAATGCAGCAAGGAGTAACATCAAAAAAATAGGATTTTCAGTGAATTCGTTGTTCTCTTGTTACTAGTGGGCTTATGATCTTCATTATTTGGTAGTCCTTGTTGTATTTCATTTAAAATTGAAGACAATAAACTTTAAATATCTTTTTTTAATACATCCTAATGCAATGAGGCTAACATTTAATAAACTTGAAAGCATTTAACTGAAGATGATGAGCATTATTCAACTACAGTATGTGGCAATTTGAGTGGTTTTGAGGCAGCAGATAGGAGGAATAGTTGGGAGACATTTAAGCTACTCCTATCAGATGATACACATCATCAACCTACTATACCAGTCAATTCAAACTTTTCCAAATCATCAAATACTATAAATTTAATTGTAACTATGGTGGTGCATGGAAGATTTGTGCGCAAAATATCATTTACAGAGGCTTGGTTTGCAAGTTGCAATAATTGATGATAACACATCAACATCAACAAAACTACCAGCAAGACAAGATGGTGATATCAATGGCAGGTAAATAGTCATGAGCCCCATTATGAAGCATGTTATTGTATTTTCTCAATGCAAAGATGTATAATAATTATACTTTCTTACATTTAAAACAAAGTAATCTACATTTCAAGATTGATTGTGTATAGCAAATATGATCAAGAGTTTTTGTACATAAAGTAGGTGTGAAATTGAAAGTTAATGCTCTTTTTATTTAATTGGAATGTAGCAAGGATTGATATTAGAATAACGAAATCACACACCACCATTTTATATGCATACATCAATTTAATCATATAAAGCACATTGCCTTCTAATAAATCATTCATTCTTGAGATCTATAATCTTTCAACATCCTACTTGCTATATCTTCTTGAAATTGGGCCTAGTCAATTCTATCCTCCTGAGACAACCCATATGTCTCAAGAAGTGGTACCTCTATCCCATCACGATCATCTTCCTCTTCAATAGCTACTTTCAATGGAAGGCCATCCTCTATCATAATGAAACTATGAAGTATGCAAGATGTTAAAACAATATAGGATTGTGTCATGATATCATAAGACGTTGCATGTCTTAAGATTGGAAAGCATTGCTTCAGAATACCAAACGTACGTTCTACTACATTTATAAGAGAGGAGTGTTGATGGTTGAACAACTCATGTGCAAAGTTTATTGGGTATCTCTTGACCACTCTTTCAACTGGTAGATGTACACCGATAAGGAGCGAGAAATCCAGGTGCATTTGGATAGCATCCACTAGATAATATTTTCCTACATAAAGAAAGTATATTGTCAATACTTTAAAAATTTAGCATAACCTTGAGTATATTAAAATTTGATTTGGCTTACTAGGGGGAACTACAAGTGGATCTGATCTGGACAGAGCTGAGGCTAGAACATGACTATCTATAGCAGAGCCCTCAACTAGCAAGGCAATACTAAAACTTACAATCAAAGGAGCAAACACCCATAACATTTTGCAAAAAGTTCCCTTTTCTATCACAATATTTACCCAGTATGTCAACATCGACTTGCACTAGAATATGAGTTTCATTGATAGCTCCAATGCAATCCTATGGGATATGATACACTGATCAAATGTATGCTCAAGTAATAATAAGATAAGGACAACAATCCAATAATAAACTTGTAACAATGTGTGATTTACCTTGAAGAATGGTTCAAAATGATCCTTCCCACTAATTTTTGGAGGAGTGCCTGGACCAGGTGGTATGAAGTAATTCTTGTGAAGGGCTAAGATGGTTGTCAACACCTTGTGGAAGTACCGACTGACTATCTCTCCTGAGTGCCCAAAGTTATGGGAAATCTTGTGGTTCCTTAGATTGTGCCCAAGGGTGTGGAGGAACATCACTAGTTGTTCCTCTAACTTCAAGTGGATTGTATCTCTCAAGCTTCCTTTCAACCTAAGAATACGAGCTAGAGAAAAGAAGGCTGCCCTACTCATCTAAATTTGATCATGACAATCCACCTCATTCGAATGAATAATGTCTCTATAAAAGGAATTTCCTTTTCTTATTTGTTTACCCATTTGACTGCCTTCTCGGGCTACCAATACTTTGGATATGCCAACAAAATCAAAAAGAATTGCGAGAATGCAGGTGTATGTGGTATTCCTAACTATGCATCCTTGAACCTCTATATTGTCCACAGGATCCATTAGTGGCCTGAAACATGGACAATTTAAACACTATCAGTTATAAGATATCAACTATCACCTATTGAGATACAACATGATTATTTGCTAGCCTCATTGCATTAAGAAGTCAATTATTTATTCAAATATAGCAAGGAGTACCAACAACTGAGGATCATAAGCCCATAATGAACAAATTACAATAATGTGTCATTCTACTCCATGTAATCTATCTGTACCAATGAAAGCATAATATTAATTTCATTTGTCTATATGTATACACGTGTGTGTGTGTGTGTGTGTGTGTGTGTGTGTGCACACACATGTATGCATGCATGTACATACACACACATGTATGCATGTATGTACGTACACACACATGTATGTATGTATGTATGTACATATGTACACACACATGTATGTATGTATGTATGTACACACATGTATAAATGTACAGACACATATGTATGTATGTACACACACACATGTATAAATGTATAGACACATGTATGTATGTACACATACACATGTAAAAATTATAATCTAAATTTGGGTTTTTATGAATGTGTTTTTATAAACTGTTAGGTCTGCCGAAATTGAGGCTCATCTTTTAGAAGATGAAAAGGAGCATTGTTGGCATGTGGGAAGAGGGTTTCTTTCTGCATTTATCTATACATAGTTTATGACCTCATAAACTATGTATAGTTGATGTATACATAGTTTAGTTGCTCATTTCATTGGCATGATTTGCATTGGTCTTATTACTGAGCACATGTTTACTATTTTTCTAAGCATATTCGAAACTAATTATTACAACATATATTGATTGTTTTGCTAAGTATATAGTAGATAGAATAGAACCATTATAAACTATGTATAGATAAAAGCTATGATTGTCATTGATTTTCCATCTATACTACATAATATAGGCAAGATTTAGTATCCACCCTTTAACAATGCAAAACCAAAACATGTGAATAGAGTCATCGGCATAAACATTTTAGTTAGGTACATCCATGCATAGTTTATGACTTGGTTGTGTTTAATGAAATTGTAATGATCTATACATAGTTTATGACTTGGTTATGTTTAATGGAATTGCAATGACCTATACATAGTTTATGACCTCATAAACTGTTTGCATGAACTATGTATAGATCAGAGCCAAGATTGGCATTGATCTATACATAGTTGATCCATATAGATTTTATGACTTGGCTCTATTTAATAGTATTGCATTGATCTCTCATAGCACTATACTAGAACTCATTACTGGTAAGAAAATATTGCATAGTTTAGTTGTTCATTTCATTGGCATTGGCGTGATTGACATCTGAAGTAATTCTAGTTTATGAGTTTCCTATGTTGAATGGTTTTGTATTGATTTATACATACTTGATATATCCATAGTTTAGTTGTTCTTGATTAATGGTATTGCATTGATCTCTCATAGCACTATATTGGAACTCATTAGTGAGCACATATTGTCTATCTCGCTAAACAGATTCGAAACAAACTATTATAGCATATATTGACTATTTTGCTAAACAAATAGCAGATAGAAATAGAACCAAATCAGATAATCAAAGATAATAACATGAGCACATATTGAAAGTCATTGTTGAGCACATATTGACTATTTTTCTAAGCAAACTGGCAAAAAACTATGAAATATCTATGTAAAGAAAAAACCCAAAATGCAAAGATGGGTGGGAGAATAGAACCATGCACGTAGAGATTGGTGGCAGAAGAAACCCCATAGTCATCAACCAAAGCGAAGAACAATGGCCCAAAAACTCCAAATTCGTCGATGTCCACAAAAACCCCCAAATCTCCAAAGTTGTTAGTGTCCACAGAAACCCCCAAAACTCCAAACTTGCCCCATCGTCCACAAAAACCCCAACCTCACCCAAAAATACTAGAAACCCAAGTCGCAAGAGGAAAAATGGCTCATGGGTTCATCTTCCCAAATGCCTCTATCATCTTCCAAAACCCTAATACGAATTTCACAGACTTAGCGATTTGATTAAAATGCCTTCATAAAAATCCATAATTGGGTTTTCATTGAAAATTCCACCTATTTCTTGGAAGAAAATTCTTCCATTTTTGCTCCAAAATTGGAAGAAAAAACTGATAATTGGGTTATGTATTTGGTGAACCAAATGCCCCCATTTGGCTACATAACCAGATTTTTGCCATCAAAACCCTACTCTACTCTTGGTATTCCCATAACCAAATGGGGCTTAAGAGATGAAAGCAAGGATGAGGATGAAGATGAAGTAGAAGAAAATGTTGAAGCAGAGGCAGTTCTAAACCTAGAGGAAGAGAGGCTTTTTAGGGCCATCTCCAAGATTGGAAAATGACCTAAGTTTGAGGTTTCCACATTTTCAGGGAATCTTAACCTAGAGGAGCTAATTGAGCGGATCAATGAATTGGAGGAGTACTTTGAGTATTAAGATATTGAGGATCCTGATACGGTCAAGTTTGCGAAGGCAAAACTAAAGGGACATGTGAAGATCTAGTGGCAGGAGATTCAGCTAGAGAAAAATAGAAAGGGAAAGGAGAAAATCACCAGAGGGGATTGGATGATAGCTAAACTAAAGTGACAATTCATTCCCGTGGATTATGAGCTTAATCTGTTGAAGAAATTGAAAGGGTTGAAGCAAGAGGTAAAATCTGTTCAAGAGATATCAAAGAGTTCTATCAAGTTCTCATTAGAACCGGCCATGCAAAAGTTGATAAGGAGAAAGTGATCTGTTATCTTAATGGGTTAATGCCATGTATTTAGGGCGAGTTAGTCTGGTTCAAATAAATAGTATTGAGGAGGCATACTAGTTTTCCCTAAGAGTTGAGGAGAAACTGAGCAAGAAGTATGACAACAAGAACAGTGGAAGAGGTTGCAGTGGAAGATCTAGCAGACGATCTTATGGAGGTCATAATGATGATCAGAAGAACAAGGATGAGGCTGGAAGTAGTAGTAAAAACCAAAGAGGAGACAATTCCAATCCTTTCCATGATCAAAAAAATAGAGATCAGAGAGGAAGAGGTAGAGGAAAAAGATCTGGAAGAGGAGGCTTCCATGGGAAATGTTTTCACTGCAGAGAAGAAAGGCATAGAGCATTTGAATGTTCTCAACACCAAGGAAGGACAGATCGAAGAATTGAAGGCCAGGCTAGAGTTGCACATGTTGATGAAGATGTCAGATCCTCACATTTTGAAAATGCTAAAAGAGGAGAAGTCCTAGTTAACAGAAGAGTCCTACTGAGTGGTGAGAATGAACCTGATCAAACAAGGAACTTGTTTCGCATAAGGTGCAGATGTGAAGATAAGTGTTGTGATGTGATCACTAATGGTGGAAGTATTGATAATCTGGTGTCAGAAATGATGGTCACAAAGTTGAAGCTGAAGAGGCAGAAACACTCATGTCCATATTGTATTGTTTGGGTGCAAGATGACCACAAGGTCATGGTCAAAGATTGGAAGCTACCAGGATGAGGTACTATGTGATATCATACCTATGGACATATCTCATATGTTGCTAGGTAGGCCGTGGCAGTTTCACAGGCATGTTGTACATAATGGGTGAGAAAATACCTACACTTTGACCAAGGATGGAGTGAAACATAAGTTGAAGCCATTTAAGGATAACGAAGAAAAGGTTTGTAGTACTGTCAAAATATGTTTTCTTGATGGAAAAGAGTTTCTCAAAGGTATGAAGCATGAGCATATGTGTTTTTCTATAATTTCAAAAGATAATAAAGAAGAAGTAGAGGAGGTACCTGCAGAAGTTGTAGATATATTGGGAGAGTTTTATGATATTGTGTCAGATAATGTACCTAATGGATTGCCCTCAAGGAGGAAGATCAATCACCAAATGGATTTGGTTCCAAGAGCTAGTTTTCCAAACAAGACAATGCACAAAATGACACCAACTAAAAGTGAAGAGTTGAATAGACAAGTTCATGAGTTGCTACAAAAAGAGTTGATTCGAGAGAGTCTGAGTCCATGTATTGTACTAGCTATATTAGCACCAAAGAAGAATGGAGGATGGAGGGAATGCACAAATTCTTGTGCTATCAGCAAGATCACAATCAAGTACAGATTTCCATTGCCAAGGATGGATGATATTATGGATTGTTTAGGTAGAGCTGAGTATTTCACGAAGATAGATCTGAAGAGTGGGTACCATCAGATTTGTATCAGAGAAGGTGATGAGTGGAAGACTGCTTTCAAGAAAAAAGAAAAGATGTACGAGTGGTTAGTCATGCCTTTTGGGCTAACCAATGCATCGAGCATTTTCAGGTGTCTCATGAATGAAGTATTGGAGTTTCTAGGTAAGTTTGACATTGTTTACCTAGATGATATTTTTATCTTTAGTAAGACATTGGAGGAGCATTTTATCCATTTTTGCAAGGTGTTTGATAAGTTAAGGGAAGAAAAGTTGTTGATAAACTTGAAGAAGTGTAGTTTTGAAAAGGAGTTACTTTACCTGGGATTTGTAGTCTCAATAGAAGGTCTAAAAATGGATCCAAAGAAAGTGAAGGCTATCCTTGAATGGCCTACTCCAAGAAGTGCAATAGAGTAAGATCTTTTCATAGACTAGATAATTTCTACAAAAATTTCATAAGAGGTTTTAGCAGTATTTGTGGACCCTTAACTGAAACATTGAGAGGGGATAGGAAAGAATTTAAGTGGACTATAGGAGTAGGTAAGAGTTTTAATGTGTAGAAATAGAAAGTTACCGAGCAGCCTATTTTAGCACTTACTGATTTTAACAAGGTGTTTCAAGTAAACTATGATGCTAGTGGTACTGCAATAGGAGTTGTTTTGAGCCAAGAAGGTAGACCTATTGCTTATTTTAGTGAGAAGTTGAATGATGCAAAAATAAAATATTATGTTTATGATAAGAAATGTTATGCTATGGTTCAAGCATTAAAGAAATAGAAACACTATCTTCTTCCTAAAGAGTTTGTTTTGTATACTGATCATCATGCTTTGCAATATTTGAATAGTCGAGGAAAATTGAACGAAAGGAGAGATACATTTTTTTTTTAAACACAATAGTGGGAAGTCTAAAAAAGTTGTAGATGCTCTCAGTAGAAGACAACTTTTGCTAACAAAAATGCAGATAGAGGTGGTTGGGTTCAAGGAACTCGGTACTTTGTATACAGATGATCCTGATTTTTGTGAAATGTGGAAGGCTTGTACAAAACCTATTACACTTGACAGGACAAAGTGGTTGGATTTCATGATCCAAAATAGTATGTTATTCAAAGAAAGTGATTTGTGCATTCCCAAAAGTTCAATGAGAGAGAATCTCATCAAGGAGAAGCATAGTGCAAGATTGGTTGGACATTTTGGCAAAGATAAGACCATTACTTTGGTTGTAGAGAATTATTACTAGCCACAGTTGCAACAAGATGTGAAGAAGTTTGTACAGAGATGCAGAGTATGTCAGATGGTGAAAGGAGTGAAGCAGAATACAATGTTGTATCAGCCATCACCTGTACCAGAGAAGCCATGGGAGGATGTCAGCATGGATTTTGTTCTTGGATTTCCAAGGACGCAGTGAGGGCATGATTCTATTTTTGTGGTTGTTGACAGGTTTTCAAAGATGGCACATTTTATTCCTTGCAAGAAGACTAGTGATGTTGTTCATGTGGTAGAGTTGTTTTTTAGAGAACTGATGAGACTACATGGTTTTCCAAAAAGTATAGTTTCATATCGAGATACCAAATTTGTTGTGTATTTCTGGTGTACATTGTGGAAGAAGTTGAAGATAGATTTGAAGTTCAGTTCATCACATCATCCATAGATAGAAGTTGTGAATCATAGTTTGGGAAACTTGATGAGATGTTTGTAGGGCCCATTTGTCGTTGCACCAAAAGCCATGACTGTTAGTGAATATGGAACACCACATAATTAACCACCTGTGGGCAGGGGAGCGTGTCGCATCACCCAACAATCTCCCCCTCGACGCGCATACCAGGTGCTTACGCGGGTCGGGAAGGCACCGGGGAGATTTGAACCCATGACCAGGCCAAAACCAGGCTCTGATACCAATTGTGGGGCCCATTTGCCGTTGCACCAAAAGCCATGACTGTTAGTGAACATGGAACACCACATAATTAACCACCTGTGGGCAGGGGAGCGCGTCGCATCACCCAACAATCTCCCCCTCGACACGCATACCAGGTGCTTACGCAGGTCGGAAAGGCACTGGAGAGATTTGAACCCATGACCAAGCCAAAACTAGGCTCTGATACCAATTGTAGGGCCCATTTGTCGTTGCACCAAAAGCCATGACTGTTAGTGAACATGGAACACCACATAATTAACCACCTGTGGGCAGGGGAGCGCGTCGCATCACTATTATGCCACTCCCACTAGACATACATAGAAGCCATCCAAAGAGAAAACCATCTAACCTGTTGCATTAGAAGATCATAAAATCCTGTACCAACTGAAATTCCAAGCACAAAAACCTAATCCAAAGGTAATCACATGTATCCGTAGTTGTCAAAATATCCATAGCTGAAATAGCACCCACAGCAAGTGCCAAACCCATCCAACTATCCATACCTCAAAGGTATAACAAGTGAATCTTATATCACCGACATATCCAATATATAACCTGCAATCACAAGCCTCAAGAGCAATACCTGCCACATATATACCAAGAAACTCCCACTGCAAAAGATAATGTCAAATCTATAACCAATCCACTCAACACATCTCAAAGAAGTGAATCCATGTAGTATCAAGGACATCCACAATACATCAACTGATAACTTGCAAGAAAACTCTCATAACAAGTCTCCAATGCTCTCCCAAGTTCACCACAACCAATAGAGGAAAGAGAAAGAAATAACCATGTCATCTCTCACATGACATACATGAGCACAAACCAGTAATCACAATCTCTAACCAATCTCAAATCCAATGTAGGCAAAACTGAACATCCAAGAAGATAACCAAGACTAGAGAAACCATGCAAATCATAACCTGTATCATGTCCTTCTACACACACCTCTAGATGTAAACTGTGCAAGTATGATCTCCTCCATAAAACCCCAACAAGAAGCCTCAACAACACCCAAACCATACCATATAGCTAATCATGGATGTAACCCTCTCACAAGAAGATCAAACTCATAAAACCATTCCTAAACCAAGGAATAACCATTCCTAATCCAAGGAAAATGCCCAATATAAAACCATCTCCCAAACTCAACCAGCATAACAACATATGCACATGGAGATAACCAATGCTTAACCATCTCTCAAATGAACCCTCCATAACTAACTCATGTACCATAGCTCAAGATCCATATCCATAAAAGACAAGCATAAATATAATGCAACTGAGAGAAACAATGGGCTATACCTCTCAAGTAGCAAACCGCCGAGTAGACCAAGAGTGGGGAATGAGAATGCTCATCAAGATACCCAAGTCTCCAACCAAGACTCATCTAAGAACAATCTCCTCTCAAGTCCATATCAGGTGACTACCCCTCGGACTTCCTGCTGAAACCATCAACCGTCCCAACAAATACTTCTCTAATCTAAGAGAAATCAGCATCACCACCGTCTCTAAGTATCCATGAGCACCTGTAACCAATCAATCCATGCCAACTTCAAATGCAACATAGCAATATCATGAAGTATCCAGCTTATGATTAGTGTACTCAATACCAAGAAACTAAACCAAGATCAATGTCAAAGTTCCAACCATGGCCTTAGGAACATAAACATGACAACATGATCTTACCATCTCAACTAAAGAGATAACATGCTCCATATGAACACACCATAAAATGTCACAACTCTAAACGCGTATCAAGAGTATACCATGACATAATAATGAAACCATCCTCATACCAAGGATAACATGCCAAATAAAAAATATAAACCACACCTTTGCCAAGAACCTTGTGAGTCCTCAAGATGCAACCATCTCCACACACCATGAAGAAAACCATCTCCACATACCAGGAAGAACCATCTCCACACACCATGAAGATAACCAAGAACTCCATGAGTCCTCAAGATCTAACCATCTTCACACACCATGAAGATAACAAGTGCACCATGCAAATGTCAAAGACGCTTCTGCAGCAACAGGTTTAATGGGCAGAACTTCCAGTTATGGAAGATGCAAATGGAAGACTATTTATATCAGAAGGATTTATGGAAGCCGTTGGAAGGAAAAGCCAAGAATCAGGGAACTATGTCAGAGGCTGAATGGGATCTTTTGGACAGAAAGGCACTCGGAAGCATTCGGTTATGCTTGGCACCATTGGTGGCATTTAATATTACAAAAGCAAAGACGATAGAAGATTTGATGAAAACCCTAGCGACACTGTATGAAAAGCCCTCCACTTCAAATAAGGTATTTCTCATGGCACCAAATCTGAACCAATATGTAGAGCTCTCCAAGAGCTTTCCGTTGACTACTCGAAGTCCAAAATCCGACTCCGTATGCCCAAGTTATGCCCTAATCTGTGCTCAAAATAAATAACATCTAAGTTTAGGGCTCTTAAAATTTGAAAAAATTTCAAAATCATAGAACCAAACCTTTACTATGTTGTAGTGCTCTGAATTAGCTTTCCAACGCCTGTAAGAACTCTGAAATCCGATATTCTAGAAAAAAAAGTTATGGCCATTTTACTAAGACAGTCTTTTTACCATTTTCAATACGATTTTCAGAATTAAAATCCACATGCAAGAGAATAGACAACATACCCACAAAATGTGACACAAGATATACCCTAGGAAACCCCCATTGAGGGAAAAAACCCAGCCTCCAAAAGCATCCATCACCATGTATTATTCAGCAAAAAATACCATTGTCATACAACCATGGAAGCCTTCATGGCCATAGACACAACCAAGCAAACTATGTGAACAAGCATGAATCCACACATCCCATGCCATGCTTTCAAACCTTCACAAATGCTCCCTTGGCTAACCTGTCAAGCCTTGTCCCGCTCGACTCTTGCCTTTTGTCTTCTCCTTGTCACTCTCTCTCTCTATCTCTACAACAACTACCCTTGTGGCTGCTTATAAAACCACTAAGTGGTATTACATAAACCATGTGCTAAAACCATGTGCTACCTAACCCACTGACCCCACATTTAATATTGGGCATTTAATTCTTTTCCCCCCCCAATATTAAATAATTACATGAAATATTATCACAATGTTACAATACAACTCATCAAGAATATTCTATGGAAATCTTTACATGTTGCACGTCCATCTAGGTACAACATTACATAATAAAATAAAATAATAAAATATAACAATATTATGCAATGTGTGCAACACCCATTATCTCAACAATGTTTGGTTGGAGACAAGCCAAAAGGATGAGATCTGATTTTACCACAAGCAAAATTTGTATATAATAATTCTGTCAACAGGAGTACTGGTAAATCACCATTTCATATTACATATGGGAGTAGTCCTAGAAATGCTTCTGAATTGCGACAGTTGGATAAAGGAGAGATAAGTAGTGTCGAAGTAGAATAATTTGCTAAACATTTGAAGAACATCCATGAGGAGGTGAGGAAGCATATCTAAAGATGAATACACAGTACAAGGCTAAGCCAAATGTGAAAAGGAGGTATAAGGAATTTTATATTGGAGATGAAGTCATGGTTCATTTGAGAAATGAGTGTTTTCCGATGGATACATATAATAAACTGAAGATGAAGAAGTTTGCACTGTGCGAAATAGTGAAAAGGCATGATTCTAGAAATGCCTATGAAGTGGAATTGTCTGCTCAATTGAATATTTCCCCAGTATTTAATATTTCAGATTTGACAGAGTATTATGAAGGAGGTGAGGGAGATGAAATTTTAGAAGTGCAGTGGAGTATTCCAACAACTAGTTCGGCTATAAAGGAGATTGAAGAGATACTAGACAGTCATATTGGCAAAAGCACAAGGGATAGAACTTATGAAGAATACCTAGTCAAATGGAAAGGGAGGCCAATAGAGAATTCATCATGGCTAGCAAGGGAGGAGGTTAACAATCTTGGTTTTCATCTAAACACCTAAGTTGTGATGGGGTCACTTCTCAAATTACCTCGGGTGTAAAAGCAACCTTGCATCACCCAAAAATAATTTCTTTTCAATCATTTCTATTTGAAGAAGGCCTAGTAGACAAGGTGCTTACTATTTATGGGAACTTACTATTTTTAGTAAGTTTTTCATACAAGCTCATAATATTCTTATTTTCTACATGAAGGTTCATTTTAGAATTATAAGCCTACCATAAAAATCGCATTGCTCCAACTTAAGTAGCAGAGAAGTTATTGTGGATTGTGGAAAAATTTGCAAAAAAATCTCCAAGCTCACCATTGGAGGCCTTAGAGTGCCCGAATGAGGTTCGAACACTCGACAAAAGGGCATTTGCATTATTTTGAGTCTATAGATCAAGAGTTAGTGTTTCCGAAAAGTGGTTATAATAGCCAATCGAAACAATGGTTCAAGAGTTATAGCCTTTCGAAGTTGAGCTACCCAAAATATCTAAAATAATTTGTCAAAGATGTATTTAGCCGACTCTATCTATTGTTTGAGTCTCTCGGCCGTAGGTATCAAGTTTGAGCATCTAGAACCTTCCCAGGTGACATAAAATCGCCTATTTAAGAAAGGCCCAAACATTGCCTAAGACAACTCTAGGTGATAGTTTGTAACTTAGTCTTGCAAATTACTGTAATGAAGGCGCCCATGTGGGTTAGCATATTGTACTTGTGAATTTTGTAATTTTGCATTTGCGATGCAAATAAGTCTATATTTTGTTCTTGCATTTGTTATTTTTTTGTTTATGTTATGGTTTATGGTATTAAGGGGAGCACACTTCATCAAAGACGATCTACCTTTGGTAGACATGTGATTCCACCTTGTGTTGATGATAGCTTATTCACCCCTTATCATTATCTCTTGTCATGTTGCCTATATAAGAAGGCATAATATGTACATTTGATATCATGTCCATTATCAATAACATCATTCTTACATCTTAATGTAATTATCTTGCCAATCTCTTATAGAAGTTATCTTGGTCTTTTATTTTATTTTGGATGTGTTGTAGACACCTAAAACTCCGAAGTGCAAGTTAATTAGCTATATTTCAACCGATTTAAATAATTCCTATAACCACTTAATTAACTAATCCCTCTTCTATGTATTTAAATAAATACACACGTATTTAAATTAACTCATATTTCTCAATTTTCTTGACTTGTGATTAATTAATTTTATTTCATCTATTTAAACATGTAGTTCTTAACTTTAACCATCACCTAACCTAACCATGATTACTAACCCATGCTTCCAACCCAACCCAACCCAACCCATCCCACTTGTGCAATAATTAACTTAAATCTTAGCATATTTCCCTACTTATTTGAGCATCATAATTTAAAAATTACTCTCCAAATTCAACTTGTGTCTCTTGTTGACCTTAAATGCTCTTCCACACTTTGTCCCCTTCAAAGAATATTATTCCTTCTTCCCACTTTTCCAACTCTCCACACTTCAAAATGGTCACGTTCCACAATATTTGTCCTTTGTAATGTGAGACAAGAAAAGATCTACTCCAATGGCTTCTCAAGTTCTCCCATTGAAACACTTGTCACAATGCTATAAATTTAACAAAGCGCAATCTATATGCTTCTCTCAAATAGCACCCCAATCCTTTCTCGTCATTTAAACTTTAAAAGTTCATTCATCTCCTTTCAAATCTATAAATTGAGAGCTCGTCCTTTCACGATTCGTCCACCTTTGTATAATGTTATCCCATTTCCAGATCAGTCGCATCCATGCCATCACAGTGTCAAAATCACTTCACATATTAACGCGCTTGAGAAATCAATGTTGGCATGTATTAAAAAGCATTGGACAAATCTACACAACAAACGAAAACGCTTGGATTATGTTAAGGTTTAAATCCATTGCATGATTTGTCTACTTCTACGTCTAATATTGGATTATATTAAGGTTTGAATCCGTTGTATATTTTGTCTACCTTTACATCTAATCTTGATGTTGTGATCTGTGTAATTTGGGCGCTTTCATTTTGTTGTTGCATTCCTTATTTAAACTCACAATTATCACTTCACCCATGCATAGCTCTAAAAACAAGAGCTCCCTACCTTGTGCTATTTGGTGAAAGGTATTTTAAGATTACATAGTAATAAATCAAACTACAGAAGAATAATTATTAGAAGAACAAATTATTAAATGAAGTATTTAAAATTAAATAATTTTTTAAGAAGTGCATGCAACTTTTTAAATGGTATAAAGTTGGGCATAAAGAAAACAAGTTGAGAGATAGAAAACAAGTTGAGAGATTAATAGGGATAATAAAAACTAATTAAGTAATGCAACATAACAATCTTTAATAATGTAATTTGAAATAATTAGTATGTTAATTAATTTGAGAGTTCAAATTGTGTAGACCACTATTCATGAAATATCGGTCAATGAATTTAACTCAAAAACTACATCACACAATTGGACTTAGTGTGGAAAATATCTCCTAATTATCTATAAGTATATTAGTTAATTTAATTTTAATAAATTAATCTCCATTTTTTACATTCATATTCTATTATTTTAATTTATCATTTTTTCTGAAGTCATTTTTTATACATAATCATAATTAAAAAATTTATTTAGTTGAAAATTTTGATCTTTATAAAATGCATTATTTTTTTTTAAATATTTTATTAAAAAAAACTTTTTAAAAGGAGAGGACGGAGAGGGCTCGAAGGGAGGTTATACCTTATTATTTAATTACTTTTGGAATATAAACAATAAGGTGCAATATATCTTCAAGCTGAACACAACAGCGAACACCAAATAAAAGATAAACAATTCAAAGAATGCACGGGCATGAAATTGAAGATTGTATATACATACAATTATCTTGGTCGAAGCCCATTATAACATCGAAACATGGAATAAGATATCATAAAACCATTATATTGGTTGAAGTCTATCATATCATCGAATTTATTTTCATGAAACCAAAGGACATTCATGTGCCTTCCACACACTGCTTATTTCCAAAAAGGAGATTAGTAAAATGAATAAAACTATGATGATTAGAATTCTCAACTTAGTGTTACAACAAATATTGCGAACATGATAATTCATTTACAATACCTCCTCAATTTGCAGCGTCTGTCATGCTAGATGTACAAGCCACGTTTTCTTTCTAAACAGGCTACTCTGAAAATGGCGAAACCTATATATTAGAACAAATGTTCTTTTTAGTTACACTTAAGAAAAACTGACCCTGCTAACTCCAGCAGTCTCCACTAACAATGTTACCTTGATTGGAAACAACTGAATAGGAAATAAGCATAATGCATGGATAGAGAATCCCCGCCACAGGTGGGTAACTTCAAACAACCAACCATCCACTGTTAATGTTAAAACTTGAGCAGGTGTTAAAACATGCCATATGGACTTTGAATTAATGTAAATTCTCTAGCCCTTGTAAAGAGGCAATCTGAATTTGAAGACTAAGTCTTCATTATATATAACATTAATATACACTTCTTTTTATCCACACAACTCTTCCCGGGGGGATACTGGCATAGTAAGTTGCTTATAAACCTAGAAATATAAGGACAACGATAAAAAATTAATTGATTTAAGACTACAAAAAAACATCAGCCAACGTATACCCTCAGGAAAAGAGCACTCAATAATACAAAGTGGTGGGGATAAAAGATCATGGACCATAATTAAAAGAATCATGATTCATGCTTGACACGTGCTTTTAATATTCCTGGAACTGGTGGGGAAGTACAATTTTTCCCAGCAGAACAAGACATGGAATAAGAACCACCTGTTGCCCTCAAAGAATGAGGAGGCAATGATTGTCGGTTTGTGTTACATATAGGCAAGGTATTTTCACCAAATGCAGTTCCATTTGGATAATTATCATGACTGACAAAATCTGCACCATCATTTGATGGCTTCTGAGAAAATCCCATTGCTTTCAGCACATATGCATCATCGTGAACCTCAAAAGGTGTACTGCAAAAGCATCAGTGACAAAAAACATGAGATTGATGAGCTAAGATTATAAAATTTGCAACTTCCAGCAAAATCAATGTTGTAACTACTAGCCAGCCTTCTCAAGTAAAGTGTAATATTCAGAGGACTCTTAGTCCTAACACCCAGAAATGTGAAACTTATCCTCTACCAAAAATCATGTTACTAGCCCCCAATCTAAAGCTATTGAACTAGACTAGTAAATGCATAAACTCAGAGTCTTCCGCAAGTCTTACAAACAAATTATTACCCACATTGGTCTCGCAGCATACCTATTGAAGTCAAAGTGAACTAGCTGCATATCTTCTGAGATTTCAACTTCAACTGTTGCATGTGGACGGGTCTGATTTGCAGTTCAAAAAATAACTACTGTCAGCTGGAAAATAAAATAAAGGCCTACTTATACTATCCAATACAAACATGAACATTAGATATACACATCGGAAGGAAAATTCTAGATCCATCTACAGCCATATGAAAAGCCCAGTCGATAATTCATTGTAAAAATATCAATATATATCTATTGTAACTGCACTAGAATTGTTTACAAAAAAAAAATCCTGAAAAGAATGTCTCCTTCTTTCGGAATATGCCTCATTACTTGGAAAATAGAACACAACAACAATGGGTGCAGATCATTAGGAAGTGTCTTAGTAATCATGCATGTAAGACTAAAATTTAGGTTTTATTGAGTTCTTTATTCGAAGTGTGGATCATAACATGATATGTAAAGGTTAAAGCAATTTTCCAGAAGAAATCTGCAGCTTTATAATTGAATGTCTCCTTGTTTCAGAGGATGCCTCATTACTCAGAACGCATCAACAATGGGTGCAGATCATTAGGAAGCAACTTAGTAATCATGCCCATGAGACTAAAATTTAGGTTATATTTAGTTCTATATTCAAAGTGTTGACCATAACATGAAACATAAAAGCTGAGGCAATTTTCCTAAAGAAACCTTCAGTTTGATGATTGATCAGCCAATCCTTACAGTTGTTTCTAGCCCTTTCTCCCAACTGTTGCCATAGTTTCCTTTATTTGTTACTCAAATTTTGTAATGTGTCCATAAGTGCATGATCTGAGTATTATTTATTCCTTCTATGGATAAAAAAGTAAAGAGATTTAAGTTTTTGGTCTTCATTTGTAAGGTGTAGGCCTAGTGTAACTCTCATGCCAAACTCAAACTCAAGATTGGTAGTTAACCTAAAACTATGAAAACATTGTGGCAGAAAACACTATAGCAATTGACTATAGCCCACTCAAATCAATCATGAAGCTTCAGTATTGTGTTGTAAAATTAAGCAGTCCAAAACTTGGGAATAACTAAGCAAAGTGGATTCTGCTTTATTTCCCATGAAGTAAAACTAAAGATTCCCATAAATAAAAAGATATCGGAAAACATGAACTATAAAGGGAAAGTATTAGGCCTTCATGAAAGAGGTATTCTAGAAACCCCTTTAGTTACAAAATTAAAATAACCAAGGTCCATGCTCAAGACAGTGTTATTCCCCCCAAAACCCACATCTATTCCCATAATCCAAGCATTCAGATCCTTCATTTTCTAGCTCAATATGGGATCTTATACTGCAAAGGCTAATCTTAATCCCTTTCATCTATTTTGGATCCCCATTTCTCTATGTGTCTAAAGACTAAACCTTCATCATTACCATCCATCTTAGGTCCTTACATTCAACTACCCATCACTTATATTTCAAAATCTCTTCATCTGATTTATCCATCATCTCAAATCCCAAATCCAGATCAATAAAGGAACACATCCTTGAACCCCTATCCTACCTATATATACCTATCCAAAACCCTTCATATCATTTTTCTCCATCCACTAACTCCACCACTCTTGGAAGAAATTTGGATGCCAAATCTTAAATGTAAAAAATCCAAAAATCCACCTATGTCCAAGGATTAATATGTCCCAGACATTATAAATCAAATTCAAATCTGATGCAAATTAAAAATCTTACATTCAAATGGCCACAAAGGCCCATTTAGAAAGTCAAAATAAAAAGAACATGGATTCCTAAGGACCAAAACTACTACAGAAGTAATGCATCCCAAAGAACAATCAATATTCACATCTATACTGGCTATCCAACAGCTTCATCTACTCTTGTGTCCTCCAATCATCTATCTAAAATCCCCAATCTTTAAAATCCTTTTTGGGCCTTCGTGTCTCAAAATCCACTATTCTAAGTCCTATATAATCTCCTCCGTCTACTGGGGGCCCTATATCCCAAATGTGTGTAGATACTACTAATAAAAAGTTAAAAGCTTCAATCTTTCCTTCATATTCTTATTACTCATGCACTATCTTCCAATTCCACTTATCCACATCCTTATATTCATTCTTTTCAATTCAACTATTCCAAAAAATAAAATATATATTAATAAACTAACGAAGGTAAAGAAGAATTTGTCTAATGGTAAAAGCCACCTCTCGTAGCACATTGTGCAAGTAACATAATGAAAACCTAGCAATCAGATATCAATTATAACTCCTCATCCTCTTGCACCTCTCATTAGGGGAAAGCTTCATCCCAGCTATCCTACTTACTACATCATATCCACATCCTCCATTGTTTCTCATCCCCTATATATCATCATATATAAGTCCAACTCCCCATTTACCCCTTTGATTTCAACAAGGCTAAGATTTTGACAAGAATCGTGTATCCTATTCACCTCAATTTTATCCACAATTTCCATGCCATGACATCCTATCCAAATGCATTATCTCTTCCATCTTTTGATCTTGATTAGGCTATCCATATCCTCTACCTTATAGACCCCATCTTATTTCTTTCTGTCTTATCCAGATAAAGTGTACCTTCCCTCCTTAAAATTGATGATGAGGCTAAGGGAAAAACATCTATGCATGTTTTGGACAATACAATGCTCACTTACTCTACCATCAATATCCCTTATGCACTATCCTTTCACCTCATGCATCTTTTAACCATCTTTGATCTTCAATTAGAGTACCTCTAGTATGGGGCATCTCACTCCTTTGAAACACAGTTCTCAAAACGCCCTCCTATATGCTAATGCAAATAGTGTCATTATCGACCTATTTAGCTAATCACTTATCTAGGATTGATCTATTCAAACCTAATTTCAAGTTTACTGATTATTTCATGTTCTTGTCCCTCCTCATGTAGTTGAGACACATGTACTCAAATTTTGAGACACCTAGTGTATTTGGCTTTGCCACTTGCTTTGACAGTCATCTAATGAACTCACAAGTGTGTTGAGCATATGGGAGATTGTGGAGTATTAGATAGCTTTTTAATTTGGAATTGTTGTTAGATGAGTTTTAGCATGCAAGTTTTGTCATTGACGTCAACATATGTTCAGAATTCTCAGAAAGGAGTTGGACAAACTTAGATTTTGTATGCTTCATGCTATTGATCATCATAATATGGATAGCATACAACATTCCTTAGTATGCAAACTTGGATATGTGTTGCAGGATAAGTGTGCACCTTATGTCTATGGTCGCAACTCTTTATGTGATGCTTTGAGTAAGTTACAAATCTTTTGATAAAGACTGGTTGCAGGTCAGTGACATAGAATTATGCTAGACGTAATTGTTGCATTTGGATATAGCATGTTGGCGAGATGGACTTAAGGTTTGCAAGCATAGAGAATGGTAGAAGGCTTAGAAAAGTGCATGCTTTGGGATTTGTGGGTCATTTGGTTCATGTTGGGTTGATTGCTAATGTGTGGTATATGGATTATTGTTTTAGAAGTTGGCACGATGGTGTAGTGTGTTGTTTGGTTTAGCGATAGTTAATTGTGAATCGTGGTGCTTAATTTAATAATTGTAATTGTTTTTTAATTGTAAAAGGTGCTGTGTCCATCTTAGCATGAGTCTATTTATTTATTTGCGCATTGGGGAAGTCCTAACAAACCGACCAAACAATACTTGATATGATGAGGACTATGATGTTTGAAGGTAATGTACCTCATGTTCATTGGAGAGAAGCAATTACCACAGCAGTTTATACATTGAACAAAGTTCAGATCAGACATGGTACACGTAAAACTTCATATGAACTTTAGTTTGGTCATGTACCATCAATTAAGTGTTTCAAAATTTCTGATAGCAAGAGTTATATCATAAGAGATGATGATGTAGGAAAGTTTGATCCTAGAAGTGATGAAGGTATATTCCTTGATTATTCAACTAAGAGAAAAGCATATAAATGTTATAACCTGGGATTAAGAAAGATGATTGAAAGTGCAAATGTGAAGATTGATGAAAGATTTCAGATATAGGAAAGGACATTTGACTATGATTCGGATAATGAAGCACATCAAGCATCTACAAGTCAGAATCAAAATCAAAATCAAGAGCAGTTCTTTAAAATTAATAATGGGATTTAGGCACAGATTGAAGAACCTAGAGAACCACCTAGAACTCCAGGGTATGTTACTTTGCATCATTCAGATGATCAAATTATTGGTAATATTAGTAGTGGTGTGATGACTAGATCAAGAATGAGGAATGAACTATGTTTGATTTCACAAGTTGAGCCTAAAAGTATCGATGAAGCTTGTGGAGATGAATCATGGGTTAAAGCAATGCAAGAAGAATTAGAACAGATTAAAAAGAATAATACATGGGAATTGGTTCCTAGGCCTAAAGATAACAATGTTATAGGAACTAAGTGGGTATTTAGGAACAAAATAAATGAACAAGGTGAAGTAGTAAGGAATAATGTGAGATTAGTTTGTAAAGGTTATTCGCAACAGGAAGGTACAGATTTTGAGGAGACATTTGCTCATGTGGCCAGAATTGAAGTACATTTATTTTTAGCTCCTATCAGATGGATGTGAAGTCTACACTCTTAAATGGGGAACTTAAAAGAAGTATACATTGAACAAACTGATGAGTTTCCTTGGACAGATTACAAAGGCATGATATGCAAGTTAAAGAAAGCTTTATATGGCTTGAAGCAAGCTCAAAGAGCTTGGTATGCGAGATTGGACAGGTATCTTTTTCATCTCAAGAAAGGTAGTATAGATAGCAATTTGTATTTGAGAACTTAATCCTAAAGGCATTTTGATTATTGAAGTCTATGTGGATGATATTATTTTTGGTGACCATGATGAAATGAGCAACAAGTTTTTTGAAGAGATTAAGAGTGAATTTGAAATATCTATGACAGAGTAACGTGACTCGCCACGAGTCAAGCAAGTCATGCGAGTCAGCGAGCTACCAATGCCTAACTGAGTCATTATGACCCATGACTCGCGAGTGGCGAGTCAGGAGGCATGACTCGCCTAACTCACGAGTCACGAGGTGACTCACTTGACTCGGGTTGCTTGACTCAGCCGCGATAGCATAAAATCAACAGGCTTAAAATATTAATTTTTGCATACTTTTTTAATGTTTTTTTTCCTTCTTACTCACTCTTATAACCCTAAAAGGGCTTCCATAACACTCTATTGTGAGAAGAAGAAAGAGAGAGAGAGAGAGGTGGAAGAGAAATACACTGTCCTTGTTTTGCAACCAGCTGAAAGGAAGAGGAGAAAAGCTTGCATTTGTGACATTGGAGCTTGCATTTAGATCATCAAGGAGTTTATGGGAGCTCTTCTCAACACTTCCCAAAGCATTTGAAAGAGGTAAGAGTTGATTTTTTGGATTTTGATGATTTTTTTCTCTATGTTTATGGGTTTTTTGGATGAATTTTTTTTGTTTATTTATGAGTTTTTTTTTTTTTTTTAGATCTTCATAAAATACAATGCTTAAATGGTAATATTTGGTCTAAAAAGTCTTATTGAGCAACCTTTACATTTTTCCTTACTCATAATGGCTCCTGGAGGTAAAAAAACCCAAGCTCTCTAAAGGCAATAAAAAAGATGAGTGTTGGAAGTTCACCATAGACTTTCCAGGTAGAACTAGAACTAAAACAAAATGCCTATTTTGCAAAACCATTAATAGTGGGGGGATAAATAGATTGAAATACCATATTGCTAGCATACGTGGTCATGATACTAAGCCTTGTAGAGCTGCAACTGTTAAGGCTCAACGTTTTTGTTATGTAGCCTTCGAAAAATATGAACAAGAAAGAGAATGAAAAAAAAACAATTAGAGGAGTTAGCTCAGATTGGTTCTAGTTACCTTCCACACTCATCTAGAAATGTTTCTCAGTCAATAGGTTGTGTTGGAGAAGGTTCTTCCCTTCCCCCCTATCATCCTAGTGCTTCTACTAGTCATACTTCTTCTACATCTATTCCTTGCACTGCTAGTGGTGCTACTGTTGTGGCTGCTGCCCCTTCTAGTAGTACTAGGCCTACTGGCTTTACCTTTCGTCCTAGAGTCAAAAAATCTAGGTTGGACATTTTTTTTGTACTGCATTCCACTCCTTGTGCACAACCCTCACTTGAGAGCTTGGGCTGGAATAGGGAGGTACATGAAGCTAGAATAAGAGCAATTTGCAAGTTTTGGTTTTTCTGCAACATTCCATTTATAGCAGTCAAGTACTTCAACTTCATTTATATTTGATTGTTTTACGTTTTAAGTTTTAAAATTTAAATTCAATTTTATAATTTAAGTTTAAACTTGATGTTGAAAATTTGAAATATGCTAATTAAAATGTTTTTATAAATGTAAGAGGACTCCTTATTGGCAGCGGATGATTGATGCAGTTTCCATCTGTAGTGCGAAGTACAAAGCCCCCACTAAAGATGAGTTGAGTGGCCCCCTCTTACTAGATATGGTTGAGGAGATGAAACTTGAGTTTGAGGACCATAAAAAAATTTGGAGCCAAAAGGGGTGTACCATTATGACGGATGGATGGATAGATAGAAGGAATAGGATCTGCCTAAATTTTCCTGTTTCTAGCGGAGGTAATTCATCATCCTCTACTTCTTTAAGTCTAAATTTAAAATTTATTGTATTATTGAATAACGAAAATTTTGTTTTATTGACTATTGATTCTTGATTCTTGAATGATAATTATTTTGTTTAATTTTCACTTTCAGGATCCACCATGTTTTTGAAGTCTATAGATGCTTTCTCACATGTGAAAAATGCAAAATTCTTATGTGAGGCTATTGAGGAGGTCATAAGGGAGGTGGGGGAAGAGAATGTTGTCCAAGTGGTGACTGATAATGTAGCTAATTATGTTGTTGCAGGTAAAATTTTAACTTCTAACTTTCTAAGTGCTACTTCTAAAAAATTTGTTTTAGTTTTTCATTAAATTTTGAAAAATAAAAGTTTTTTAATACATCAAAAAATTTCATTGTTTACTGACTAATTTAAAATTGTTGCAGGAAAACTTTTGATGGAGAGACACCCAAAAATCTTTTGGACTCCATGTGCGGCCCATTGCATCGACCTCGTGTTAAAGGATATTGGCAAGCTTCTATGGGTGCAATCATATGTTACCAAGGCCAAAATTCTTTGTAAGTTCATTTATAATCATGCCTTGCTTCTCAGCACTATGAGGCAATACACAAAGGGCAAGAAGTTGGCTCGTCCCAATATCACAAAATTTGCCTCTAATTTTATCACACTAAAATCCTTGCTGAGTTCAAGGTTAAGCTTTGAGGTGCATGTTTGTTGGTCCAGAATGGAGTTCCTCCTCCTTTGCCACCAACCCTGCAGGGATAGATGCAACAAAATGCATTTATGATGATGATGGTTTTTGGGAGCCATGTTCGAAGATTGTGGAGGTAATTTAAATTTTAAAAGCTTAAGTCTTAAAATTTTATAAATTAATTTATGTCATACATATTTTTGTTTTATTTTCATTGTGCAACTTTGCAAAGTTTCATCATTCACTAAATTGTTTTTTTGTTTAATTGTTTTGTAGATCAATGAGCCCCTTGTAGCCCTCCTACGAGTTGTTGATGGCGAGAAGCCCTCTATGGGCTACATTTATGAAGGCATGGATAGGGTCAAGGAGGCTATGAAGGCCAAATATGTCAGAGTTGAGGAAAATTATGGCCCTATTTGGAACATAATTGATATGAAATGGTAAAATCAGCTTCATAAGCCCATCCACGTAGCAACCTATTACCTCAATCCGGCATACTGTTTCCATGAAGATTTCAAGGCAGATGACGAGGTTCTTAGTGGCCTATAACTATGATATCGAAGATGGCCACTAATGCCACAGACATATTGCTTGAGATGGATGCCTATAATAATGCATCAAGGCCCATTTTTTCAAGTCAAATTTGCAAAGAGGGTCGTACAAAATTGCAGCCAGGTAAAAATTGTAGCTTAAGCCTTATACAATCTAGTTTCTAAATTTCTAGCTTTAAACTTTAAGTTTAAACTTTAAAGTTCAAATTTTGAAATGAGACTGATATTTTTTTCTTTTCTTTTTTTCAAAATTCAGATAGATGGTGGCAAATGTTTGGACCTTCAACCAAAAACCTTCAGCAAATCACCATCCGCATTTTGAGCCAGCCAAGTAGCGATTTAGATGTGAGCGCAACTGGAGCATATTCGAGCACATCCACTCGAAGAGGCATAACAGGTTGTCTATGGAGAAAATGAATAGGCTACTCTTTGTGCATTACAACCTGCGCATTAGGGCCAGGGAGATTTTGGATAGTGACATCTCTCCAATTACTCTAGAGGAGGTTGATCCAAAGTCTAAGTGGATCACTGAGGCTACTGATCCTGTCTTTGATGGTGAGGACCTATAGTGGGTTGACCAGGCAGATAGAGAGGGTCAAGCTGAGGCTGTGGCTATGGCAGCAAAGGACCAGAGAGCTCCAGTTGTTCCTAGTGACACCTCACAAGCATTGGCAGAGCCAGAGACTACAGTTGATCCTAGTGGCACCTCACAAGCATTGGCAGAGCTAGAGACTACAATTGATCCTAGAGGCACCTCACAGGCTGATGCTATGGCTAATCAGTCATCCAGGACCTACCTTAGATGCCTTACTAAGAGGCATTTTATAGATTACACTGAGCCTGAGGTTGAGGTTGGGGATGAGGATGACAATGACGATGACGATGATGATGAGGACTCTGACTAGGAGCCATAGCTATAGTCTTGTTTTAACTTTTTGTTTAACTTAATATATGATCAGAATTTGGAACATTTGATGATGACTATTGATTCATTGAATCTTGATGTGTTGGATTTCATTATACATATACATTTTGATGGGTTGCATGGATTTATCATTTTATATATGATTGTATGTTTTACTTTTATAATATTTCCTTCTATTAAGATAATATCTTATACTTTCTATAATAGTCAACTACTTGTCTATAGTCCGTCTTTCAGTCTAGATAGGAATGTTTCCTATCCTGTCTCTTTTGTCTTCAGTCCAGATAGGAATGTTTCCTATCCTGTCTCTAGTTTTGTTTCTAATTTCGTCTTCAATCTACGATGTTTCTTTTAGAAACAACGTCCTTGTAATTCTTTATAAGGAACACATTTGTTCCTCTGTTAATCAATCAATCATCCAGAAATCCGTTAATCTATCAACTCTTCTTGAATCTTGTAACACCTTCAACTATTGTTTAAAGTTTAAACTTTAATTACTAGTAATATAGTATTTAGCAATTTACCTTTGTAGTATTGTACAATGTACTTATGTAATCGAAGTATGTTTGACTTTTAACTTTAAGTATGTGCATTATGATCAAATTATCTTATATTTAATGATGTTATTGTGTCTTTACGCTTTATTAATAATGGGTGCATGGAATGTTCTTTAAATCCTAAAAAATCTCAAAATTTCGAGGTTTTTTCACTTTGCCGAGTCATTTCCGAGTCTGATCCAGGCCACGAGTCAAGTTACCCTTGCCGTGTCTGAGCCGGGTCCGAGTCACGTTACTTTGATCTATGATAGGAGAAATGAAGTTCTTTCTTAGTTTGCAAATAAATCAGAATAAGGATGGAATCTTTAAAACACAAACTAAATATCTTAAGGACTTGTTGGTAATGTTTGGAATGGAAAATTGTAAACCAATAAGTAATCATATGTTCACAGGTTGTAAGTTGACTTTCACTGATGATTCACCTAATACATTTTAGACTAGATACCAATCGATAGGTGGATTGCAATATCTGACAAACACAAAGCTAGACATATCTAATGTTGTTGGAATTGTTGCAAGATTTCAAGCAAAACCTGAGGAAACGCACTTAGCAGCTGTAAAAAGAATTTTCAAATATTTGTAGGTAACTTTGGACTATGGATTATGGTATCATAGATACAATGATTTAACATTGTATGCTTGCACTGATGCAGATTAGGCAGGTAACCTTGATGAAAGGAAGAGTACTAGTAGAGGAGCCTTCTTCCTTGGTGGGAGATTGGTTTCTTGGTTGAGCAAGAAGCAAGAATGGATATCTTAGTCTACTGCTGAAGCAGAGTATGTAGTTACAAAAAATAATGGTACACAATTGATATGGATGAAGCAAATGTTTAAGGACATTAGTATAACTTTAATGAACCTAATGTTATACATTGTGATAATACAAGCACTATCAATATGTCTAAGAATCCAATGTTACATTCTAAGACTAAGCATATATCAATCAAGTATCATTTTTTGAGAGAAAGTGGCAAAGAAAGAAATACGATTGGAATTTGTAAGCTCTAAGGAACAAATTGTAGATATATTTCCTAAGCTTTTGCCTAAGGGCACCTTTGAATATCTTAGAGGTATGCTTGGGATGACGGACCCGCCTTGCAAGCAATAATTGATGTAGGAATGCATATGTCTAGAAGTTATCAAACCACATTCATACACTTGGACTTGATGCTTGGTGTTGCTCCTCAAGGGGAGTAGTCGCATTGAACAGAGCTAAGCTTGAGAGCTCTTTTGGATCAGTTTTTGGTGGCACTTGATTTGCCTCTTGGAAGCAGGTTTGTTCATTGGATCAGAGGAATTGCAGAGATATATATCACAAGGGGAGAGATTATGTCAAAAAGCACTATCTAAGGGAAGTATTTCCTAGTGTGGAAGAAGTATGCCTAAGGCAGAGCTTTGTTGAGGATATCCAGGAAGTTGAATTGAGATGCTACTTTTCGGTTGATGGTTTTTTACACACATGTTGCCTTCAATGCTAAAGGGAGACATTATTGAGTATTGGAGAGTTTGTTAAGTAGGAATTGCTATTAGATGAGTTTTGGCATGCAGGTTTTGTATGTTATAGGCTATTGATCGTAGTTGTACTCACGATATACAGCATTCCTGAGTATGTGAGCTTGGATATGTGTTGTAGGATGAGTGTAGACCTAATGCCTATGGTCACAGCTATTTATGTGATGGGTTGAGTAAGTTATAGATGTTTTGATGAAGACTGGTTCCAGAACAATGACAAAGAATTATGCCAAAGGTAACTATATTTTGGATATAGCATGTTAGCGAGTTGGACTTATGCAAGCTTGGATGTGTTGCAGGATGAGTGTAGACCTAATGCCTATGGTTGCAGCTATTTATGTGATGGTTTAAGTTAGTTATAGATGTTTCATGAAGACTGGTTGCAAACCAATGACAAAGAATTATGCCAAAGGTAATTGTATTTTGGATATAGCATGTTGGCGAGTTGGACTTAAGGTTTGCGAGCACAAAGCATGGTAGAAGACTTGGAATAGTGCATGCTTCGGATTTGTGGGTCATTTGGTTCATTTCGGGTTGATTGCTAGCCTGTGGCATCAGGATTATTGTTTTGGAAGCTCATAGGATGGTGTAGTTGTTGTTTGGTTTGGCGAGTGTTAAGTGTGGATCATGGCTTGTAATTTAATAAGTTTAATTGTTTTTTAATTATAAAAGGTGCCACATGCTTCTTAGCATGGGTCTATTTATTTATTTGTACACTGGGCAAGTCCTAACAAGCCGACCTAACTGTTTAGTTGTAACTTTTATAAAGGAAAGTAATTTCCTCATTTGTAAGGTATGGAATGAGAGGAACGAAATTGTATGTGCGAGCCTTGATGTTGGATATCAAAGCGGAGCTAAAGGATTGTCAAATGCTTTGGAAGAGGTATGAGTCGAATGAGTTATTATTCCTAAGCATACTTCATTGAAATTGTTAAGACAAGTGTGTTGTCACCAATCAGTTCATTATTCAAATTTGTAAATCTTTGAAGGTGACTTCAACTTGCACATCTTAAACAGTGAGTCTTCTTGAAGGTACATTTAACCTTCTCTCTTTGGGCAGTGTGCTCTAGCAGTGAGCCTTTTTGTTCTCTACTCCTAATAGGTTTGGGAACCTTTTAGCAGAGGTTCAATCCTTTGACGGGGAAGATGTACTAAAATGTATTGCATCGACTGCTACGAGGGTCAGGTGTCATAACATGGATATTTTCATATTAGTGTATGATTTTGTGGGTATCATCCCCACCAAGGTCTTTCCCTTAATGAGGTTTCCTTGAAAAGAAAAAATCTTGTGTTATTGCATTTGTCTTTTACCCTATTATGCATAGTTATACTCTTGATTGGTGACTTGTTTAAAAAATTTGAAATTTATAATCATTGCACACAACAGATTCATCCTTGGAAGTGAAAATCACCGAGTGTGTATTGCTTACCAACGAAGGTCATGGCGCTCTCCACAACTTCTCTTCTGTGTTGTGCTCTAGTCTTCGAAGCTACGTGATAATTATACAAGAGTTGCACGCGGGAGGAATTTTGGCAATGAGAATCGATGAGTTTCCTTGAGAGCAAATTGCCTAGGGACCTTTAAATCCAGTGTAGCAAGTCAACTCTAGCAACCCAACAATCAGCATGTGATCGGAAGGTTTGCCAAACGCCAGCAACATGGAGTTTTGTAATTCCTTTCCAACTTTCTCAAGGCCATTTCACCTAACTATCTATTCCAAAGATGTGACCTATGTAACAGACAGAACCAAGCACAAAACATAACGCTTTGTTGTTTCCATCATTTTTCAGCCACTAAGAAATGTGACAAACCTTTCCTTCCATCAGACATTCAAAGATTATACCACCTTATTTTTCTGCAAAGCCTTTAAAAAAAAAATTAAACAATCAATGGTTTCCAATTGTTAACTTTGTACAAACGTTTTCAGCAAATGTAATAACACTGCCAGGATTTATGTGTGTTCCAAATGCAGATTGAATGTTTATATAAATATACATAGAAAGACAAGTCTCATGAAGAGACATGTCTCTATGGTAATTTATAAATTAATCATCAATTAGACAATATTAACATTAATATATAACATTAAGATTAATATATAACATATATATATATATATATGAGTAGATATATGAGGGTTTGTCTAATCGATGATTAACCAATAACCATTGAAGGATTATCTCTAGGTCAATTCAATCCGACTGAAGCCACAACATTAACATTCCCTCTTAGCTAGGGTTGTTATAGAACACATTATGCTTTCAAGCATATAGAGAAATATCATCTCAATATGGTGATCTTAGAGTGGCATATTTAAGGATATCAACATATATCCATAAACTTAGATGTTATCTTTTGATATCATCTGAAGTATGATTCAACAAGAAATATCAATCATATGATATTCATCATACTTAAATTCTCTTGGTATGTGCATTGGTATCATGTTCATGACCTACTAAAAGAATACGTTATATCCTAGAAGGATATGAGTTATATGATTTCCGGCACATTCCAGGGCAATATTGAATTAGTCTTTCAGATAACAACCTTGATCTCAGGGATAACAAGGTAGTCTCCATTATTAAAAGTATCAGGATCTTTGACACACTCCAGGACATTAACTTTATGTAGTCTATCATGATACGTTAGTTATCATAATCTCCAACACATTCTGGGACAGCAATTTAATGTAGTCTATCATGATAATAGATCAAGAACTCGAGAACAACAAATGTAGTATCATGATCTCCGGCACATTGTATGACAGCAACTTAATGTAGTTCATCATGATACATTCATTATCATGATCTGCGACACATTCTGAGACAACTTAATGCAGTCCATCATGATAACAGATCAAGCCATTGTTAAGATCATCACCTTACAATAACAACCTTACAAATACATCAATGAAAGACCGTCACCTTTCATGACATAATCCACATATGGAAAATAGTAACTCTCATGATATCCACCATGAACCAAGTCAAAGAGTGGATACATTACAGCTGCTCCTCGAGGATAGAACAAGGGCTTTCACCTCAAGCTTCTCTCCCACGGAGAAAAATGTATTACAAGGAATTTCACCTCGAACTTCTCCCTCTCAATATGTTGACTTTTTATGATCAAGGTTATTTCTGATGGAATGTTAGACTCCCTCTGAATCTGATATCAACCTTCTGACCTCTTCATACAAGGTTACCTCCAATGAACTATCATGCTCCCTCTTGATATAGAAGGATACACAATCTTAGTCATCAAAGATATTCACTTCAAGAGCCTCACTTTATCCAGCATGATCATCAAATGACTAATGAATTCTAGATCACAGCTTCTTTGGAGCTACTGTCACAAGATTGAGTCTGCACAATATTTGGTAGCATGTGAAAAGTATCAACCTTCTTTTCCTGCAAGAACATCCCTAGATGTAAAGGAAAATATCAAGGCAAATAACTCTTATAGTATGTATAGAATTACAAATAATAAAACGAATACAGTGACTAGATAGATGTAATACTGAAAGATAAGAAATACTTAACTGCACATGAATAGAACATCTCCCCTTTAAAAATGGTTCAAGCAGGAATGGAACATTGTTTATCATTCCCCCCCACAATGTGAAGTCCTTATATTTATGCAAACTTCATCCCAATGATATCCTTTATGATGTGAGTCCTTATATGTATGCAAGAGTCTAATTTGCAGTTTCTTCTAGCATCTCAATGCAAATTGTAGTTGGCATTTGTAATGATATGATATTTAAACCACTTTACCCTATTGGGAATCCCAAATAAATGAGTATTACAATCTCAAAGATGCCCCTACAGCTTATTATCTAATGAGTCTTGTCAATAATCAATTTATGCTAAGAGAATATGGTGATTCTTTTGGTACCAATAGACAATATCTGAATAGATGTATTTCCTTACTTACCTAATAGAATATTTGTTATATTCAAGTCTCTATGTGGAACTCCAGGACAGTCTTATTTAGTCTCTAAACTCTAGTAAATCACCTATTAAGGTTTTGGTTCTACTCAAACAAATTTGTGAAACTATAGGTGTGACCATTATATATTTAATTAAATTGTACCATATCAAACTCTAAAGTAGAGTGAGTGACTAGAATTATACTCATTTACTGATCACTTGAAGTCAATGGCTCCCTCCACATCTATATTCAATGACAACCATCCTTCTTGAACAATCATTCCTCTTTCTTCAATATTAAATCCCATCTCAACTCAATGTTATAGAATTGTGTATTTAATTCCATAACATAAGTGGAGCTTAATATATTTTTTTATTTATTTTTAATAATGTAAAGGAAACTTAGATATACGCTACCTTAGTTTACCTCATTATATGTGAGCCCAAACATGCGGCATCTTATTAGTTATCTCCACTACATGCCTCCACACATTTTCACACATTCAACATCCAAGACCAAGTCTGGAGTGATATCTTGATACAAAGATCACATGTACCTCATACTTAATGAAGGTGCTTTTCCACCTTGGAACCCTTTTATGCCACACATGTGACGTCATGTGGCTTGAAGGATAGCTTAACCCGCCTTTGAGTTGTACAAAGCTTCTCCTTATTAATTTGGACAATATCGACTTACCTATCCTTTGTAAGTAAATTGCTTTTGAATGGGTTCGCTCACTGCCCACGTCACCTCGTTGAGTGTCAAACAAACCTTTCTCTCTCCCCTTGTCGTTTGGTACTAATTTGCTTCCTCTATTGAATTAGTGGTGGGTCCATTTTGTGAGCCAATGATCTCAACTCGGATTTTGCACTATTTCTTGGCTTATTATGGATTTTATCTACATTGGATGCCTATGGATTTGAGATGTGATTCACACTTTCAGAAGTATGGAAGTATATAGACAAATTTTAATAATTTCTATTATTACAACACTATGATAAAATGGGTTGGCCAGATTTGAACATGAATCTGAATTGCACATCACTATCAGAGCATGATGTCTTGCCTTGTAATGTCCCTTATAAATTTAACCTTCAAACTAAGGGACTATTACGAAGTAATTGGTAAATACTTGCTTGTTATTAACAAAGATCGAGAGTCATTATATACAAACGAATGGAACGATCGTAAAGAATAGAAACATTCTATTCTAGCTATCAATTATCTACAGCTAACTTAGAGCGAACGAAATATTAGAAACATTGTAATATTTATGCTATATTACAAATAGAATACCATTAACTAATAATAGACGACTATCTATTATCATAATACCCTTCCTTAATGGTTAATCTATCTATAATACCAAGTTGTCTTCTAAATTTGAAAAACTTATCAGGACCAAGAGGCTTGGTGAGAATGTCTATAGTATGATTTGTGGTAGGAACATATTGCAAATCTATTGTCCCATCTTCAACCAGTTGTCGTATGTAGTGACAATGAACATCCGCATGCTTGGTTCATTCATGGAAGATTGGATTTCGAGCTAACTTGATAACACCTTCGTTATCAACAAACAGAGTAGTTGGTCCTACTAGTGACATCTGCATATCCCCAAGCATTCGACAAAGCCAAACAACTTCACATCCTACCTTAATAGTCCCTCTGTATTCAACCTATGTAGAGGAGAGAGAAACTGCCTGCTGCTTCTTACTGGTCCATGTCATTGCACTGGATCCTAAACTAAACAAATATCCAGAAGTTGACTTCTTATCATCAACAGAGTCTGCCCAATCTGAATCTGTGAACCCACTGAGTCTAGGATGAGAACTTCAAGAGTAAGAAGTCCATAATCTAAAGTGCCCTTCACATAACGAAGCACACGCTTTGCGACCAGCCTTAGGATCTATCATAAAGTGTGAGATATAGCTAGCTGCGAAGCTGATATCAGGCCTAGTAGTAGAGAGGTAGATGAGGTTGCCTACTAGTTGCTTGTATGTAGTATCATCAACGGAAAGAGAATCAGACTTAACAGATAACTTGAGACCTTTCTCCATAGGTGTAGATGCAGGCTTGCAATCCTGCATACGGAATTTGTCCAACAGAGCCTTGGTATATTTGGACTGAGAGATGAATATACTAGAAGATTGTTGCCAAACCTCAACACCTAGGCAATAATGCATGGGCCCAAGGTCAATCATATCAAAAGACTGGCATAAATTTTGTTTGATTCCCTGAATCAAAGATGTCGAACTGGCAGTGATGATCAAATCATCCACATAAATAACTCGAAGGATGATGTCACTATCAGTAGACTTGATGTACAAATTTGAGTCTGAAGAACTCCTCTGGAAGCCTTGATCACTAAGGTACTTAACAATTTTTATGTAAAATGCCCGAGGGGCCTGCTTCAAGCCATAGAGAGCTTTTACCAATCTGAGAACCTGATGGTCTTTACCAACAACCTTGAAACCATGAGGTTGTGTCATGTAGACCTCTTCATGGAGATCACCATTCAAGAAAGCACTTATGACATCTATTTGATGGACCTTCCAGCCAAACTTTGCTGCCATGGCTAGGACTAATCTGATGGTGCTCATTTTTGCAATAGGAGCAAAGGTCTCCTCATAATCAATGCTTTAACATTGAGAAAAACCCCTCGCAACTAAACGGGCCTTGTACTTATCCAAAGTACCATCCGATTTGTATTTGATTTTGAAACCCACACCATATCCTCAACATCAATTCCTACTGTAATCAAATACAATTTCGCATCCAAGTTATTGCATAACCAACAAAACGATCTCACTAATGATTACAACCAAGGAAACAATCTTCCCATTATACCAAGTCCTAAAATAGATATTGAGTCGGCCTTGAGGTTTTCTCAATTTACAATAATAATATAGGACATCCTTAAAATAATACATTACATGTTACATTACACTTATAAAAAATTTCAAAGATATTTGCAATAGCCAACTCACAAAGAACATCTTGCAAATAGTCTTCGCCAAACCACACAGAATGAACATTTGTTTTCACCATGTGGAATATAGCATCTTTAGTGTCTATGACCTTCCTCTAAACCCACTCAACCGAATTACATCTCTATTAAAAGATATAATCAATTTACCAGTAACCGCTTTCTAGAAACTCTCTCTGAAAGCAACATTTGAAAAACATTGCATAACTCTATCATATTTCCATATCTTTGTCTGCGCACTTATCTATAGCTTCTATAGGCATCTTTGAACATATGTCTAAGAAAGCACATCCCAACTCGTTGACCGTTGACCCCACCAAACAATTCTCCCTCAGTAACTCTGGTAATCTTCACAAAATAAGGTATGTGTTGACATCAATGACAAACACTACCATGAATGCAACACATAAGCATTGAATCATGTCTCTAGCACTGTTATGATACTCCCCCATAGAAATATCATCGGAATTCATGCTAATGGTAATGTGATATACTTTTCAGCAATATGGATTAGTACTCTTTTAAGCCTTGTTAAAGTGCTACAAACTTTAGATGAAGAGTAGTTCTTTAAAAAATGCTCCAAGATACTTGTATCCTGATGATTGCTTTTCCTTTGAAAATAACCTGGTGATTTCAAACATTAGTTATGTTCTACAAAACGCCTCTGATTTGGTACAGTATCATTTTGCCTACTTGGCCTCCACAAATGAGGAATAATTTTTATTTTTACCTTTACTAATTGCTGAGATATGCAGCTTGCCTATTTAAAATAGTTAAGATGAGATACAAAGTCTGATCAACAAAGAGAGCAATAGGAAGTTGTGGATGAAATGAATGAAAGAAGAACAACTATATTAAGGTGCAAACAACAAAAAAGTGTTGAAGAGAAGTAAAAATAATAATTGAGTTGCAAACGCCAAAAGTACGGAGATCTTTAAAAACAATAGTGAGGTGCAATCAACAAAAAACCGAGGAATAGACTTTATAAAATACACCAAAATGTTGCACAAGGCATTTCTAGCACACGCCTACACATAGTAACAATAGAATAGAGTAAACTGAAGTCAGACATGATACACAATGGCTAGCGAAGAGGGTGTAAAAGCAAGCCATGCAACTCACAAAGCCTAAGAATAGTCCAGCTTGTGTGATAAGCTTTTTAATAGCGTCAGTTACTAGAACAAAAAGTATTTCCAATTTCCAGACACCGCTACCATCCAACTTCTAGTTGTACTATAATAATACCCTGAGTTAAAAAACAATGCACATTGTCTAGAAGCAATTTTAGCAGGACTTAATGAAAAATTCACCTGAACTAAGATAAATGGTAAGTACATTTCCCCAGATGGAGTATTTCCTGAAAAATGCAAGTGTTCGTTCCGCTGCACCAGATTTTGAAGACCTATTATCTATAGAAGCAAACAGACAAATGTCAGTAATAAGAGGAAACATTATCAACAGAGAACTCTCTAAGCCGGTTTGTCAACAAAAAGTCAAAACATGTCACCAATGCAAAATTCAACTCAATGACTCAAGTAGAGTATAAAAACATATATTGATAATAAAACATCAAAATTCATTTCTTCTTAGGCCGGCTGCCTTCAGTTTTCTGCACAACTTTAGAATTACAAATAAGGGTGGTAAATTGCAAGGCACACCATCAAATCGACAATAATACGTACCTGCTCTTCAAGTTCTTGTAAATAGGCCATTTTTTTGTCAATCCTGCTTCTCAACCCCATGCGGTCTGCCTGCTCACAACTTATATATTAATTTCTGCAAAATTTTATTTCTCAAGCAATAAACCGTAAACTAAATATAAGAGGAAACAATATCTGCCCTGATCCACCTCATTTTTGGCAGGGAATTCACTGCATTCAACTTTATATTGTTATATAGAAATAACATTCAAACTAATACAAGACAAACCTTCAACTGTTCAAGGTCATTAGGACTTGTGCTAGGTAACCCTTTCCACTGAATTTCCTTCTTGTCCTTTGATATTATGTCCATTGCCATGAGTACATTGAGTGCATCATACACCCTCCGCCTTATGTTTTTCTCATCATATTGTTGCTGTATGATTTCCATAACCAATATGTTCAAGAGTTGCAATAAAATGCTACAGTTCACACTTCAAGATTTAATAAGCTGCCTACACAAGTGAAGGATTTGTAATACATTAACAACTCAAAGGGGTCATCAGATAAAGAATCTAACCTGATCAGGGGAAACAAGTGCATTATTAGGGTTCGCAAACTCTGCTACTAATTCATCTGCAACCTGAAAAACCATATACAAATTCCACAGTTTTAGTTTTATAAAGAAAAAAAAAAGAGGAAAAAGTAAAAAAATAAAAACAAGAGAAGATCAAACAGGATGTTGTGTAACGTGAAACATTGAATGGTAATAGGGGCCATTCTAAAAGCTTGTTTCAGATTCCAAAAGCTCTCATGACAACATGATGGCCCATAATTCCAGTTGATATGCTACAAAGTTATGGCATAACAATTAGAGGATGCATACAAGGACAGCCCATGTTTACAAACTTTAAGGTTGTAGTTCACATTGAGTCAACACAATAATAATGGCAGCCCACAAACTCACCCAAGATTTACTAAGTAATAGAAAATGAGTACATATTGATGTACTGGTATAACATATAACAATTTGTCTGGAAGATGCAATTTCAATAAAAATGAAAGAGAACGCAATCAAAATCTCCAAAATTAAAGATCCCTTGAGCTTTGACCAAGGAAATTTAACAAAAAGCAAGATTTAGGGCTTATGAGAAGATCAAATCAACTCGTTGAGGTGATTTTTGTTTGGAACAAACTGAAAACAACATTTTTGACAAGTTTAATACTTTTAACTTTACACTAATGTGTGTGTGTAAGATAATTGTTGGCAAGTCTACCATGTTTAAACCATTCTATCTGCATATATCATATAATTGTTTATAGTTATACATGTATATATACGTAAGAATGGGAAAGTCACTCATCATTATTTCTCATTTATCAAAGAATATATTCTCCTCTGTTATTTGTTCTTTTTGTGCATATTTATATGATGTACATTTATATTGTGTGCAATTCACTCTGTTTATAATAGCAATGTGGTTGTTACTTTATCATTGGCCATTAAAGACCCCATGCGAATTGTGTTTAAGGTTGGCATGGAGAAGGTGAAACTATGGAGCTGATACAATCCATTAAAGTCTACCATACATTGTGATATGGCCATGAGCTTTCATATAAACAATGAATCACTAACATGAGAGCAACTTGTGCCATTGGAAAGAGAACTTTGATACCTATACTTTAATCTCAAACTCCTGAACACTACTTAAAATGGCTATAAACCATTTAAGTCGAACTTCCAAATTTTGCTGCCAAAAAAATTTAGTGCACAAGCCTGTTGCTCTAACAAATACTAAGATGTCCACAAAATATTTAAATACATATACTTGATGAACTTTCAACTTGACATGTTGCTTGAGCCTGGCAAGATGAAGATCCAAACATTAAAAAATATATGTATCCTTGGTTTTGATTTAAAAAATCCAAGATAGAAGAAACATCATATTGTCATATGATAAAAAATGTCTAGATGTGTTTATAAAAATGTAAAATGTCAAATTCCTGTAAGTTGGAAAAACAAGAATGGAACATGGACTAACAGCTTTTGTCTGTGCTACTCTAATACTCTATCCTCAATTTGCTTAAACTTGAAATTTTCCAAAATGCCAAAAACCATCGATGGTAATATTATCATCCCTTTTGAAACCCCTCTAGAACATCAAACATGCTTAGGGGTATCTTGTCTAATCCACAGGGAAAATCTATGCCCTACCCACTGTGTGGCATTCCACAAGATCAACATCCCAACATGTGGCAGAGCCCCGAAAGTGATCTTTAACCTTTGTGTTCTTAAGATGAAAGTCACTATGAACACCCACCAGTTTCTCCTCTCCCAGGATGAAGTTTGTTAGATTCACAGTGGATGAAGCACTAAGTGATCAATTTGCTCATCCCATAGAAGCTATTTGTCTGATACAACAAACAAATTGTAAGTTGTCTATCCTCTCAATTTTTTTATACACATCCCCTATCACCCACTTAATAACCTTTCTATTAAACATGCTCTTTAAAAGCATTGGTTTTGCTGAAGAGCAAAAAAAATTACAAACCAAAGAAACTGTTCTGAGAAGTTTATTGCCACCACAATATACATCTTGTTTGACATGACAAACATCTCAATCATTATCAATAGGATTTACTTTAAAAGTTCTATCCAAATATAAGGTCAATGACCTCTAATCATTATCATCATCATAAACTTGCATAATAGGTCTATCTCACAATTCTTTGCCCTTGCTTAGCCCAATATGCCATCAAATGCCTCGTATTTCTCCCAATTTTGGAGTATTTGTGTGAGCACAATGGATAAACATTGATCGATGGGGTCAAGAAATGAGACTACATATTCACGATGCCGCTACCAATAATCTTTCAGCAAATGACCTCCACCTTCTTCTCATGATTGAACTCACCCTCTTCCCACATGGACCACTTACTGCTCACAACCATACACTACAAACATTTTTGCACCTCCAGCATTCTCTCAGATAAGAGGAAGGGGCTACCACACCCAATAGCATTGGGCTTCAGCAATTTCTTCTTTATTTTGGTATCTACACATGGCTAAACATGTTTATAGAATTATATTTGATGAAGGATTAGTTTTCCTTTGCTTGGAAGACTAATCCCTCAAATTTGGAAACAAGTTTCCTTGAAACAGTGGCATAGGTGGAAACAATCCTAAAGTCCACTTTTTAAGAGATGTGCTATAACAAACAAGGCAAAGGGTGCCCTAAGTCCTCTTTTCGAGGAACATCAGAAGGAGATGGGAAAAGCTCTCCATAAGTTTCTTCAGTCTGTGAAATGGATTCTTCCCCCCCAGAAACAGGTTCCCAGTAGAACATTATTTCTCCAGTGTTTTGCCTGATGTGTGAAAATGCTTATTTCAATTTCATGTTACTTTTCCAAATTATTTTTGATATTTCCTAATAGTATTAAATGTTTTGTATGAGTTTAGGTAGATGTACATTGAAGTTTTCACTCTAAGAAAGGAAGACAAGAAGTTGAAACAGCCAAATCCCACAACTTAAAACTTGAAACTTTAAAAGATAAGCAACGCAATTAAATGAAAAGAGGAACATTATAAAATTTAACCCTAATATAAAATTCCCTTAGAAAAGCTAAGTTAAACTCCAGTTCCATGTCCAGTTTGTTCCCAATCTAAGTTTGCAGTCCAGTACATTGGGTGCAGACCAGGCACAAACTTTGACCCTCCGATTTGGCCAGGTACATTCAGCAAATGCATGAAAGGAACATGATAAAAAATATTCCTTGTAATTTTCCCAAAGAGCTAAGTTGCCAGTTCACTCAACCCAAAAACCCACATCTAGGTTTTGTTCGTTCCTTGTCTGGGTTTGCGGTCCAATATGCTATAGGTGTGCAGAGCACAAACTTTGGGCCTCTAATCAGACCACGTACATCTGAGGTCCAAATCCCATGCCCAGAGAAAAGCCTCTGTGAACAATAACTTTTTTAATTTAATTTTTTGCTTTTTCTTTGCAATGTAGTTTTTGTTTTAAACATGTTAATAGTAGGAAACTTGTACAAATGGCGCCATTACAATCGGGAAACTCAGCACTAGCAGAATGTGGTATGACATGTAATACCCTACCATTTCTTAATTTCGACAGGACAAATGATAGGGCAAAACTCCCAAGGACTTTGCGGATTGCAAAACTGTATACCATGGACTGTATTTAATTTGAATTACTAGGAAAACTATGGTTAACTTTGATATTTAATTGCATGTCTCTTGATAATGAATGACAATATAATATTGCTTGAAACCTAAATCAGATTATGAGTTTGATGTAAGGGATTATAATCTCTGAATTATTCTTTGTATAGACCCGAATCACATATTTTCATGAGAAGGTATTCAGACTAACATTAGACAGGTTACTGATATCAGATTTTATCATAATGGACTATCTTAATTATTTAGAATTTCTTTGCGAATTCTGAGACTGTTTTCACAAGGCATTATATTCTCTACATGTTTGGTGAGTGTGCAGGTCAACTGAGGGAATGGTCCTGGCAAAACAAGTAGAAGGTGGGTAATATAGCTTCATGCGATCTTGGATTAGTAGCTGGTGTCAGTCATGAGCAGTAAACAATGTGAAAACGGCACAGCCAAGTGTGAATTAACAGACCAAATGTCATGAGGCAAAACAGGACAAATAATGCAATTGTAGGAAATAATAGTAAGACCAACGGAAACCCACTTGATACGAAAATATGCCTGAGCCTGAGTTAAATTCTCGTGTCTCTAGAAAAGCATGAAATTACTAACCCAACCACTACCAACCCAAGTTACAGGTTCGGATGAGGGTTAGAAATTTGTCCAAAAAAATTGTGGGTTACATTCAGATTTGTCCATACAAGATTTTTAACAAAAATACATAAATATATGTATGCAGCAGCAAATAAGTCCATACACAAATGGAGGCAAGAAGTTTTTCTTTTCATTCACAAATTGCACAAATTACACATAAAACAACTTTTTAGTGGTCACTTTAAGGGTTGGCGGATCGAATAGACCTGAATTGGCAAAAAATCTTTATGAAAAAGTCAATAAAAATGACGTTTTCAGTCGAATTTGTCCCAAATTCGTTCATTTTAGGTTCCTGTGTCCAAATCAAAAGTCTTCAAAGATGGATATTCTGGTGCACGATACTAATGAAAACTACCAACACTAACATCTTGACTGGTTGTTACTCGTCTTCATGAGATGGATATTCTAGTTCGACATGAGCAACGTTGAGGGTTCGAGGTTCAAAGTGACCAATCCAGGGTAACTTAACGCTTGAGGGTCTAGGGTCTATTGAGAGATCGGTCCAGGGTAACTCAAGTACTTTGACCATGCGATGACACTCCCTAGAATGTAGCCTGAGTCTCCTCCGTAGATTTTGTATTTGCCTTTGGTGGTGCAGTTATTAGTGTCGTGCTTATTGTTGGATGTATTTAATGACACTCCCTAGAATGTAGCCTAAGTCTCCTCCGTAGAGTTTGTATTTGCCTCTGGTGGTGCAGTTATTGGTGTTGTGCTTATTGTTGGATGTATTTAATGTTGTATTTACTTTCATTTATGGTGATTGTACTTTTGACATGTGTCTTTTTGTCCTGGGGTGGATATCTTTTGGGGTTGTATATCGTGATTTTGGCTTTTGATTTCTAGTTGGTATATGTATGTTGATTTGATTGCGGTGTTGATATTGGAGAGAATGTTCATTTATTTCAATTATCTTTTCTTCTTGAGTAGTATGTGTTACCCTTGAGGTAGTTGTTGGCTATTAGGATTCCTTGCCTAGGAATGTTTCATGATTGATTAGCTATATGTGGATCATTCATTATCTTCCATGCACGGTGGGAGTGGAAGCCTAACTAGGTAACCATGCGGTCAAAAGATAGTGACTTCTTACCATTTGGGTCCCCCTCATATTGCCAATTGTTGGATGTTCGATGATGTAGTTGTACCTTTATCATACTTATTTCTATCTTGGAGACTTCTATTCATATGATGTATTTATACGATCTCATGTATTTTGTATTTTGATATATTTGTATCTATTCTCGCATACCCTGTGACAAGTGCAGTGGATGTTATTTATTGGATGTACTTTCATTATACTAGTTGTACTTATGCATTTGCTTATGAGATTATGTATCTATTACTTCTTTATGATCATGAGACATTGTACTTGAAACATTAAACTAAATAATATAACTTCTTAAAGTAACACAACGTGAAGGAACCCTTGAGGAATGGCAAACTATATTTGTAATTGCTTATGTATACTTGATATGAATGTGCATATTGCTTCCGCATTGTTACCTTGTGTTGTTTAAACTAAAAAATAAATAGTTCGGTAAACATTGTAACATGTTAGGTTTATTTCTCTTGGGTTCCCGAGCAGGGCATAACATTTGGTATCAGAGCCCGAGTTTCAACACTGGGAGCTCTAGGCATATTGTGCGCCATCACTTCAGCAATTAGTAAACTTACAGACATGATTTAAACAACAAACTTATATTGACATGAAACTTGAAACCAAACGATTGAACAACGAACTCTGAAGCGATAGAATTTTTGAACATGGAACTAGAAAACTCACAACACTTTCTAGATTCTTTCTTTATGTCTATAAGTTATGCCCTTATGTTTTTGATGGTTTCTGAGATGTTCTTCTTGTGTTGGGTGTTGTAGGAGAGATGGCTTCTAGCTCTAGATCTGTTGCTAGGGGTTGTAGCTCAAGACGTGGTAAAGGTCCTAGGAGAGGTAGTCACCATAGCCCTTCCTTGGTTCATAGAGGATGCTATTCAGGAAGAGGCTAGAGGGGATGATAGTGTTGAACATCACGCTAAGTCAGAAGGACCTGTCACTAGAGACTTGGTTAAAGAGATCCTAGAGTGCTTACCTTTGCGAGATAGAGTTCATCATTCAGAGAGCATGGCGAGATAGGTCGAGGAGTCCTAAAAGAGAGAACCTATAGAGCAAAAGGGAGACCATCCAATCCAACCAGATGAAGGACCTACTGAGGGTCAAACTTAAACCTTTTAATGGAGAAGGTACCGGATATGATGCTGAGAACTAACTGATTGCACTAGATAGGTGGTTTGCCATGCAAGATTTTGACTCCAACGTTAAAGCAAGATACGACATCACCCACCTAGAGGTCTTTGTAGCCATTTGGTGTAAGATAGAGGAAAAGAAACTTGGGGTAAACATGCAAACTGTCACATGGGAGTTGTTCCTCGAACACTCCTGTGAGCGAATCCTATCAAAGCAATGGCAACAGCAGAGGGCAGATGAGTTTCATGAATTGAAATAGGGTACCATGACTGTGTTGGAGTATGAGCGAAAGTTCTTCGAGTTTATGCCTTACGCAGGAATCAGTGATAGCTCACCGTTGATGGTCCAGGATTTCATTAGACAACTTAATGATAACATCATTGGAGGTGTTAAGGTTTTCCAACTCAAAAACCTTAAGGATGCAATTCTGCGAGCTACTTTGGTTGAGGTGAGTGTGACTTCGAGTCAAGGTGATCTACCAGGTGTTTAGGCTTGAGGATCATCTTATTCAGGACCGCCTAAGGGAAACCAGTCTTAGGGAGCTAGAAGCCCTAAGAACCCTCCTAACTTCTCTAAGGGTAATCAGGAACAGCAAGGAAGAAAGTTCTTTCAAGGTAGCAATGGTAATTCACAATCAGGGAACTATCGCAACTAGCAATGCAGTATGCGCAATAGATTGGATCGAGCTTCTTAGGGCCACTATCAAGATGTTAGTGTTGGTAGTTTTCATCAATCTCGTGCACCTGGAGCTCACGGAGGATTTAGTGGAGATCACTACTCTTGTGGGCAACATGGTCATAATGCAACCAATTGTCCCGAGCGTGCACCTCCGTTCTCAAGTCAGAGGCTTGTTGCTTCAAAGCCTACAGTTGGGGATGCTGATAGATCTCAGAGGGTGTTTGCAGCGAGGTCTCATCCTCCTACAATGGGGAAGGGTCCAAGAGGGCCCGTACATTGAGTTTGGAGTTTTGTGTTTTGGAAGTGGGCTTCCAGGAGCAAGCCTAATTTTAGGGGGGGTGGATGTAATACCCACCTATAGTCTACTTTTATGTTGTGATTGCCAAACTCTTTTAGGCCTATTTTATGCATTGGTTAGTTTTAGAGATATTTGATTTACTATAATATGATATTATTTCACGCCTTGGATTACAAATATATCACTGCTGATTAGTTAGTTTATCATATTTCACGTGTTGTTTAATGATTATGATTGCTTGTGCATTTATAATGTTTCAAATGATTCGTAGTTAGTAAATGTGGTTGCTTTCATAACAATGTTAAATGAGATGTCTTTAATGATGACTATGTTTGTATTGATAGAGATGAATTATTATATCTAAGCATTTGATAAGTTGACTCGTGATTTATTATGGTACTTACCCCATACTTGCATGTGTATAGTGTGCATGTCTGTTTTACTTTTTTGTCTAACGTGTTTGATGTGGTTGAGGGCAGGAGTCCTAGTCACCTGCTAGTCGGGATCTACACAATGTACCACTCCTTGCCATTGCCTATTTAGTTTAGATATATTTATGTACATGTACATGCTTGTCTTTTATGCAGGATGCAGGTACGAGGCATTGACTTACCTGAATTGCCAAGATGAGTGTGCCTTATTACAATACTCGAATGGTGAGGATGGGAAGATAATGATCAGGTCCAATCCCAGCCATAGCCTAAATACTTGTCCTACAAGGATTCATAACAATCTATCTACCCTCTTTAAACCCACAAGTCTTTATGTGCTTGTATAGTTTGATTTTCACTTTGGTTGATTTCTTTATGCAATTCATGTGGTTTGACTTTGTGATTTGCCTAATAGAATACTTAGTTATGATTCTTGGATCGATCATTGATATTGAATTATTAAAAGTTATTAATATAAAATGGAAAAATGTTAAAATAGGACAATTTTTCATTATTGGAATTATTGAAATTAAGATTTTTTATTTTTATTTTAAATTATTATATTTTATTTTTTGCATTAAAATTTGCAAATAAAATTTATGTTTTTTTTTTTTTAATTTGTTAAAATGTATTAAATTTTTATTAGATCGGTAAATTATTATTTATTTTGTCATCAAAAAAAATTAATAATAAATATATTAATGATATTATATTGTAATTAAGAGGTGTTTGGATTCTATTTTAATTACTTTAAATTGGAATTTGTTAAAAATGGAAATTTGTTATATTAGATTTAATTATGATTTTTCTAAAATGTATACTACGTTCTTAGAGATATAGTAAAATTTTAATATCATTGTTTTCTAATGAAGTTTGGTATTTAAAATACATCGGTTTAAACATGATGATCTTTTGACTTATAATATTTAACTTAGTCTGTAAATGTGACTATGATTGAATTTATATATTGAGATTGTAGGGACACTATTTAATCTTGAAACCTTATGTAACTTGACAATTAAAATGACATTCTATTGGTCAAACCAGACTTCTCAAAACAAATGATTTGTAATCATGTGATTTAATTATCTACATTTATCCTTGAGTTTACTTGTAATCGTATGTTGTCTTTTCACGATGTTTCTTTTTCCTATGAGTTGTTGGTTTACCAACTAGGACGTACACCAAAGGTCTACCCTTTTTGTGATTTGTGTTATAACATTTATTTGATCAAATGTTATGATGAGTTTTGTGATTTATATTGACCATTGCATTTATGAGATTTACTTCGTGGAGCATTTGCATTTACTTTGGTTTGGAGAACCAACTTATTGTTGGGTTGCCTGTTAAGGAACCGAGTTTGAACATTATGGATGTTGTGGTATGGGACACAACTGTGTTTTATGTGCTTAGGAGAGGTTGTCTAGGTACACGTCTTTGGGAGTGGCTTGCAATAGCGGTCCGAGACCCAAAGTGGCCAATGCCAAGTTAACCTTGTAAGTTATGTAATAAGTGATGATCTAGTAATTAATATTTGGGAAACACGCTAAAAAGATAAGTTAGAGATATTGCCTCACTCATGCCTTGAGCGCTTGCATAGGCTAAGGATGGGAATGGGATGATACCTAGCGAGAGGTATAATTGGTTGTTCCTCGTCTTCATGAGATGGATATTTTGGTTCTGCATGAGTCACATTGAGGGTTCGAGATTTGAAGTGACATATACAAGGTAACTCAACAGTCGAGGGTCTGAGGTCTATTGAGAGATCAATCCAGGGTAACTCAAGCAGTTTGACCATGTGATGACACTTCCTAGAATGTAGCCTGAGTCTCTTCCGTAGACTTTGTATTTGCCTCTCGTAGTGCAATTATTGGTGTTGTGCTTATTGTTGGATGTATTTAATGTTGTTATTTACTTTCATTGATGGTGATTGTACTTTTGACATGTGCCTTTTGTCCTAAGATGGATATCTTTTGGGACTGTATATCATGATTTTGGCTTTTGATTTCTACTTGGTATATGTACATTTATTTGATTGCGGTGTTGATATTGGATTGAGTGTTCATTCTATTTGGATTATCTTTTCTTCCTGAGTAGTATGTGTTACCCTTGAGGTAGTTGATGGCTATTATGATTCCTTGCCTACGAATGTTTCATGATTGATTAGTCGTATGTGGATCATTCATTATCTTCGCTACACGGTGGGAGTGGAAGCCTGACTAGGTAACCACACGGTCTGGAGGTAGTGACTTGTTACCATTTGGATCCCTCTCGAATTGCCAGCTATTGGATGTTTGATGATGCAGTTGTACCTTTATCATACTTATTTCTATCTTGGAGACATCTATTCATATGATGTATTTATATGATCTCATGTATTTTATATTTTGATGTATTTGTATCTATTCTCGCATACCCTACGACATGTGCAATGGATGTTATTTATTGGATGTACTTTCATTATATTAGTTGTGCTTGTCCATTTGCTTATGAGAATTATGTATTAGTTACTTCTTTATGATCATGAGACATTGTACTTGAAACATTAAACTTATTAATATAACTTAACACAGCGTAAAGGAACCCTTGAGGAATGGAAAACTGTATTTGTAATTGCTTACGTGTACTTGATGTGAATGTGCATATTGCTTGTGCATTGTTATCTTGTGTTGTTTAAACTAAACAATAAATAGTTTAGTAAACATTGTAACATGTTAGGTTTATTTCTCTTGGGTTCCTGAGCGGGGCGTTGCACTGCATATTATAGTTTTGTTTTGAGTTAGCACAATTTGCTCTGCATCATATTGGTATCAGAGCCACTATTGAAGTTAATAGCTTGGTGTATATCAAACACCCAAGAGTCAGTCTTTTCTAGAGAATCTAAAGTTGGCACAATGCTTCCTAAGACAATGAATCCAAAAGCCACTAAGGCATTTAGTGCAAGAAATACTTAATGAGGCGTAGGAGAAAGAAGCCAAGGTACATTGACAGAATGGGGAGATATGACAGATGATGAGGAAGAGGAAGAAGAAGGAGACCCTCAATGATAGTTACTGTATCACCAGAGTTGGCTAAAGAGAAAAAGATGTTTCTTGATGCTTTCAAACCCATAAGAAAGGATCATTTCAATGGATTGCAAACTTTCATGGTAATTTGAATGGAGAAGAGTTGTTGGACTGGATAGATGCAATGAACAATCACTTTGACTTCAAAGAAGTATCAAAAGACAAAAAGGTGGCTGTGGCAAAGACTAGATTGAAAGGATATGCCCTAATGTCATGGAACATCATGAAAGAGGAAAGTGTACAAACTGGCAAAAAGAAAATCACTTCTTGGGAAAGGATACAAATAAGACTGAAGACACAATTTCAACTTGCAGATTATGAGGTCTGGATGCATAAGAGTTGTAGAATTTCAAACCAAGAGACCTAGATGTCAATGCCTACATTCAAGAGTTCCATAAACTCAGTCTAAGGTCCAAAAAGCACGAAAGTGAAGTAGAAAAGTTGGCAAGATACCTAAATGGTTTGAGGTGGAACATTCAAGATGCAATAAGCATCTTAGCTCGTAAAACTCTTCATAAATGTTTTCAATTGGCCTTGACGGCTAAAGATATACTTAGAAGGGGATAATAGAGCCAAAGAAGTAGGGGTAACAGAGCGTACAAAGGAAGAGGATCATTTGGAAGAAGTCAAACACCTAATAAAGGTGGAGAAACCTCTTTCGCAGAAGGCAGTGGAGAAAATTGCGGCAAAGGCACATCCTATAGAGGACCTTATAGAGGAAGCAGTAACTCTAGAGGTAGATTTGGAAGCCAAAGCAGAGGTGCTATTGTCTTTACTAGCAAATGTTACAACTATGGTCAAGTAGGACATACTATGAGTAGATGTCCAAAAAAGGCTTCTAGTTCTCATATGGGAGTAAGGAAGACTCCTCTAGTACAAGAAGAGGATGGTTGCAGTGTCACCTCACTTGTTGGCAAAGCAGGTTAGTTCTTGATGGTGAAAACCTTATGCTAAGAAGTACCCTATTGAAAGTGCCCAAACACGAAGAGCCTCTGCAAAGAAAGACACTATTACATGTAAGTCCCATGGTAAAATTTCTGAAGTTATAGTTGATTCAAGGTCTACTAGACTATTGTAGCTTTGGAAATGGTAGAAGAGTTAGACTTCCTCATGTTAGTCCTTACAAGGTATCATGTCTTAACAAGGATCTACATGTCATAGTGGATGAACAAGCTTATCTAGAGTTTGAAGTAGGAGATTCTAACAATAAAGTCTTGTGCTAATGGATGCATGTCATTTGTTGTTGGGCGTCCTTGGCAGTATGATGTGGAGCCTTGCATGATGGAGAGAAGAACTCGGATCCTTTACTTGATCAAGGGGAAGACAAACAACTAGGGTATAGTGGCATGTTGCCAAGTAGGAAGGACTTCTTTCAAGTGCTAAAAATATAAGTGGAACAAGGGTATGCTGTCATGGTGAAGCCCAAAGAGGAAAGTAAGCCCAATAAAGTCTCTAAAGTGCCTGCAGAAGTGCAACAATTATTAGATCAGTATAAAGACATATTGTTTAATAAAATACCAAATGCATTCCCACCTATGACGGATGTGAGTCATCAAATAGACCTAATACCAGGGTCTACATTACCTAATAAGACTGCCTACAAAATGACGCCTGCCCAAAATGAGATAGGGAAACAAGTACAAGAATTATTGGATAAGGCTATGATAAGGAAGAGTTGAGCCCTTGTGTAGTTCCAACAATATTGGTGTCTAAAAAGGATGATAAACGGAGAATGTGCACTGATTCAAGGGCCATAAATAAAATTAGTGTTAGGAATAGGTTTCCTATGCCTAGAATAGAAGACCTAATGGACTATCGACAAGGTGCATGCTACTTTTCTAAGGTGGACCTGAAATCAAGATACCATCAGAAAAGAGTTAGACCAAGGGATGAGTGGAAAACAACTTTCAAGACTAATGAAGGCCTATATAAATGCTTAGTGATGCCTTTTGGGCTAACAAATGCACCTAGCACATTTATGAGGCTAATGAATGGGGTACTTATGGAATTAATTGGTAAATTTGTAATTGTTTGCCTTGATGACATACTAATCTTTAGCAAGACTAAGGAAGAGCACCTAGAGCATTTGGATATGGTGTTGAAGAAGCTACATTAAAAGTTGATGATCAACTTGGAAAAAAGTGAGTTCCTTAAAACAAATTTAGCTTATCTTGGTTTTGTTGTATCTCAAGGTTGTTTGAAAATGGATCCCTCCAAGGTAGAGGCTATCCTTAGTTGGCCTACCCCTACGTTAGTAGGAGATGTTAGAAGTTTTCATGGGCTAGCTTCTTTTTATAGTTAGTTTATAAGAAGTTTTAGCCACATATGTACACCATATGTACACCTATTTTGAATACCATTAAGGGTTAGAGTGAAATTTCAGTTTGCTTGGACTGATAAAGCCAATGATAGCATTGTTGTTAAAAAAGAAGTTAGTGGAGTTGCCCTCACTTAGGTTACCAGACCTTAACCAAGTGTTTTCAGTTGAATGTGATGCTAACAAGTTGGGTATACGAGCAATCCTAATTCAGGAGAATCACCCTATGGCCTTTTTCTCTGAAAAGTTGAATGAAGCTAAGCAAAAATACTCTACTTATGAGCTAGAGTTATATGCCATTGTTCAAGCTCTAACAGAACGGAAGCATTAGCTATTGCCTAAATAATTTATTGTCTATACTGACAACCATGCTCTTAGTTTGCTAAACGGGCAAAAGCCGCTTAACCAAAGGCATTTGAAGTGGGTGGAACAATTACAAACTTACAAGCTTATACATTCACCATTAAACATAAGAAAGGTACTACAAACAAGGTAGCAAATGCTTTGAGCAAGAGGGTGCTCACTATACAAGAGGTTCAAATGAAGAGTGTAGGGTTAGAGGCTTTAAAGAACCTATATGCAGATGATAAAAAAAATTGCAGAGGCTTATAAGATTTGTTCAAACTTTGCTAACTCATTTGTCATGTGCGCAAATTTTAATGTAATACTTTAATTTAATTAATTAATTAATTGGTCCCAGAATTTAAATAATGTAATAAAAGGACCTTTAATTAGTTACTTTAATTAATAAATGTGGGGCCCAAGTTAATAATATTTGTATTTGTGGTTACGATTGATTTATGTATATCTCAAACCCGTCTTTTCTTTTACTTGTAGGTGTTGTCGTGTCAACATTACTTGTAAAACCTTGGGATGTTTCTTTGAAGGGGCATTTATGACCGGTTGTAGGTAGTTGTTTAGTAGGCGATTTAAATTATTTTCTTTACACTGCGAATTCCTATTGGAGTTCTCTGTTGTTCGCCATTTCGGAAGTGGAAGTTCTTCCCTACTTGGCTAGTGCGGTTTCGGTGGGATTCAACCCTCATCCTATTCTGATTCTTTGTACTACTCCACTCAGAGTTGGCGAATCCATGCACCATCTTCATTTGCAACTGTAAATATTGTTTGTGGAACTTCCTCAATTTTGTTGGCATCCATTTGTTCTTACAATCTCGAGTACATATTTAATATGATTGATCATTTGGAATTATCTGTGCATAAAATTAGCATTGGTGAACTCATTGGCGTAAAGGCACCATGCGTCTCCACGTGGTTCACCAAACTACCGAAGTCACTTCCATACATACTCACTCAACATTGTACGCCACTCTCTCTTCACTACTTCGTACCCTCCTGATACACTGCACAAGATCATCCTACCGTACAGCCATCTACATTACCATACAGCCTCCTGCATTATCGTACGGCCTGCGCTCCACACCATATGAACTACCTTGGGTCTAGTCGTACGATCTCCGAGGACAACCGCATGGGTTGTTTGTTTACCATACGAACAATGTTGAGTGTTGTTTTGAAGTGCGTTCAACTTGCAACATGTGCATTAAGTCAAAGTATCTTAGATTTTGCCTTCAAAACATTACAGTAGTATCAAAGCAATTGCCTCTAGTCGAGATCCCCTTCAGGAACTCATTGCCTTCGAGTTGAGATCCCCTTTAGGTCAAGATTCTCTTCGGGCTGAGATTGCCTTCGAATCGAGATTGCCTCCGGATAGAGATCCTCTTCGGCCAAGATCATTGAAATCCCCTTCGAAATTATCATCACCTTCGGGTTGAGATCCCCTTTGAGTCAAGATCCCCTTTGGGCCGAGATTGCCTTTGGATCGAGATTGCCTCCAAACAATGATCCCTTTCGAGCCGAGATCACCGAGATCCCCTTCGGGAAGTCATCACCCTCGGGTCGAAATCCCCTTCGAAACGAGATCCCCTTCAGATCAAGATTGCCTTCGGATCGAGATTGCCTTCAAACAAAGATCCTCTTTGGGTTCAGATTGCCTTTGTACAAAGATTGCCTTCAGACCGAGATTGCCTTCAGGCCGAGATCATCGAGATGCCCTTGGGGAAGTCATTGCCTTCAGGTTGAGATCCCCTTCAGGCTGAGATTGCCTTCGGATCAAGATTGCCTCCGGACAGAGATCCCCTTCGGGTCAAGAGTGCCTCTGGATAGAGATCCCCTCAGGAACAAGATCCCTTTCGAGCCAAGATCGCCTTGAGGACGAGTTCGCCTAAGGAACATTACAATCGTATCAAGGCTAGTGATCTTGCCAACCTATTGGGATGATTGAGAGCTTTTGGGATTGGGATCGCGCTATAGCACCAAGCGGCAATGGAGAGTGGTGGTTGAAGGCACTACAAAGGATTGGCAAAGAGCTTAGCAAGTGTGTTGATCTTCCATTAGATATATTGGAAGTATGTTTGCGTAAGGTTAACCAATTACCTTCAAGATTTATACAGAGAATCCTCTTGCTGATTAAAGATGCCTTAAGTCAACCCAGGCTTTTGAGACACCATGACAAGGGAAAAAGGTTGGCAGTTGCAGCATGTCTCTGTGAGGTCTTGAGAATTTCAGCTCCTAAAGCACCATATGATGATAACACCATGATAGAGATATTGCATTTGATAGTTGACAGCTTTCAGAGTCTTGATGACTTCAATAGTGACCCTTTTGGTAGGAAATCTACAATATTGGAGAATTGTGCAAATGTCAAAGTAACCTCCTCTTAGATCTCGAATTGCAAAATTTTGTCTATGATATGTTTCGTCACTTCTTGGTCACCATCAAGGAAGATCATAATACTAAGATTTCAATTGCTATGGAGAGTCTTATAATCATTGCCCCCTACTATTCTATGGACGATAGTAGGGCCAAGGCCCTACTATTCTAATCTAAGGGATTTTGTGCATTAAAGAGATGGATGAAATATCCCAACCCATCACATCTATGTTATGGGTTGTTCGTAATCTAGTATGTATCCCCTCTATAGCAGCATATAGATTGGTTAGTATGTTTTCGGTCATTGTGAAGAAAAACTAATATCTCATTTGCACGAGTGGGAGAAAATGGATTACAACGATACGGGTGATGCATTACGTGAGGAGAATGAAGGCATGATTATAGGACTACTCCAGGAGGATTTGCCAAATCTTTCTACTACACCAACATGGGGAGAACACCTAAAAAATGAAGATATTACTTGCATGGATCTTGTGAAGACATGGACGGATCAAGTTGTGCCCATCAACAAAGTTGTGCCCGAGGTTGTGTCAGTCGTTGAGGCATTATCTGTCATGAAGGTTCTAACAATTGTCAAGGTTGTGTCCATCATAGTAGCTGTGTTTGTTGCTGAGGTTAAATTGTCATCAAGGTTGTATTCATCCCCAAGGTTGTGTCCGTCACCAAGGTCGTGTTTGTTGCCGAGGTTGTGTGTTTGTCACCGAAGCTATGTCCATTATCGTGGTCATGTTTATCGCCAAGGTTGTATGTTTATCACTGTGGTTGTATCTGTCACCATAGTTGTGTTTGTTGTCGTCAACGTCACCTTGTCTATCACCGTAGTTGTGTTTGTTTTCGTCACTGTTGTCATGTCTATCACCGTCATTGTGTCCATTTTTGTCATCGTCCCCATGTCTGTCATCGTTATTATGTCCATTGTCATCACTACTGTCGTGTCCATTGTCGAGCCCATCATCATGTCCGTCATTGTCATTGTATTTGTCACTGCCATTGTGTCTGTCATCTACACTGAGTTTGTGTTCGTCATTGAGATTGTCTCCGTCGCTGTAGTTGTTCTCGTTGACATCGTCGTGGCTGTCTCCAGCATCATTGTGTGTTCATCATTGTGGTCATGTTTGTCGCAATAACTAACGTTTGTTGCCATTGAGACATTGCTCGTTATTGAGGCTCTATCCATTGTTGAGGCTTAAGTCGAGGTTGTGTGTGCCACTGAGGCTTTACCTATAGCTAAAATTTTGTTTTTCATAGAGGTACTCTGTCGAGGCTTTCTCTGCCAAGGCTCCCTTCGCCAAGGTACTCCTGGTCAGGGTTCCCTTCACTAAGTTACTCTTCGTCGAGATTCCCTTCACTAAGGCACTCTTCACTGAGGTTCCCTTCGTCACCGCACCTTGTCGAGGCTCCTGTCATCGAGGTACTCATGGCCAAGCCCCCCTTCACCAACATTCTCACCACCGAGGCTCTCTTCGTTGAGGTTTCATCCGTCAGGAATATAATAGTTGGTCGTTGTGATAATGTCAATGGCCAAGTTTGTGCCAGCATCGGCGTCTATGTATGACCATACCCAAAGAGATTTTTGAACATAATGACGTGAAAGATTTCATCAATTTGTGTCATTGGGATCCTATTGAAGGGCACGACAATGTTTATATCAGAGTGGCATAGGGGACACCTAACAATAGTGTGGTACAGGGGAGGTTTGATGACAATTCACTCATCTCACCTGCATGCTTGATTTGGGATCCTAGTGCTAAAAACAAAACCAATGTTGAACACCCATAGTGCTCTTAGTGTGTGGGATGAGAGCAAGGCTGCTAATCTTCAGGCGAGCATGGATAATAATCTGGAGTCAAATAAATGGAATCGTGAACCTAGAGAATGGGACAAAGGTCGTTTGCAGGAACAATTACTACCATTGGTTGATGATGGAGTCTATCCTCCAACCGTGCTCAAGGCATGTATAACTGCAATCTATCTGTGTGAGGGACTTTCGCGCGAGAGCAACAAGGTCTACCTAAGTTATGAGTTTCCAGAAGAGATTGATGAACATGATGACATCACTGTATTTTATGATTGGCATTTTTGGGATCTTGGTGACTCAAGACATGAAAATATTTATATCAAAGTAGCGCAACGAAAGTTTGATGGCAATGTGGTGCTGCGAAGGATTGATGTCATTTCACTTGTCTCGCCTGCGCATTTGATTTGGGACCCTAGAGTTGTAGGCCTTTTGTCTGTTGACAAATTGCTTGAGGGCAACTAATCTTTGGGTAGGGACGATTTGTCATGTCCCCAAATTTTAATGTAATAATTTAATTTAATTAATTAATTGGTCCCAGAATTTAAATAATATAAATAAAAGGACCTTTAATTAATTACTTTTATTAATAAATATGGGGCCGAAGTTAATAATATTTGTATTTGTGGTTCCGATTGATTTATGTATATCTCGAACCCGTCTTTTATTTTATTTGTAGGTGTTGTCATGTTGGCGTTACTTGTAAACCCTCGGGAAGTTTCTTCGTAGGGATATTTATAACCGGCTGTAGGTAGTTGTTTCGTAGGTGATTTGAATTATTTTCTTTGTACTGCAAATTCCTGTTAAAGTTTTATCATCTTCCCTACTTGGCTAGTGTGGTTTCGGTGGGATTCAATCCTCACCCTATTCTGATTCTCTGTATTACTTTGCACGGATTTGGCGAATCTGTGCACCATCTTCATTTGCAATTATAAATATAGTTTGTGGAACTTCCTCAATTTAGTTGGCATCCATTTGTTCTTACAATCTGGAGTACATATTTAATATCGTTGATCATTTGAAATCATTTATGCATAAAATCAGTATTGTCAAACTCATTGGCTTAAAGGCATTGTGCGGCTCCACATACTTCACCAAACTACCAGAGTCACTTTCGAAGGACTCACCCAACACCGTACGCCACTCTCTCTTCACTACTTCGTACCCGCCTAATACACTGCACAAGATCACCCTACTGTACGACCATTTGAATTACCATACGACCATCTGCATTATCATACAACCTTCTGCATTACCGTACAACCTGCGCTCCACACCATAGGAACTACCTTGGCTCTAGTTGTACGATCTCCTAGGAGAATCGTATAAGTTGTTCGTTTACCGTACAAACAACGTTGACTGTCATTTCGAAGTGTTCAACTTGCCACCTATGCGCTAAGTCAAAGTATCTCAGAGTTCGCCCTCAAAACATTACAGTGGTATTAGAGCAATTGCCTTCGGGTCGAGATCCCCTTCGGCAAGTCATTGCCTTTGAGTTGAGATCCCCTTCAGATCGAGATTTCCTTCAGGTCAAGATTGCTTTCGGATCGACTTTGCCTCCGGACAGAGATCCCCTTTGGCTAAGATTGCCTTTAGGCCGAGATCACCTTCATCCCCTTCAGAATTGTCATCGCCTTTGGGTTGAGATCCCCTTCAAGTTGAGATCCCCTTCAAGCCGAGATCACCAAGATCCCCTTCGGGAAGCCATTGCCTTCAGGTTGAGATCCCTTTCAGGATGAGATCCCCTTCGAATCGAGATTGGCTTTGGATCAAGACTACCTCTGGCCAGACATCCCCTTCGGGTCGAGATTGCCTCCGGACAGAGAACCCCTTCGGTCCAAGATTACCTTGGGCCGAGATCACCAAGATTCCCTCCAAAAAGTCATTGCCTTCAGATTGAGATCCCCTTTGGGTCGAGATCCCATTTGGGCCAAGATTGCCTTCGGATCGAGATTGACTCCGAGCAGAGATCCCCTTCGGATCGAGATCCCTTTCGGGACAAGATTGCCTTCTGGCCAAGCTCGCTTTGGGGACATTACATCATTCCATGTTTATTACTCTGACTTTTAATTGCAGGATGGTCTACTATTTAAAGGGCATTTGTTATGCATTCCTGAATGCTCCATAAGAGAAAACATCATCAAAGAGAAACATCAAGGTAGTCTTGGTGGACATTTTGACCTAGACGAGACATTGAAATAGGTAACTAGGTTTTGCTATTGGCTTAAACTGCAAACTGATGTCTGACATTTTGTTGGGCAATGTTCTATTTGTTAGAGAGCCAAGGGAACATCAACCAATCAAGCTTGTATTAACCTTTGTCAATACCTACTAGACCTTGGGAGTGCCTTAGTATGGATTTTGTACTAGGTTTGCCCAGGATTTGATAGTGTGTATGTAGTGGTGGATAGGTTTAGCAAAATGGCACACTCCATACCTTGCAAAAGCACCAATGATGAATATTATATTGTAGGCCTATTCTTTAAGAAAATAATGGGGATCAATGGACTTCCTATAAGCATTGTGTGTGATAGAGATTCTAAGTTTGTGGGTCACTTTTGGAGAACCTTATGGAAGAAATTAGGAACTAATTGTCCTTTTCATTTGCTTATCGTCCGCAATCTGATGGTCAAACTGAAGTTGCAAATAGGTCTTTGGGTAATTTGTTGAGGAGTTTAACCAAGCAACATGGTCAAGCATGGGATTTGGTCATTGGGCAAGGTGAATATACCTACAATGATTCAATAAATAGGAGTACAGGGAAGAGTTTCGTTGAAATAGTCTATGGAGATCAGAGATACAAGAGCAATGGACAAAAGGAGTGCTCTGGGTGAAACATTTGCAAAGAATATGAAAGACATACGTGAAGAGGTCAGGAAAACATTACAACAAAGTGTAGAGAAATATAAGACTCAAGCTGATAAGACCAGGAGAGAATTGCAATTCAAAGTAGGAGACTTAGTAATGGCATAACTAAGGAAAGAAAGGTTACCTAAAGGGCAACCTACAAAATTTCTCGTGAAGAAGATTTGGCCATTAAAAATTGTGCATAAGTTTGGCAACAATGCCTATGAGGTGGAGTTACCTCTTATCCTTGGCATATCTCCAATCTTTAAAGTCAATGATCTCTATGCATAAAAAGGAAACACATCAAACACTAGTCCACAAGATGCGACAATAATAGTTGATTTAGATTAGGTCACAAATTTGCCACCTAGTCCACCATTACAATTGGAGTGCACCATTGATTCCAAAGTTCTTAAGAAGACAAGGAAAGGTGTATATAAAGAGTATCTAGTGAAATGGGCAACCGTACCTGAAACTGAGGCAACTTGTATGATAAAAAGCGGAAATTCCCAAGCATGGAAAGATAGTTCGGGACCTTATTACTTAAGGGACTTGAGTTCTTTGTGTCCCCGGAGTATGGTGCAAAGCACCTAGCCTTTTGGTGTGGTTTGGTGTGTTTTAGATATCATTAATGTTAAAAGACTCAAGGCAACAAATTTGGTAAGATTGAGCCAAGATGAGTCAATTTTGGTTTGCAAATCCAAAAGTTGCACATAAGCGATCTTGGGAATAAAGCCACCATGGGTGGTCAAAGTTGGAGTTGGATGAAGATAAGGTTGTTAAAGGTCATTTAGGTGTTTAGGAAGGTTTCTAGGAGAGTTAGAACACTTAGGACAAGTTTGGAGTCCCAAAGATGTAAATGTGCAAAGTTGCATGAAAAGTTGCGAAGTTGCAACTTTTTGCAAAATGTTGCAAGATTGCAACTTAGAATCCAAGAAACAGTTGGGAATGATCCTAACTGATCCAAGAGCACATATAAGCCTTGGAAAACTGAATTGAGTTAGTTGAATCAACAACGGCAAGATTTTATCAGGTTTTTGCTCTGTTTGCAATATTTTTCCGTACTATGATTGTACTCCATTGTGACATTTTGTGAAGTTAGCATCAGTAGAGTTTAGAGTTTTTTACCTTTCTTTTGAACCAAGTTTGAAGTCCTGAAATACTCTAGTTAAAGAGAGTCGTGATTTTGAAGTAGATCAGCTTGTAAACCCTTGCAACCTAGGGTTATGCAGAAGAAATGGCTCTAGCCTCCACAGTTAAAAAATCAAATGGCTTGGAGGAATGTTAGACTTGTTTGTATAGTTTCCTTTTATTCCATTTTTAAGCTCATCTTTGTTGATTTGCTATTTTTTATTTGATGCCCTAGGCTGATCACTAGGTGGTGGTGAGCCAAGACAAAAATAAGAAACATAGCTAGCAACAGGAATTGGATTAGTTGATGGAGTTGAGTTGTGAATTGAGGTTATAAAGGCGACTACAAACCTCAAATAGAATTATCAGATATTATCTATGGTGAAGAGTCGAAGCCATTGTTTTTGAGATTGTTCAAAATTGCCAAATAAGCCTAGAAATTGCTTAATTTGGTTATCAGTCATAGTGTTATAACCCACATCCAATTCCTTGATATTGTAGAGAACTTCCAAATGGGTGTCTGGAATGGTGACTAGTTCTTGGTGTTGTTCAAGTGCTATGAAAGTTGAAGGCCAAAAACCTAGATAGGGGAGCTAATTCAATTAGTCCTACTAGGTCACCTAGCGCAACTTGTTGAACAATGAAAGTTTGTTCAAAACCTATTGTTCTAATGGATGAATGGTGTCAGACCCACCTAGTAGAAGGTAATGAAGGGTTGGAGAGTGTAGAATCCTAGTGGGTAGAGAAACTCTGGTAGTCGTTAGTTAGAGAGCAATTTGCCAACAGTGGCATTGGGAAAGCAGCCCATTGTTAAGCTTGTCATCTAGAAAAACCTTGGGAAAAGTGTCATTGGGAAGACCCCTTGATATCTAACCATTGGATAGTTGAATGGACAACTGCACATTATAGTTTTGATTTGAGTTATCACAATTTGCTCTACATCAATTATTTTTACTATCAGATACCTTACTAAGACAAGGCAATCATATATATAGCCTATCACAAGAAATGCATAGAAATATTACTCTGATCCATACGATCTGTATTGTCAGACCAGCATGATTGAGAAGTTACAAAATTAACACTCCCTCTTAACTTAATAATCATATTGAGAGATAACATATCTAGCATCATCAATTAAGATGAATAAGCATAGATTGATACTCTATATCTATATGAATCTTTTGAGTATGTGGTGTCATGAACACATGATACTATGTCATATCACTAAACCTGTGATATGACATATCACTGATACTAGTGATAATAGTATTGCAAAAGGATAAAATCCAAAGAATAATTAAATTCTTCATTTATCCAAGTTGTGACTCATAGGTACTAGCATTCCTTATCACAACATGATCCTGAGTTAAGATCTTCCAGAACACAGGATAAACTCTAGAGAATAATAAAATTCTTCCTTAATCCAAATTGTGACTCATAGGCATAACAATGTCTACATCATAATGTGATCGTGAACTCATCTAGATCTGACAGTAGATCTCTACTGTTTAGCACATTATCTAAGAAATCATCATTTTTCATAATGTCTTTTATAACAATGTTCATTATCTCAAAGATTGTCACCTCTTAAATAACGAATACAAACGGTGGAGCCCATAACAGTCAATAGCTTGACAAAAATTATTATAATAATAATTTAAAGAATAAAAAAAATTATAATTCAACCATACCAAATCTTTTTATGAAGTGATCTATCTTCACTCGAGAGAGAGGTTTGGTAAGAATATCCGCTATCTGATCTGCAGTACAAATGTATTCTAATTTTACAGTATTCCAATCTACCATATCTCTAACATAATGGTAAGGAATTTCAATATGCTTGGACCTATAATGAAAAACTAGATTCACAGAAAGCTTGATGGAACTCTAATTATCACAATGAATAATCATAGGATTCATGGCTTGACCAAATAATCCCACAAGTATCTTTCTAAGCCAAACTGCTTCCCGAGAGGCCATTGCTGCTGCAATGTATTCGGCCTCTATGGAACTTTGTGCTACTGAAGACTACTTTCTGCATATCCATGATATCAAAACTGACCCTATACTGAAACAACATCCTAAAATGCTTTTCCTGTCAGTAACACTTCTAGCTCAATCTGAGTTTGTGTATCCATGTAGATCCAATTCAACTTTCTCATACTTGAGCCCAAGGTTAAGAGTGCCTTGTAAGTATCACATGATGTGTTTGACTGCAACTAGGTGAATCTCCTTTGGCTCGCACATAAACTAACTTAAGGCATTAATAGCATAACAAATATCAGGTCTTGTATTTACCAAATACATAAGGGACCCAATCATCTATCTGTAAAGAGTAGAATCTATGGAAGGTGATTCTATTGCTGCTTCCTTAAGTTTATGTAGATTGGTCTCCATGGGAGAAGACATAGGCTTGCAGTTCCACATTCCAAATCTCTTCAAGATATCTAATGTATACTTTCCTTGATTGAGTATGATGTTGTCAGAATTCTGCCATACTTCCAGTCTTAGGAAGTAATGAAGGAGTCCTAAATCTTTCGTCTCGAATTCTCTGATTAGATCTTTCTTGCATTGATCTATGAGATGATCATCACTTGTTATTCGTAAATCATCAACATACAGTATCAAAATTACCATATCATCTTTATCCCCTTTATAATATAGATTTGGATCAGCTTCATTCTTGAAGAATCCTAAGCTGGTGAGATACTTATCAATTCTTTCATACCATGCCCTTGGACATTGTTTAAGCTCATAGAGAGCTTTCTTGAGCCTGTAAACAAAAGTTTTAGGGTTATGAGTTTCAAATCCTTCAGCTTGCTCTGAATATACCTCTTTTGTAATCTTTCCATTCAGAAATGTTGTTTTTACATCCATCTGATGTACTTTCCATCCCTTTGATGCTGCAATAGCTAGGACTGCTCTTACAAAGAAGTATCTGGCAACTGGAGTAAAGGTTTCTTCATAATCAATCCCCTCTTTCTGAGAGAATCCCCTGGCTACAAATCTGGCTTTATATTTTTCAATGCTACCATCAGCAACATGCTTGATTTTAAATATCCACTTAGAAGAAACAACAGATTTTCCTTCAAGTCTTGGAACAAGTTCCCAAACATCATTCTTCATAATGGATTGGTATTCTTCCATCATGGCATCCTTCCAAGCTGTATGTTTAATAGCATCTAAAACACTGGTTGGTTTTGATTTAGACAAATCACTCATGTTTGCTACATAACCAGAAAATCTTTTGGGTCTTTTGCTTTCTCTAGAGGTTCCAAATGGTGCAATGAAGTCTTGTGCTCCCTCTACTATCTTAATGGCCCAAAGTGGTCTTTCCTTTGAATTTTGAGTTTTCTCAAGATTGAGATTTTGAATTTCATCTTCAATTTTTTCAATGTTCTCCCTCTAAGACTCAGATTCATTAATTTCTTCAGAACTAGGTAAGGGAGAGAGATCTCCAACACTTAGGGATTTTTTGAATGTTGAATCTTCTTCAAATATTGCATCCCTACTAAGTTCAATATTTTTCTGACCAGGTATGAAAATCATATATGTTTTAGATGTTTCACTATACCCAACAAAAATATCTTTCCTCCCGAAGGGTCCTAACTTAGTTATCTTTTCTTTTGGAACATGTATATATATTGGGCACCCAAAAATCCTAAGATGACTTATATTGGATTTAACTTTAGTAAATCTCTAAGGTAGGAGTGAGGACTTTTATTTTGAATATAGACAGCAGTACAAAAGGTTTCTGCTCAAAGATAATATTCTAGATTTTGATCAAATATCATAGCTCTTGCAGCTTCTATAATTGTTTTATTCTTCCTTTCTACTACCCTGTTTTGTTGTGGGTTATGAGGAACGGTGTACTCCCTCTTAATTCCTATTTCTTTACAAAACTCTATAAACAAATCTGAGGTATATTCGCCTCCATTATCAGTCCTGAGAGTTTTCATTTTATGTCCTGATAAGTTTTCAGTTAAGGTCTTAAATTCTTTAAATCTCTTAAGGATTTCTTCTGATTCTTTACATTTTAAGAAGTAAATCCAAGTTTTTCTAGAGGTCATCTATAAAAAGCATATAGCACCAGAATCCTCCAAGAGAAGGAACAGACATAGGTCCACATAAATCTGAGTGGATTAATTTCAAAACATTGTTAGTTTTTCTAGTACTATCATGAAATGGACTTTTGGTGTTCTTACCCAAAGTGCATCCTTTGCATATGCTTGAGTGATCTTTATACAGTTTAGGTAAACTAGTAACCATCTTCTCCATAGTTGATAAGGTTTTGAAATTTAGATGTCCTAACCTTTTATGCCATATTTCGTTTCTATCAACAACTTCATGAATTAAGGCTTGAATAGGTTGACAAGATTCTGTATTTAGCTCATGCAAGTATCCCTTTAGTTTACCAATCAACTTTGCTTTCTTACATGAGTTCTTAGACCAAGTCATTACTTTACCGTCCATGAATGCAACATTATGTCCATCATCTTCAAGGTTGTAACCGAGATTAGATTCATTTTTATTCTTGGTACATAGAGTACTCCTTTGAGTTGTAGAGCAAGCACTACCCATCTTTAGTTTCAAGGTGCAATTTCCAATTCCTTGATGGAATGTGCTAAATTATCACTGATGGTGACTTCACCATTAACTTCTTCTGATATAGAGTCTAGTGCGTCTTTGTATCCTATAATATGTCGAGATGATCCACTATCAATCACCCATGCCTTACTTGAGACTTCATTTGATAGTGTGGAATTCAATACACAATTCTCAACATCATAGTTATCTTCTTTCCTAATAATGTTTGTACAATTTACTTGCTATTTAGAATTCTCAGGGCAATTAGATCTATAGTGTCCAAACTTTTTGCATTTGAGCATTTTATTTTGGATAGATCTTTCTTAGGTTTGTCATTTTTTTGATTACCCTTCTTCTTGAAGTGCTTCTTCTTACCTTTATACAAATTTGTGTTGAGAACATGAAGTTCTTCGTCTTCAGTTTTCAACTTTCCTCCTTAATTTTTCTGGATTCTTCCTGAAGACAATCTCCCTTAAGTCTATTGAAATCAAGAAGATTGTCTCTATCACTTACTCCTTGTGCAAATATTTCCCATGAATCTGGTAATCCATCTATAGCCATCAGTGTTAATTCTTTGTCATCAATTATGGTTCCTATACTTGCAAGTTCATCTCTTAAAATGGAAACCCTTAGGAAGTAAGAATTCATCGTTTCTCCCTTCTTTATCTATATATGATTTAGTTGTCTTTTTAGGGTGAGGACTCTAGTTGCATTGTTAACTTCGTATGCATTCAATAATGCATTCATCATATGAAATGTTGTTTGATGATTCATTAGCATGGGTACTATTTCATTTTTTTACTCCATCTAATATGATCTACATGGCTTTCCTATTTCCTTTACTCCAAGTAGTTTTATTAGGTTCAGCATCAGGTAGTTGGGATGCTTTATCAACAAATTGTTTCACATCATTTTCTTCAAGAATTGTCATGATTTTGAATTTCCAAGCATCAAAGTGTTCTTTCCCATCAAACCTGTCCTCGGGTCTGATTGTGTGTGCCATTGAAGATAGGAGAATGATGCTAGATATACTAAGTCTGATTGTTTAATTTGCAGAGCCTAGGTTTGACAACCTGGCTCTAATAACTTCTATATTGATAAGTAGGAGATATTCCACAGCTAGTCAAATTGTGATATGAATATCAGGATTTAACTGTGTGATTTTTGAGTCAAACTCGATGACCCATGTTTCATGAGTAGTGATTCAACATGAATCCATCTCTCATGAGAATAAATGGAACACTTAACACTCATTGGATCTAGGTGATGCTCATAGGGGTGAAGCACCGGGACTTCCCGGGAGGTCACCCATCCCAGTACTACTCCAGCCTGAGCGCGCTTAACTACGGGGTTGCAAGCTTTGGGTTTAACTATGGAGGAAACTCCGTAGTTAAGCGCGCTCAGGCTGGAGTAGTACTGGGATGGGTGACCTCCCGGGAAGTCCCGGTGCTTCACCCCTGTGAGCATCACCTAGATCCAATGAGTGTTAAGTGTTCCATTTATTCTCATGAGAGATGGATTCATGTTGAATCACTACTCATGAAACATGGGTCATCGAGTTTGACTCAAAAATCACACAGTTAAATCCTGATATTCATATCACAACTTCTATATTGTTTGCTGAAGATGATCTTCCTTCTATCTGAACTTGGCGAAGAGATGTCAATATCAATTGTTATTCTGAAATGTTTTTGTCTCAGCAAGTATTCAAGTTTAGGCAGAATTACTTAGAGGAACAGACTTGATCTATTTGTTTTTCCTTTAACTACATTCCCATCCTATATAAATATGCAACCAAAGGGCATGTCTCTCTAAGAGACATGTCCCTATCTAGGTCGGCCCTGATTAGTTTTCCCAGAATCGGCACTCAAGGAACAATGTCATTATTTAGTGTTTATCCTAACTAATTAAAGACAAGTTTAGACTTATCTAATTAACCCAAGGGAGACGCCGATATCTTACTAAGACAAGGCAATCATATATATAGCCTATAACAAGAAAGGCATAGAATTATTACTCTAATCCATACAATCTGTACTGTCAGGCCAGCATGATTGAGAAGTTACAGAATTAACAAACTCTTGTGTGAATTCTGTGTGATTCCGCCAACAAAACAACAAGAGTGATTGTCTCACCACTCAAACCAATTCAATCCATAGATGCACCTGTGAATCCTGTGCAAATACACCAAGGTTGGCTGAAATGAGCTTTTATCCAATCAACCAAGAAGCCCAAGGGTTTTTGTCCTAGGGTTTGCTGAACATAAAGCTCTCCAAGAATACAGGAAGCCAAGAACAATAATGAATTGCTTTTGGGAGAATCATTAAATTGTATTTCTTTTATAATTTATTCCATTTTCCCGCTCATAAGGTGATCCACTTTATAATAAATTGCTTTTGGGAGAATCATTAAATTGTATTTCTTTTATAATTTATTCCATTTTCCCGCTCATAAGGTGATCCATTGGCATAATACAAAGTCACCTTGCTAAAATAATCAAGATTCAGCTTTTAACTAATTAATTGTTTTTATGACCTGTTTAAAATTTAAATAATTAGAATTAGTCGACTTACAATTTTTTCATTTGACAAATTACTTTTAATCATTTACTTAATTTGTAAGGTCAAACAAATAAAGAAATATTACATACTTTTGTTGATTCAAAAACTAATAAAAATGAATCATGAAACACAATTTATATATGTATATAGGATGTTGTGTCCACACCCACCGCCACTGCTACAAACCTCCAGATGCTATTGAAGATCTTCAACCTCACCTTCAGCGAGTAGATGTGACCACTGCATATTGATAAACAAACAGAATGGAGGAGTATCTGGTGCAGAAACAAATGATGAACAGAACAGAGACACAGCGAGCGGCAGGGCACTACAAATCTACACACATCAGCAGCAGCTATCGAAAGAAGATAAATTGTTTATTTTCGAAGACTGAGCCAAATTTTCCAAAAAAAAAATGTAAACCTTAATTTAGAACACATTTTTTTCAACAAATTTTATTACTTCTTCCGTCAAATCTTCATATCAATGTCTATGTATGAATTAACTAGTATTTAGGATGTATACGAGTATCCTTTTTAACATTCACCAGATCTTAAAATTTATAATCGACTCTATCACATATATATATATATATATAAAGAAAACAGTTAGCTCATTTTTTAAACCTGAAATTATTCAGCTTTGAGCAACCTGGAAAATGGTATAAAAGTGATTCAAAAGGCCATGAAGGGTGTCCTTGTCCAGAAAAGCAAGTCAGAATAAGTACAAACATACATTATGCATTCAGGCACTATAACAAGAAGAAAAAAATGACAAAGTGATTCAGGTTATAATGCCTTTTCTACAATGAACACAATAACCAGTTTTGGATAATATACTTGCCTCATTATATGTGGTCCTGCCCTTGCTTTCAACCTTCTCACACACTGGATCACATCCATAGAGAAAGATTTAAATAAATTAGAAAGGGAAATATATTATTTGAAGTTTCACATAATATGTAACTAACTTTATTTCTGCAATTGAGATTACGCAAATTAAAATTAGTATTTCTATTTCTCTTCAACTGTAAAACCATATAATACATTAGACGCGCATGTAGCTAATTGATCTCTTTTACTATGATGCCATAGTGCATATATATGAATCAAAACAAGGATGTGACAAATTACATGAGATAAAGAAAAAAAATAAAAAATATCATGGTTAAGCTCAGAGGGGGAAAAACATGAAAAGGTGAATGGAAGAGATACGAATTTGTTTGAACACACCTTTCATGCTAAACTGGCGGAGTCCCCTCCCACCTTTATCTCCTCCAATAGCTCGTGGGCCTCTTTTTTTCTTCCTTGTACTGCACATACAGAGTGGGAAGACAGAAATGGCAACCAAATTAGAAGTATGAAAATAAACATATGCCCATTTTGTCTTTGGATCAGAATAATGCCTCTCAATTTCAATACTTATAGCAGGCACTAGCAATAAGGAGCAGAAACCAGTAAAATCAAATTTCTGATAACTGTAGCTCACCCCACAGTATCAGGTGACTCGAAATCCTCTGCTTGAACATCCAAGTGGCGTTGTCTTACAAGCGCATTACTTGGTCCAGGTGTGGCCATTGCAACATCACTGCCTCTTGATGGAGAGCAATTGCTCCCACTATCCACAGAAACTGATTGCCCAGGCAGATTTCCCAAATTTCCTGAACGCCCCCCAACCATTCCGTTTGAAGTGGTTGAAAGATGCTCTCCTCCTTTCACCATATCAATATCATTTTCAATGGTATTCAACCCTACAAAATGTGAGAAAATTAATCTTTGTTTCCTGGGACCACAATCAACTAAGAATTGGTGAGACGTATACTCAATTTTCATGTCTCTATCAGTACATATATGCTACACAAATAAATCTATTTATCTCCTTGTAGTACATCAGTGCCTCAGAAATTCAGAATCTCTGCAGATTCATCGAGTTAACTAAATTTAAATGTAAGGCCCAAAGTATACCTGAAATAGTGGGAATATCAAATAACAGGGAAGACTCTGAGTAAATCCTTTCAAAATAATCTATCATCATAACCTATAGAAACCAAATTTCTTAAACTTAATTCATCATACAACAGGAGATTAGATTACCTCTTGAACACAGAGAAAAATATTTACATCATTCTATTGTACTTACTTCAAATTAAAATTCATAAGAAATCTCTGTTATTTAACCTAAGTCACAGAGTTCGGCGAATTTCAGCCATCAGGTTCGAAATTCCGCGAACTTCAAAACAGCACAAAAAATTCGTTAAAGTTCGCCTAATGTTCGTACAGATATTTCAAGCAGTCTTTAATAAAAAGTCTTCAAGGGTTTTCGCCATTTTATTACCTACACGTAGAGGCATTAGTCCGTGTTTTTTCCGTCCGTGTTTTTACCTACACGTAGAGGCATTAATCCGTCTATGTCTGTGTTTTTATCGTCTCTGAGAGTGCCGTTACGCAAAGGTTTCGCGTTAAAGTCATGGACGAAAAGCAGAACACATTAATTGTCATCAGCTTCAAACATGATCACATAAAGTCGAGATTTAAATAGGATGCGCGAATGATCTTACTCCAAATTATTTATCTGTAATATATTTTTATATATTATTTTGTATGTTAATATTATTTTTATTATGTGTATAATAATAATTGTAATTCCACTCGTTGCCATTTTTAATTTTTAATGTTATAAAGTCTACATATCTGAAGTCAAATTAAAATATAATTATAAGTGGTAAATATTATTTATTTATATTATAGTTTTATATGCTTAGATAATATTATTATACTGTGATATTTTAGTTTTTAAATTTTTTTATGTTATCAACATCATTTTTATTATTATAATTTATATAATGTTTTTTGTATTTAGATAATATTACTATTTTATGTGATAAATAGTAGATATAATTTATCAATTTAAAATACAATATTGTTCTGTATAATATTTATATAAATATAAATTTTTATTATTTATAGTTTTTAAAAATTAATTTATATAGGCGAATTTAATGTCGAATTTTTTCGGACTTTTTTGAGGTCTCGAATTTTATCCGAATTTCATAGTTGCCGAATTCGAATTCGAACTCGAACCTTGTGACATAGTATTTAACTATGGCTGAAAAGAGACTTGAGGGAATTAATTCAGAAGCAAGAGATATTGTTGACACCAGACCCAGGTCCCATCTTTTTTATATAAAATAAGGCAAGTGTTTTTCTTTGGGCCATTTTTCAATGCTTCTCAGATAAGAAAAATATTTATCTAATTTATATGCAGCTCTTCCCTGATTTGGTCACACAAACAGCAGAAATGAGAAACTAGATTACCTCTTGAATACTTAGACTATTTATTTGCATTATTTTATCGAACTAGTTTACTGAAATTCTATCCATATCAGCCTATCAGGTAATTTAGTTATTTAACAACCACTTAAAAGAGTCTAAAGGGAATTAACCCTGAAGCAAGATTTTTCTTGACAACAGATCCAAATCCCTATCATTATAAATGTAATGAAAGGGATGTTCTTTGGACCATATAGTCTTAGTTATTAAACTATGGCTGCGAAGAGAGTTAAGGGAATTAATCCTGAGGCTGGAGTTTTCTTGACACCAGGCCCAGATCCCATTTATTATAAATTTAAAAACAAAATCAAGCGGTGTTCTTTAGACCATTTTCCAGTGCTTCTCAAATAAGATCAAATTTATCTAGTTTGCATGCTGCTCTCCCCTGGATATGATCGTGCAAGCTTCAGGAAATTAGATTACCTCCAGAGCAAACAGAACATTTATTTGTATTTTATTGAGCTAATGTACTGAGATATTATTGAGTAAAAGATATCACAATTATTTAACTACAACTTAAAAGAGACCAATGGGCACTAATCCTGAGGTGAGTTTTCTTGATACCTGACCCAGATCTTACTCATAATAAAATGGCCGTGTGATGTTCTTGGACCATTTAACAGTGATCCTCAAATAAGATAGAAATTATCTAGTTTACATGCTTCTCTGTGCTGGATTTGGTCAACCAACAATGTTAGTCAAATTAGACTAACAAAGACTTATATTCTCTGTTTTTTTTTTTTCACACTATCTACTATTGATAAGATACTAATAAACATCTTCATCTCATTATCATGGCTGAATTAGCTTGAAAATAGTCTTTTTTTCCTTGCAGATGTTGGCAAATGTGGAATAGGCCCTGATACTGCTTAAGAATGGCACAGCCAATAATGAATACAATTTACGATAGTTCCTGAAAATATATACAGGAGAACAATTAAATCAAACAGAATGGGGCCACTTTATGCTAAATGATAACTGATTGCAGGTATAATCATAAAGCTCAAAGGAAAATCATCTCCGAATACAGTTTGATGTGCCCAAACATATTCTAATTCATTGTTACAGATATTCTATAAGCACCCGCCAATTCATGCAAGTCTCCTGATACAATCAAATAGTTAAATGTTACTTCACTGAATCTTATCTGGATGGCTAAAATTATCAAGAAAGAAACAGTCCTAACCACCACATGAATACCGCAAGGTGCATGTCCAGATGGTTATATGACAATGACCCAGAGTCCAGATAGTTATATGACAAAGACCCGGGCAGAATCAGAACAGATAATCAGATCAAATTGAATTTCAACAATAGAGCCGTCAAGGGGAGCACAATCAACAAGATGGAGTTTTAGGAGACCCATACAGAGAAACTCAATTTCGTCATGATAAAAAGAGTTCTGTAATGTTAGAGAATTTCTCACTAACCACATAAATGATGAATTACAAACTTTTCGACATGTAGGCCACTTAGAGAGAAATTCCATGTTAAACCGTGATGTTAGATGACATGACATTTCTGTTCAATATTCCTTATAAGAAAAGTTGTGATCACCAAGTATGGTTGACTTATACTATGTATGCTGTGCAGGAAAATTCAAGCAAAACAAGGCATTTGATGAAAGGGGCCAAAATTCTATGGATCTGAGAAAGCTATAGAAAGTAGTCCAATAATAGGTACGTGGATTGGCAAAATTATTTTTCTTCTTAAGCTTTTTGACGAAGTTGAAACTTGGGAACAAAATTTAAACAACGCACAAGGTAAAATGAAAAAAGAAATCCTTGCATGGGTGTTCTAGAATGCTTCCGGTAGATAATCTTGCTTTTAACCACCAACATTCTAAAACATTTACATGCGCCTTGGATATATCATGTCCATTAAGACAATTCTTACCAAAAGCATTCCAAACCATTTACATGAGCTGTGGATGATCATATCCGTTATCCCTATCTGAGTTTCAACAAAGGTAGGTTTACACGATACAATAAGCTGTGACATATGAAACGACATTTCTCTTTCTCTTCTTGTAATGTAACTAAATTAACACAGAGGCCTTCAAGTATCAAGGGTTCATTCAACTCTATATAATCTGAACACAATTACACCCGAGCCGTTAATGAGTTCAATTGAATTTGAACTTCCACATTCCATCGCTTCTAGAAAAATAAAAACAAGAAGATCTGCAATTGGCACAACATTTGGTGATCCAGCATCGGGATGCGCAATGTAGAGTTCGTGGTACAAGACTATTGCACAAATCAATTCACGACGTACATAAGCAATTGCAAAACAGAGCGAAAAAGTAAAACACCTTACTTGTAGGTGAGGCAATTGCTCCGTTATGAATAATTCCTAAACCCTCAGCATAACTATATATGCCAGCCTCATGAAACTCCCGAAGAAGGTCCTCCTGCAGGCCATTAGGGTTATCATCCGCGTTAGGGTTAGCTGAAACTTGCGGCCGGGATAAGCTCCTCCTGCTTCTAGGCCCTGTTCCCTTCCGCCCACTACCTGCCACATCATCGTCCATTGTTTCAATCCATATCTTCACAGCGAAAACCCTTACGCTGCAACATGCGCATTTATTTACCGCAACCCCAAAACCCCCACTTTTCTCCCCAAGAAAAACAAAACTCAAACAGAAAATTGCTCGTCTGCACTGCAAACAAGATAATTTAAGCAAGCAACCAGGCTTACCTCGGGGCAACATGGATTGTGCCTGCAGAAAGAGCTTTTCCTTATCCTATCTAATCCTTCCCGTTCTACTCTTTTTCATCCCATTGGTGATCAGAAAACGTCATAGTTTTCCTCAAACCCTGGAATTAACAAGCAAGTCAAGCTTCTGCACAAAAATTCACTGAGGTAGCTGAAGCACAAGGACGTTACATACTAGACGCAGCCATATGTTCCACGTTCCCCGAACCGGGAAAAATTGACAATAGTGACACGTCACTCTGAGCAGTTAACCACGTAGACTTTCTTGCACTGAATTGCGCACGTAGGACACTGGGAAAATGGATAATTTCCTTTTAATGATTACAACGCAATGCTTTTAACTCTTCATTTTCGAGGAATGTTTTAAAGCAGGATGACGTGGGGCCCATAACAGGAGTACTTAAAGCGCTGGCAGGCCCACCCTTGTCGGTGGGTCCCGCTGGCGTAGATAAACAGAGGCGTGCTAAAAGTTAAAAGTTTGAGTACTTCGAAAGAGATGTTCATTGCTGTACATATTTTTTTAGGTGGAGATGTCCTAAGGTTTTATTATGAAAATCCAATAAATTTAAAAAAATGAAGATAAAGGATTAACTCGTGTATAATTAATAGCTAGCGAGTCAAAATGTTCAAGAAATTCCACAATTTCAAAAAAGAGGGTTTTAGCATGAATTTGTGTACCAAGTGACTCGGAGGAAAGGAAAGTGCAAGTAATGATGGCATTGGAAGAATACTAAGGTCTTTGGTAGTGAGACAAAGATGTGGGAAAATGCACGGTGGGGATGAAATGATCAATTTGTTAGTTAAGGATAAAGGCTACAAGAACATGCTTCCCTCCAAATTTTGATATCTAGAGTGGGTTTGAAGTTTTCAACTAGCGTATGATTGTAGTAGTTATGTGGAGATTTTGTAAACTAAAATCTTATATTGTCAACTCTTAGTGTTCATTATGATATCATATATGACACAATATTATTAATATATTTATTATATTAACATATCAGTATTTAGTAGTTTTGGTTTGACTATTAAAATAGTATTTTATAATTTTAAATTTGATTTTATTATTAATTCAAATTGCAATGTTTTTTATGATAAGAGATGAAGTAAGAGTGTAACTTACTAAAAGTCTAGGTGGTTTGTCTTAAGATCAAGTTTAGACCATTGTTGAAAGACTTGTTTGATTCTACATATAATAATATATGTTGCATTATGAAGATGTTCAAAACTACATGTTCTTAAGCACCTAACACCATAACCACAAGTGAGAAGAGTGGAACAGATTATCTCAATTGAGAAGACTGATATTGAACAAGGTGAGGGTGGTCTTGGACCAATTCATAGATAATATATTTATTATATTAGATTGTAAGAATTTATAGTCTTGAATAATCTTGAATTGACTATCAAAAATAGTATTTAATAGTTTTAATTTACTTTAAGCGCAAGTCAACTTACTTTGATTGTAAGAGATGACATATATCTAAGAGTGTGACCATATAAAAACACAAAAGGTTTGTCTTAAAATCAAATTGAGACCTTAGTTTAGAGACTTATTTAATTCTACATATGACAAGATATATTGTCTTACATGGTGCTCAAAAATGCATACTCTCCCCTCTAGCAACACAACTAAAAATGAGATAAGGGGAACAAAGTATCTCAAGTAAAAAGAGTGATACGTCAATGAGAAAAGGGTGGTCTTGGATCCAAACATAGACTTATATCAAAATATCTTCTTCTTTATCTAGGGGGTATTTCTTTGATGTTTTAATGAGATAAAGAAGACTTCAAACCTATGCCTTGACCAAGCACCCTAATGGCAATCATGACACTAGTAGAATATAGCAAATATGTGACTACGTGACTAAAACTTCTTGTCACATAACTAAAACCTTAAAAATGACTAAATTCTACTATTTTTTTGCAATTCACAAGTATAAATGACTAGTTTGATCATAAGACCAAATTACACCTTAATTTCTCCATTCTTTCCTACAAGTGCCCACATTAAATGGAGTCATGTTGTAATTTATTTTTATAAATTAATATTAAAAATTTGGGTTTCAACCTTTTACTATAAAAAGAAATTATCACAACTAAATAATTGGTTAGATGACTAAATAAAGGAATATTATTCATCTTTTTTCTTTCTTTTGAATTTGATCATAATCTATGGAGACTAAGCCCCCTTGTGAAACCCCTACCTAAGTGGGCCATTTGGTTGCACTGGTGGCTTGGTGTACCAAAGATACATATTGCATGAAAGGCGTTGCCTCTCAATCTAGCCTTAAGGCCTTCACATATTTCATAAAAAAAAATTAACATTTACATTGATCTTTAACTTTTATTACTCGTTATATGAATAAAGTATTATTGTTTTTAACTATGATTTGAAGCTGGTTTGGTTTCCATATTTTGTTATCATGTCAAATATATCAAAGAGCAATTATGGTCAAATTGGGTTAGTAAAATTTGATTCAAACAATCTAATAGTATTTGTATGGCTATCTTAAGGCTTTCATACTGTGACTTATTTGCTAGTTTTCTAGGTGTCCTACTATGTGATGTCCCTATTAAACTAAATCTAGATTGTCTCTAAACATTATATAAAACTCCAGATATTTATGTGTAACAAGGTTCATTTAACAAGTCTCATTTATTGCCAATTTTTTATAATCTTGTTTTCTATGCTTGTTGAAAGAAATATCTCATGGGTTCCTTAGTGAGGTTGTTTAAGATTTCACTCCATTTTACAAATTCTACTTTTAACTCCATGTAATTGTTGCCTATTTTTTGCACTTGTCAAAAATAAGTGTCTTTACATTGAGTCTTACGTTTGAGTATGTATTGTCTTAAATTAGACACGCTCCAATTTAATAAAGGTTTAGCAGCTATTCAAATCGAGATCATCAGTATCTTTCTCTCTATCATTTCTTCTTCCCTTTTATGTCCTTTCTTCTAGGTAGAATTTGGGTAAAACCTAATAGGTCATCTTTTTAGTTCCTATTTCATGGTGTTAAGCTCGAGGTAGGATCTATTTCCCCTAGGTCCTTCCTTTCATCCATCTATCCACTTGGAATCTACTCCTTGCACCAAAATGGGATTTCCTCATAATCTGGAGCTAATTTTTAGATCCCAAGACTTTTTTCGGAGCACCGATATAGCCCTGGGAGTTTGTGCACCTAATCATCACTGGGGCAATGTGCCCTTACGCAATTAGGAGCATAGTATGACCTTGATGGACCAATAAAGGGCATAATGCATCCTTGATGAGGCCCTATTTTGGCCTCCCTCTTTAGGTCTTGTGTTATGAGATTTTCGAGTGCTAACTTCTAGTTGGTTTGTTTGCAAGAGTTAGTTAATTTTGAGCACTATATAAACCCTTCCATTTGCTTCATTTTTCATATCCACAATCAATCCAACAAGCACTCTCTTACTCAAGCGTTCAAGCATTCAAGTTCTCAAGTGTTCTTCAAGCATTCAAGGCATCCAAACTACTTCTCCATTGAATCAAGGATTTATGCATTCAAGCCATTGCAGGAGTTTATGCTAGATCTTCTATTGCATTTTCAACATTCAAGATCTCCTTTCGTACATTTCAAGATCCGTTGTTGCATCTTCTATCTCCATTCCTTCAAGATCTACAAAGGCAGATTTTGAGCACATATGTTCATGAAAGTTTTGGTTTCACTTTTATTTCCTTTCTAGGGTTTTTGAAGTTGATTCAAAGCTATTACATTTACATACTTATTTACATTTCAAATTCAATAGCATATTCATAGATTTACATTGTTTCATGTTAGAGTCATCACTACTACTTGCTAGCATTCTATTTCAATAATTTCCTTTCAAGGTTAATTCTTAAAGTGGGGTTTGAATGAGGCAACCCCCCCAACAACAAATAAACAATCTCTTTGTTTTGCAAGTTTCAGATATTGAATCAACTTATAGATTGTGGATCTAGATACCTTTTTTGGCTCTCTATGGCACTACGAAATCAAAATCAATGTCTCACATTATCATCAGGGGTGCATTGTACCCTTGAAGATCCCATTTTGCCCTTGAAGATCCAGTCCACCCCTGAAAGATTTCTAGTTTTGTCCACTTTACAAATTTCAACCTAGATCTTGGATTACAACAATGTTTTACACCATATGATGGCAAATTTTTCAGGTTTGTGTTCTATGAGGCATTATCTTATCCTTTCTATTTCCATACTTTATATTTCAACATTACTTCATTTACCCTTTTTACATAAATCCTCTTGAGGTGGAGGTGAGAGGGAAATAAATCAAAGTCATTCAATTTTTTGTCCATTATATTTTGTATTGATACTCCCTCTTGTATTAATCAAATATAATCAAAAGGTGTAGGTCTTGGTCTTCCCCCTTTCACACACATGTAGGGTTGGCTTGCTTCCATTTTCCTACCCTACATTTATTGTTGAACCTGATGGACTCTTTACATTGGGTGTTCAACATTTATCGGTTAACTCAATGGTTTCTTTGCATTGGATGTTCACCATTTATTGGTGAACCAAATTTGTGTCTTCTTTTCTCGAAGTTGGATCCTTTTATCTATCTTGTTCATCTTCCTCCTGTTAGAGTAATAAAGTATTTCTTATTAATTAAATCATATTGATTTAATTATTAAGTCACTTATTATCTCTAGTTTACTTAAGCTAAACTTTGGGCACATAATAATTAATTCTTTTATTATTTTCTACCATGCAACCTAGGTTTTACCTGTTAGGGTTTTGATCTCCTTTTATAAGGATTGATCTCTTTGTAATTTATTAATTTACTTTTGACTAATAGCAATTTCTCTTTTTGCTCATTAAGAATGTCTCATATGTGGATATGGGAATTCCAACGTCCATAGCTTTTACTTCTCTCTTTTTATGACAGGTGTTTGCATGCAAGTGATTCTTGGGAGCTATGGGGTTGATATTCATCAACTTTAACATGGTATTAGAGTTGTAGATCTTCATGCCCCTGTTGTGTTTATGAGAGGTTTGGCTTGGCTTTTAGATATGTGTTTTTTCAGAGAGGGTCAATTCTTCAGAAAGATTTTTTTGGATCTAGGGGTTCACTAAATTTTTGGTTCACTTTGAGCCCAAATGAACATCATCATTGAGCTTAGAGTGCCCAAAAACCCCTATTTTTCCTATTAAATTTGTCCAATTTGGACACAGTTGGAATTTGCAGCAAAAACATTTATTCCCATATTGGGCACATTTCCTAAGGTGATAATTTTGTGATTTTTGGTATGGAATTCAAGATTTTTGGCACGCAAATCAAAAAATTGGTATACAATCCAAGATTTTTATCACACAAATTGATATTTTTGATGTGTAGTTCGAGGCATTTTTGGTACTGACCTGCACGCTTCCCGATACAACTTTGGTACAAAACTATCACATTTCCTGATGTGATTTATTTACTAGCAGACACTTTCTGAGGCATTTTGGCATGGATCTTGAGGCATAAATATTTTTACTTTGCCCTTCCAACTCTTTTTTGACCTACATGTGGTTTTTTGGTCGTAACTTGCTCATCCAGAATCCATTTTTCACAAACAAGATATCGAAAAAAAGTTGGTTTCGAGCCCGTTCTAATGGTGCAGGTTATTTTCAGTTTTGGTGTTTTTTTATGGATGATTTTTCTGTCAAAGTTAGGATTTCTATTTTGCACTCTAGGAGACATATCTCAAGCATCTGATCTTCGATTTAGGATTTCTTTATATCGTTGGAAGGTCTTTGAGTTGTCTTTCTACTGGTGATAGTTGTTTTTCCATATTCTACTCCAGGCACATTCTATTTAGTCTTTTTCATTTTTGCTCTGTGGTGGATATCTTGGTTGTTTCAGGACTGGGGATTGATTTCATTGCTTTAGGTGATTCATCATGGGTTGTACAATATCTTGTATCAGCTACTCTATTGTATTTCAGGATCTTGCACATCTTTGTGTTTTGTTGTACTCAAACTACATTATAAAGTGTCTTTGGGGGTTTCATGTTGGCCATATTCACCATCTTTCTTTGTCAAGTGATTGTTCCTTCCACGACATTATCCTCATGATGTGTCGATGACACATGTCATTATAGGTGTTTGTACTTGTTTTGTACTCTTGATGTTCTTGGTTCTTCTTTCTGTAGGAGATATTGCATTCAGTTCTAGTGTTCATGTCTTACCTCTCAGCATTATAGGGGGGTTATGTTGGTTCTATTGCTTTCTCGATTTGATGAAGTGAGCTATGTATTCAGTATTTGATCCTATGTATTAGGTGATTGTAGTGGCTGGATACCTGTGTATTTCGGTGAGATGGATTATTTACCATATAGACATTCTTTCATTCCTATTTTTGGAGGCCATGAAGATACCTTCCATCTTTGATTGATCAACTCTTCAAACTCAATCTTATCTACCTAGTCATGTTCTATACAGTGGAGGTTATTCAGATCATCAGTTTGGCAATGTTTGCAGCTTCATGCTTCAATAGTGTTCTTCATGATCATCTTATGTTCCTATCTTTGGGACATTCCCTAGTGTGGAGGCTTCTTCAGTCCTTCACTAGTCCTTTTCAGCATTATTTCCATGTCTTTTTGGAGTAGGAATTTTCCCATGTGGTTTTCTCTATTTCTCCTCTTTTTAGAGATTTGGTTGTGCTTGGGTACCTCATCAGGCCTTGTTGTCGAGACCCAAATTTACTTGCAGTAGTAGTTTCTAGGTTTTTAGCTACTCCCTAAGTTTATCTTTAACAAGGGTGTTAGAGTAATAAAGTATTTTCTTATTAATTAAATCATATTGATTTGATTATTAAGTCACTTATTATCTCTAGTTTACTTAAGCTAAACTTTGGGCATATAATAATTAATTCTTTTTATTAACTATCATCATGCAACCTAGGTTTTACCTGTTAGGGTTTTGATTTCCTTTTATAAGGATTGATCTCTTTGTAATTTATTAATTTACTTTTGATTAATAGAAATTTCTCTTTTTTCTCATCAAGAATGTCTCATATGTGGATCTAGGAATTCCAGCCTCCATAGCTTTTGCTTCTCTCTTTCTATGATAGGTGTTCGCATGCAGGTGATTCTTGGGAGTTATGGGGTTGATCTTTCATTAACTTCAATACCTCCTTGTTGGAAAACTAGATTTAGATTCTTCTTTTGGTTGGCATACATCTTGTATCATCAAGATATTTTGGTTTATGGCTATCTTTTTCAATATTCTCCTTCTTGCATCTCTTAATAGCACTTGTGATGTTTATGAGAACTTTATGCATTCACTATGTATATAGCTCTTCATGCTCTTCTTTCTTCTACTATTATGAAGTTAAAGAATACATCTTTTAAGATTATGGTTAGCTCTTTCCGTGTTGCCTTATTACCTATTTAGATTATGTGAGAACCTTAGTTGAGGATGCTCATCATCCTCCTCCTAACTCTCCTAATCCTTTTGCGTAGTCCTTCTTCTTCTCTTTCTCTTCTCCTAGCACTTCTTCTAGATATGTTTAGGCTTAAACTTTAGTTCATGATGAGGATGTTTCTACCTTCCTTGAGGAGCTTATTTCTCCTCCTATTACTCATAATAGAGGAAAACTTAGGGTCCCTTTTGTTCCTCCTCCTCATATCATTCCTTATATTAATTTTTCACATGATTCAACTAAAAAATCTCCTGATCAAAATGTGATGAATAACTATCCTAAAGGTTATCACATGGTTATTAAACATGGTTACATTGGCTTAGGACTTGGTATCTATGAACAGGGTCTTAAAAATCTTATTCATGTGTCTCACAAGATAGACAAACATGGTCTTGGATATTCTCCTTCCGATATAGTGCTATAATAGTCTGGACAATCTCCTCTTCATCTTCTCTTACCTATTCTTGATCTTGATTATCCTAATACTTATCGATATTTAGCTTTGAAGGTGTATATTCAAGTAGTTGTTGTTGAACCAAAGAAATCTCATGTACCTCTTGAAGATTTTTCATTTTTTGTATTCTTGTCCCTTTCATTATAATGATGATCACAACATTACCATTTGTTTTCATTTTCATTTGAATGTTAAAGAAAAGGCTTCAATGGCTATTATTCCTTATACATGTGAGGCAGTACAATTTTTGCATGATTTTACTTAGTCTTTGTGCTCACCTATTGGAGAAAATTCCCCATTATCTTTTATAACATGTCCTTAGAATCTCCCAATAGGTTTTTTCCCCTTGTCTTCCACTAAAGGGGAAGGTTTATTTCTTTCTTTTGAGATCCTTTCTTCTCCTCTACATGGGTATTTCTTCAAAATCTTATGAGCAAAGAAGATTTTTCTATCTCTTCTAGATTTGAACTTATTTTCTTTATACACATGATGCCTTATCTCTATGTTCTCTAGAAGTTATAATGACCTTATTTCTTCCTATAGATTGCTATCATCTATAGGTATGTTTTATTATCTATATTCATAGCTACGTATTTTTTCTAGCAAAGTATAATTCATATATGTGATCTTAATGCTTCTCATATTATGATCCTCTATAGATTCTTTTCAATTCATATTTTCTAATAATTCTAGTAGTGTTTAGAATTGAATGTTTCCTCTATAGTATGGTATTATATTCTTCATGTTGAATTTAAGATGTTTGCATTTTGTGCATGGCTATTAATTTTTGCTTATGACTCATCTTTCCATTCTTCAAGATTTGGTTATATAATCCACTACATATCTCCTTTCTTGTCTTGCGCTTGGGGGCAAGAGCCTTTGTACATTCTTTGTCTTTTTTATATGGATTGTTTTTGTTTAATATTATGTGGAATTTGTTTACTATGTGACATTTTTCTTTTCCTTATGAAGAATTATGTCTTGAATATGGATTCTCACTTTTGCAAGAGGTGCATGCTTTAGGCTGTCACCTCTTCTTTATCAAGTAAATCTATGTCCATTATGTACATTTCCCCTTGTTTGGAGATTATTGTCCTTCACCCAAGTATCCATATTTCACCTATATATATGGGGGGATAAATAGGTGCATTCTTGTTCTTCTTCCCTTCTTCTCAGATATGTTATCTTAATCAAGCACTCCTCTTAGGTGGATGTATTTTTATTAAGATTTATCCCTTTTGAGAATCCTCTTTCCATAAGTAATATATCTTTTTCATAATTGTCTATGTTTGTAGATTGGAAGATTCATGGCTCTTCGCTCTTAATATAGTCTACATTGTTGTTAAAAGGATATATCCTTGTTGTGTAAGTAGGTATCCTCTTTCTCTTCCTTCTCATGCCTATTTGACATAGGCACGACAAAGAGGAAAGCATAAATACACCCTCATTGTACATAGTCTAGTTTTCATGGGGTGGCAAGTACGGATTCTAAGCATGGCTTAGAGCACTTTAGCCCTAGATGCTAGGTATTCATTCTAAGTCACTCTCAAATCCATGCATTGTTACTTCATCCCTCTTTGGCACACACAAACACATATGCTTACTCTCATAATGGGCAACACACAAAAAACTTACTAAATCTCATTTTTGGGTAACACATATAGATACATATATGTTAAATTTTATATTTGGATAACACATAGGAACTTGCTAAGTCTCAATATAGGTAACACATTCAAAAACAACATGTTAAGTCCCATACATGGATAACACATCTTTTACCCCAGACCATGCCATGGCGATATGATTGATGTTGATCTATGGATGGAACTTTGATGGGTTTACTAGTGGGTTACCACCCCATTAGACCATTCAATTTCATCTCATGTGGTATCTCTCTCTATGATTCATAGTACCATAGGCACTCTACTATGTGAGGTAATCACTCTTTCTGTCTCTTTTTCTTTCATGCTAGTAGAGATAGATCTGGAAGCTATGTTGATTAATGATATTTCTCTTAAATTTCTTATCTCATCACTTATGCTCTTGTAATAGATTTCCAAATATGATATTAGCAAGGGAGATGTTTCATTAGCTGAGGTTTCTCTCATTGGTTGATTTGACCTTGTTTTTAGTGCTAACCCCTTTGTTGTGTCTTATTACTTTGCTTTTATTATGTTTTCCTTTGCACCTTAATGCTTGGATGTGGAGTTAGGAGCCTTGTTCTCTTTGACTAAGTGATATGCTATCTCGTTGAGATTCATTAGATTCTTCTTCTCTACTTCTTCTCTCTACTTTACTACAAGCATGGGTTGATCCACACTTTCGCTAAAGTGGAGGCTAAATGAACCATATGAAATTGGATGCACTCCAATTTAATGAATATTTAACACCTATTTAATATGAGATCATTAGTCTCTTTCTCTCTTTCATTTCTTCTTCCATTTTCCTGTCCTTTCTCCTAGGTGGAATTGGGGTGAAACCTAATAGATCCTCTTTTAAGCTCCAATTTCATGGTGTTAAGCTTGAGGTAGGATCTACTTCCCCTAGGTCCTTCATTTCATCCATATATCTACTTAGAATCTACTCCTTGCACCAAAATAAGAATTCCTCATGATTTGGACCTAATATCTAGATCCTAAGACCTATTTTGGAGCCTCGTGACAACTCTAGAGGTTTGTGCACTTGATCATTGGTGGTGCAGTGTACCCCTAACCAATTAGGGGTGTAGTTCACTTCTTATGGTCCAATTTGGGGTGCATTGCATCCCTAATGAGGCCCTATTTTGGCCTCCCTCTTTGGGTCCTATATTCTAGGATGTTTGGGTGTTAACTTCTAGGTTGGTCTACAAGAGTTAATTAATTATGAGCTCTATATAAACTCTTCCATTTTCTTCATTTCTCATATCCACAATCAATCTAGCAAACACTCGAGCACTCAAGTGTTTAAGCATCCAAGTTCTTGAGCCTTATTCAAGCATTCAAGACATTCAAGCTACTTCTCCATTGAAGATCAAGGATTTATGCATTCAATCCATTGAAGGAGTTTATGCTAGATCGTCTATTGCATTTTCAACATTCAAGATCCTTTATTTAATCTTCTATCTCCATTCCTTCAAGATCTACAATGGCAGATTTTGAGCACTTACATTCATGAAGGTTTTGGTTTCACTTTGATTTTTTTTCTAGGGTTTTTGAAGTTGGTTCAAAGACATTAGATCTACATACTTGATTACATTTCAAATTCAAGAGCATTTTCATAGATTTACATTACTTCATGTTAGATCTATCAATACTACTTGCTAGCATTCAATTTTAATTATTTTAACTTGTTATTAATTCCTAAACTAGGGTTTGACTGAGACAACCCCCCCTCCCCCCCCCCCCCACCCTAAAACAAAAAATAGATAATCTCTTTGTTTTGTAGGTTTCAGATATTGAATCAATGAATAGGTTGTGGATCTAGGTACCCTTCTGGTTCTCTTTAGAATTGTGAAATCAAAATCAACATCGCACACTGTCATAAGAGGCACACTACACCCCTGAAGATCCCATTTTCTCCCTAAAGATCTAGTTCACCCCTGATAGATCTTTGAAAGATTTATGGGTTTTGTTTGCCTCACAAATTTCAGTCTAGATCTCATATTACAACAACTTTTTTACACCTTCTAACATCTTATTTTAAGGTTTTTTTTCCCTATAAGGTATTATCTTCTCCTTTCTACCAACATACAAATATAAATAATCATATAGTCTCTTCGCTCATATAGTCTCCTTTCAAGATCTCCCTTCATTCATTTCAAGATCCTTTATTTAATCTTCTATCTCCATTCCTTCAAGATCTACAATGGCAAATTTTGAGCACTTACATTCATGAAGGTTTTGGTTTCACTTTGATTTTTTTTCTAAGGTTTTTGAAGTTGGTTCAAAGACATTACATCTACATACTTGATTACATTTCAAATTCAAGAGCATTTTCATAGATTTACATTACTTCATGTTAGATCTATCAATACTACTTGATAGCATTCAATTTTTAATTATTTTAACTTGTTATTAATTCCTAAACTAGGGTTTGATTGAGACAACCCCCCCCACCCCCAAACAACAAATAGATAATCTCTTTGTTTTGTAGGTTTCAAATATTGAAGCAATGAATAGGTTGTGGATCTAGGTACCCTTCTAGTTCTCTTTAGAACTGTGAAATCAAAATCAACATTGCACACTATCATAAGAGGCACACTACACCCCTAAAGATCCCATTTTCCCCCTAAAGATCTAGTTCACCCCTGATAGATCTTTGAAAGATTTATGGGTTTTGTTTGCCTCACAAATTTCAATCTAAATCTCATAATACAACAACTTTTTTACACCTTCTAACATCATATTTTAAGGTTTTTTTTTCCCTATAAGGTATTATCTTCTCCTTTCTATTTCCATACTTTTTGTTTTAGCATTACTTCTTTTACCCTTTTTACATAAATCCTCTAAAGGTGGGGTGAGAGGGAAATAAATCCAAGTCATTTGCTCTTTTTTCCATTAGGTTTTGTATTGACTATCCCTCTTGATCTAATCAAAAGGAGTGGATCTTGGTCTTCCCCTTTCACACACATGTAGGGTTGGATTGCTTCCATTTTCCCACCCTACAAAGTAGAAATAAAGAAAGAATTGTAGGTGTTTGTCAAAGTAATTTCAAGGATCAAAATGTCATTATACTGACAATATGTGAAAGATAAATATTATAATATTTACATAGTCAATTAATAGAGTAGAGGATGATTCCTCTTGATTTCGTTATGTATATATGATTTCTAACATCAAAGAAAATAGAATTGCACATCACACTCCATGGTCCATCATCAAAATGAAGAGAATCAAAAGAATCATTCAAGATACGTAGTTGAAGACTTGGAAGAGAGAGAGAGAGAGAGAGAGAGAGAGAGAGAGAGAGAGAGAGAGAGAGAGAGAGAGAGAGAGAGAGAGAGAGAGAGAGAGAGAGAGAGAGAGATGTCAATAGGTCAACCAAAATACAAATATAAATAAGACAAGAAAAAATTGCAAAAGAAGTAAGCAAAATGAAAAAGTGAATAAGGAGAAACTAAAGAAAATATAGCAAGGAAAGAATGAAGAAAATCAAAAGAATAAAAGATAAAAGATAGAAAATCATGTAGATTTAAAAACAAAATACGTCAAACCTCAAAAAGTGAGATTAATGCAAAGAGAAAATATGAATAAAATAATAAAATATGATATTACATATCATAAACATTATAAATAATGAATTGGATACATGTAAGCATGTGCATTCAAGAGATATTTTTGGTTCCTTCAGTGTATGCATTTGCAGGAAATTTTTTAAATTGATTTTCCCCTATCTTGTATTTTAAGGTTTTCTCTTAGTAAGTGTTTAATTTAATAAATTCTTTGCTTGAATTTATTATATCGTTGTTACTTATACAAAAAAATAAAGCTGGATATATACAATTTGTTACTTATACAATAGTAAAGTAGGAGATATACAAAAAGTTGCAGAGATAAGCAAAAAACATGCAAGAGTAGCTAGAATTGCATTGAAAGTAATTTGCAAGAGATCCAAAGTCACATTGGCATTGATGCATTTCTTGTTCACACAACAATAAGTGAGGTTGACTAGGTTTTATATTTGGAGTATATAATTTTTTTATTGGATCATGTATTTCTATGATTTTTTCTTAAAATACTCAAACCCTAATTTAAATATGGATATTTTGTAATGCCTACCCTAGTTGACTTTTCATGTTGGATTGTCGAATTCTTTTAGGCCAGTTTTATGATTTTTTTTTAATGATTAGCGGTACTTGGTTACCAAATTTGAATTGATGTAATTTCATACTCAATCGATATACTTGATGACCTACTTGATACATAGTTATTTCAGATGTTTTTGATTAGTCTTTTGATGATGATATATGTATGTTCATATAGTGATTTTAGTTGTTTCATGACGATTAGTTAGAGGAATGATTTATATGTAGTTTCAATGGTTACTTACCCCATACTTGCATGTGTATGGTGTACTTGTATGTTTTACTTTATGATTGACATTTTTGATGTGGTTGAGGGAGGGAGTCATAGTCACTTGTTAGTCAGGACCTACATAATGCACCACTTCCTGTCATTGCCTATTTAGTTTAGATTATATGTGTATGTTCATGCTTAGATTTTATGTAGATTACAAGCACCGGGCATTGACTTCCCTGAATCGCCAGGTTGAGCGTGCCCTATCGTAGTATCTCAATGGTAAAAGAAGGGAGATAATTCTTGAGTCCAAATCCTAACCTTGAGCCAATTGTACTAGAAAGTAGGACAAGTATTTGAGTTGTTTACCCTTTCAAATTTGTCAAGTGACGTGAATTCGTGATTTTAACCCTTGAGTTTGAATTTGTGTCTTGTCTTTCAGATGAGTTTTCATATTTAGTTTTGTGGGTCTGTTGTGATTTCCAGTTCTAATTAAATCAAATTAAATGAAAATTTTATAAAGAAAATTTAATATTTAATTATATTTAATTAATTAAGAAATTAAATAAAAGAATTAAATTTAAAAATATTGTTAAAGTTCTAATTTTGGTGTAATCATATTAATTTAATTTAATAATAATATATTTAGGAGTTTCATTTTTATAATAAACTATAAATATTATTATTAGTTAGATTAATAAATATTTTATTAAAAATGTCTCGTGAATTAATGAAAGAGAGAAAGGAATTGGTTTAATAAAGTTATTTTAATTAAATTGCAAAAAGGTTACACATGAAAATTAAAATATAATAAAATAATTAAGAAAAAGGTTTCACGTGATTGCAAAATTGAAGCCCTAATTTGGGGGAAAACTCTTTAACTTAAGAAATTAGAGCTCATTTCTCCATACTGAGATTTGGAGGAGTGAATTTTTGAGAAGAGAGATTTCAGAAGAAGGGGAAATTGCTTGCACGCTCCATGCGTTTGTTGTTTTAGCATCATATCTAGGTAGGATCTTGTGGATTTTGCATAGTAATTTTCGTTCCTTGATTTCTCTATCTTCTATGTGTCAATTGTGGATATGTTTTTAGAAATTCAATTGAGTTGAAACCCTTTTTTGCAAATTTCATTGTTCTTCTTTTCAAAATCATCTATATATGAATTGATAATTAGAAACCCTCATTTGTAAATTTTAGAGAATGGTATTTTAATACAAGTAGGGTTTGGAAAAGAAATCAAGAATGTTTTATAAAGATTCAATTGATTGTTCATATTTCTCCAATTATATATATATAGTTATCATAGTAATTAGTAATTATTGTGATAATTATAAATTTGTACATAATATAAATGAGAATAAAAATATATTAAGAGGGGCCTGAATTTGGTTTTGTTTTGCTTTAAAAAAATTAAAAAGTATTAAATATGTTGGTGGGAGGCGGGCCACCACCCCCACCTCCCTGTTTTCTCCCAACTCGTAGCAGCCTCCTTTGAAAACTGCACACAACAACATTGTTGTAGCAGCCTTGTGTATAGGTCGGCGGGCCTTAAAACATGTTATTTTAATTTATGTTTTTTTTCTATAGTTTTTTTAGTAATTTAAAATTATTAATTTTTTTAATTTAACAAATGTTTTAATATATATATTTTTAATTCTTATTAATTAATTTAATTAATATAGTTTTCAATTATTATTAATTAACTTAATTTATATTAAATATTCTTAATAAATTTAATTTAATTTTTATTATATTATTAATTAATAATTGTGGTTATTAATAACTTTGTATTGTTTTATTAATAATTTGATAATTATTATTTTAATTATTTTTTAACATTTTATAAAGGCATTAGTTCTATAGTGGTAAACTATGTATTCTTATTTAAGAGGAAAAAGGGAATCAATTATAAGGAAAAAATTGTAAACCTTATTAAGTCTGAAACTTATAACAAAATGTAAACTTGAACCCTACTGTTAAATCAAAATTGTATGTTTTTAAAACCAAATAAAATTATGAAACTACACTGCTAAGTTGTATGCTTTCTTTTGTGTTGTGTTTGGGGTTGACTTAGTGTGTTGACCAATCAGGATGTTTACCAGAGGCTTGGGGGGTTTTGTTCTATGATGATGTTATGTATATGACCTTTCATACCCAACCATTGTGATGTAGTCACATGTCTTCTATGATGAGTTTGATAGGTTGTTTGTTAATGTTTACCAGTTTCTTATATAGAACTGAGGTGATACTTGTGACTCTCTTGTTGTAACCTTTGAGCTTTTGAACAATTATCTTCTAGTGCTTTCCAGTTGCTTGTATAGGACTGAGGTGATTATTGTGATTTGTCTTGTGGTGCTTCTAGTTGCTTGCATAGGATTGAGGTGAATGTTATGATTTATCTTTAGCTGCTTTCCAGTTGCTTGTAAAGGATTGAGGTGATTACTATGTTTTATCTATAGGTGCTTTCCAGTCGCTTATAAAGGATTGAGGTGAAAATTGTGATTTTATGAGTTGTACTTTTATGAACCTAAGGTAGGTAATCTATGTGTATGTTGGGAAGTGGCTTGAAATGGAGGTCAGAGCCCTAAGTGGCTGCCTAGATAACCCATTGTAAGTCATTTTAATAAGTGATAACATTTCATTAAATGAGAGTAAAATGAATTAATAAGAGTCGTTATTTTTCCTCGTCCATGCCTTGAGTGTAAGTACAATCTAGGATGGGAGTTGAGACGATGTTTGGTAATGACCTTGCTTTGTTAGTATGCCTTGTTTGTATGAAAGGATACTAGTGCCACATAGAGACACTAGGGGGCCGAAGTCCAGAGAGGCTGCCAGGGTAACCTTAGAGTTGATTCATGCGATGAAACTTGACCACTTATATAGTAGATTTCCTACGTGTCTTTGTTGCCTCCGAGATTATATGATACTTGTGTCTTGGTACCTTTGAGATAAATTGCTATCAGAATTTCCTTGACCTAGATGTTGGTTATGACTTGTGGATTGATATATGTTTGGGACTTGAGACTATCTCCTCAGAATGGTGGGAGTGGGTCATTTAGGTTCCATGAGGTTAGGTGGTAGTACATTTTCTTATACCATTGCCCGGTGCATGCAGCGGGTCCCTATTCTATGGGAGGGCTAGACTATCTCTCAAATCCCCATTGGGGTGACATGCCAATGGGTATAGGGGGTGGTGGGAATTATAGCTACTAGAATGGCTACTGTGTTGGTTGTAACTCAAGATAGGAGGATAATTCAAATGGGTTATTACCTAGCTGATCTTTAATCCTTGAACCACGTGAAATACTTCTTCCTCTTCAACTCTTATAGTCTTTACAAAATAACAAGTATGTTGACATAAATGGAAAAAATTGTCATGAATGCAACACATAAGCTCTGAATTACATATTCTACGTTGATCAAAATATATTCACATTGAAGTTCCCACAACAATCTCACTAATCAAAATCACACATTACCACAAGGAAATAACCTTTCTTTTATACCAAGTCCTAAAGAATAAGTGTGGCTTTTCCAATTTACAATAATAATAGAGGTCAATATTAAGATATTACAATACACATTACATTATGATTTTATACTTTTTAAGATTACCAACAAACTGTCAACTCACAGTCTTCATAACATTTCATACAATGATCTTCTGATTATGCCCTCTTAACCAAGGCATGTTTGTCATGTCTTCAACCTCTGTCTCAGTCTTCTTAAGCCAATTCCATCCCCATGAGGTTATAGAATCAAAATAACAGTACCCACTTTCTAGAAATGTTGTTTGAAAGCTACCTTCTGTTAGAATTCTTTAGAATGACTGAGAAGGGGGGGGGGGGTGGTGAATCAGTTATCCAAGGTCCAAATGCCCTATTAATACTTTTTCACTACTTTTAATGAATCTATACACTTTTCATCCATCCAAACTTTAAATCAACCATATTAGCAAGTTACAGTAAATCAGCATGCAAAGATAAAACATGCAAGATGAACACATGACACAATGATTTACGTGGAAACCCAATTTGGGAAAAACCACCAGCAACATGCTACTTGATTCTCACTCTTCTGAAGTGATGCCCTATTAAAGGCTTACAACACACTATTAAATGTGACCTTGTTAGAGGATTTCACTAAACTGTTAGGAATGGGCCTGGTTAAAGGACTTTAGAACATTCACTTGGAATGTCACCCTGTTAAAGGATTTATCTCATGGCTATCAAACCGACCTAAGTCCATAGGATTTAAACTTTACTGTTACAATTGCTAGAAAGTAACGATAATGGTCTTTTGATCTGATATAACTTACAACATACTTTGCAGATTTCAGATCACACTTTCAGTTGAATCCTAATGCTTGGCTTCAATCACTTCAGCTCTGACTGCTTGACTTCTTCTCAAGCTTCGTCTCCTTGAGTCTTCTAACTCATTGTACCAATGCATCCATATCAGGGGTCTTCTTACTGAAACAGAGTCACTATGCTCTCTTATCTCCTTAGCACCTCCTTCAGCATTTCATGCTTTCATGCTTGACCGCCTCTCTCCTTTTTTTTCATTAACTTATGACTCCTTAAATAGAAATCTGATTTGCCTTTGCCGCTCATTTCTCCCTCTTCGATTTTAGGGTTTCGAATGGATTAGGTAGGATACAATGTATCTACCTCATATCTTCAAACTTCGTCAGTTGTATCCTTAAAATGTTTTACATGGTGTTTTGTGCCACCAACTCATCATTCTTATCTTCCATTTTAATTCACAAACTTCTAGATAACAACCTTGTCGGCTTAGATCTGGTGAATCTTCGATTTTCAAAATAATGCAGCAACTCAGCATTATTGATTTACTGGTGCTCGGCATCTCTGTGTTACTCGGCACTATTGGTTTTGCTGGTGCTCAACATCTCTGTGTTACTCGGCACTATTGGTTTTACTGGTGCTCAGCATCTATGTGTTACTCGACACCTATCTCTACTCGACACTCGATATCACTCTGCACTTGAAGTTTACTCAGCACTTGAACTTGCTCGGCACTTGAAGTTTACTTGGCACTTGAACTTGCTCGGCACTTCAAGTTTACTCGGCACTTGAACTTGCTCGGCACTTACTAGCTTGTTTGGCTCCTTCTCTCTAATGAACTTAGTTGAGATTTATAAATGTCTTAGCTAAAACCTTACATCTTTGATATGTTTCAGTGTGCCCATTTTCTGTATCTTATAGTATGTCACCAAATACACTTTTTCATCAATGGCTTAGTTGATCCTTGTACTTCATTACAACATCATAACTTCAACCTTTCTCTAGGTGTTCTAGTTACAGTTACATCTTATTGATTGCCTCCTCCTTGACAATCAACTAATTGATAGTATTTGGATCACTAAAGCAATTGTCATTCCTGCAAGTAGCAAGTTTGACATCAATGACAAAACAATGATTGAGAACATTCTTTACTAGTTCCATATATCATTCCAACAGCTTTTCTTATGATCATTTCCAACAATCTCCCTCTTTGGCATTGATGGCAAACCAAACTGATCAATTGATCAACTTAGTTACCACCAAGATTGTATACGTTGTTTGCTATATTTCTTTGCTGCTGCATCTTTTACTACTGATCTCATATATCTCCCTCTTTCATATATATCTCCCTCTTTCTTATATATTGATCAGGTTTCTGCACATTTCTCCTTCTTTGACATAAATGCCAAATATGTAGCATCTTTATCATGCTAAATATGAGCTTTGGCTTCTTGTTGTTTTCTCCCTCTGTCACCATGCTTGTGACTGATTTGGAGTTTCTGCTCCTGCTGTCATCCTCTACATCACTCTTCTGATATTTCAATGATTTGTTTTTGTTGATGTAGGGCAGCATCCTTGTTGGTTTAAATTGCTTGAGTTAGGGGTATTACCCCCAACTTGCCTCTAAGATATTCATAAGCATCCTTGGGCAATGGTTTGGTGAAACTATCTACAGTTTGTTCCTTTGTGTGAATGTATTCCAACTTCACTTGTTTGTCTTCTACCAATTCTCTGACATAATGATACTTGATTGCGATGTGCTTGGCTTTTGCATGCATCACTGGATTTTTGGATATGGTTATAGCACTTGTATTATCACAATATAATATCACAGGTTTTGTTACCTCTTCTTTCATTCCTTTCAATAGATGTGTGAGCCATACAATGTTTGTGCAATTGACTGCAGCTGCTACATATTCTGACTCTGCAGCGGACTGGGATGTACATGTTTGTTTCTTGCTAGTCTAGGTAACTAGCCTTTTGCCTAGAAATAATGCACCTCCACTTGTGCTTTTTCTATCATCAATGTTGCCTCCCCAATCTGCATTTGTATATGCATTGAGCTCAAATTTTTCATTCTTTTTGTAGTATAAACCAAAGTTATCAGTTCCTTTAAGATATCTCATTATTCTTTTTACTACTATGAGATGATTTTCTTTGGGATTAGCAGAGAATCTGGCTACTATTCCAACTGCTAATGCTATGTCTAGTCTACTATGTACAACATATTGTAGTTTTCCAATCATGGATCTGTACATTGTTTGATTGACTTCAGTTGATTCATCATTTTTGGACAGCTTATTTCCTGTTGCCATTGGTGTGCTGACTGGTTTGGATTCCTCCAATCCAAATGTTTTAAGAATCTCTTTGATGTACTTTGATTGTGTCACAAATATACCATGTTTGAGTTGGTGTACTTGCAATCCAACAAAGAATTTGATTTCTCCAAACATAGACATCTCAAATTCATGTTTCATTTTGTCAACAAAGCCTTTGCAAAGCACTTCCTTTCCACCAAACACTATGTCATCCACAAAGATTTCAGATACAATAATGTCTTTACCTTCTTCTGCTTTGATGTACATGTTGTTGTTATCATCAGTTCTTTCAAATCCAATTTGTACTAGATACTTGTGAAGTCTCTCATACCATGCTCTAGGTGCTTGTTTCAAACCATAGAGTGCTTTATGTAGCTTACACACCATATCCTTGTTGTTTTCATCAACAAATCCTTCTGGTTGTTCAATGTAGACTTCTTCTTCTAGTATACTATTTAAGAAAGCAAATTTTACATCCATCTGATAGACTTTAAAATCTTTGCAGGCAGCATATGCAAGTAAAGTTCTTACTCCTTCCATTCTAGCAACAGGGGCAAATGTTTCCCCATAGTCTATTCCTTCTTCTTGAGCATAACCCTTGCATACTAGTCTAGCTTTGTTTCTGGTAATCTCACCATTCTCATCTAGCTTGTTTCTGAATACCCACTTGGTGCCAATCACATTCTTGTCAACTGGTCTGGGAACCAGACTCCAGGTTTTGTTCTTCTTTATTTGATCAATCTCTTCTTCCATAGCTTTGTACCAGTCATTATCTTGTAATGCACCATATACTGTCTTAGGTTTAGATTTGCTAATCAGACATGATTCATGTTTTAGTTTGTTCCTTGTCATTGGTCTTGCATCTTTGTCACCAATTATCTGTTCAGCAAGGTGATGTCTTTTTACATATTTGGATAATCTTGGCTCTGTCCTTGTTTCCATGTTTGATTTTTCAAATTCAGGATCACTATGCACTTCGTTGTCAGGTTGTTCTTCATCATGTGTACTGTCTTCAGAATCAGATTGTGCATTTTCTTCATTCTGCAACTCGGCTTCTGAATGCAACTCGACATTCACTGGTTGTGACTCGGCTGAAACTGATACTTGTTGTTGATTTTCAATTTGATTGACATCATCCTCATCAACAGTCATTCCTTCATAAGAATACACAAAAGTTTTGTACTCTTCCATTTTCTTTGGTACTTTAGCTTGGAATTCTATGTGCTCATCAAAATTTACATTTGCACTTTCCACAATTTTGTTAGTGTTAATATTCAAACACTTATATGCCTTACTTCTAGTGGAGTAACCAAGAAATATACCTTCATCACTTTTTGCATCAAATTTTCCATTTCTAGCATCTTTAAGGATAAAACATTTGCAACCAAATACTTTGAAATGCTTTACATTGGGTGAGTGACCATACCATAATTCAAAAGGTGTTGTGTATGTAACTTTCTTGACTTGTACTTGGTTTAGTGTATGAATAGCTACACTTACAGCTTCTCTCCAGTATTTTAGAGCAACAGTCTTTTCCATCATTAGTGTTCTGGCACAGTCAATCACAGATCTGTTTCTTCTTTCAACAATTCCATTTTGTGGGGGAGTTCTAGGAGCTGATGTTTGTCTTTTGATTCCTTTATCATTACATAATATCTCTAATTCATTTGATGTGAATTCACCACCTCTGTCTGATCTTAGGCATTTCAAGCTTTTTCTTGTTTCCTTTTCAACTCTAGCCACATACCACTTAAACATTTGAAAAGCATCAGATTTTTGTTTTAAAAACATAACAGTCATCATCCTGGAATAGTCATCAACAAACAACATTATGTATTTATCTCCTCTATAGCTTTGTACTTCCATTGGACCACATAAGTTAGTATGAACTAATTCAAGCACTTCTTTAGATGTATAGTTTTTGCTCTTGAAACTTGACTTAGTCATCTTTCTTAGCTGACATTGTTTGCACATGATATTATCAGGCTTCTTCAATTTTGGTAAACCTCTGACTTTATTCATTTTACTGATGTTGACCAGATTGTCAAAGTTGACATGACATAATCTTCTATGCCATAACCATTCATCATCAAATTTTGCAATAAAACAAGAAACATCATCCATATCAAGAAAAAACAGATTACTCTTTGTTTGATCTCCTTTTCCTATCAGTTTACCATCAGTATCATAGATTTTTGCAGTTTTGTTTCCAAATTCCACTTTGCATCCTATATTGCCTAACTGTGAGACACTTAGTAAATTGTAGTTTAATCCTTCAACATAGTATGCATTATCACATGAAATTTGTTCTGTGAGCTTAATGGAACTTTTTCCTTTGATTTGACATGGAGCATCATTACCAAATCTAACACTATTTCCATCATACTGAGTAAAGTTAACAAACTTACTTTTATCTCCTGTCATGTGATGTGAGCATCCACTGTCTATGATCCATCTGTCATTCTTGTTTATACATGTTACCAGTGCTGTGGGTTCTTCTTCATCAGATTGATCCTTTATGGCTACATAAACAACTTCATCATCATTTTCATCAGAATTTTCTTCAACAATGTAACACTTCTTACCTTTTTCTTTGTAATCTCTTTTGTCATCATCTCTTCTAAATTTGTTTTTGTGGCCTTCCTTGTAATCCTTTTTCTGTGGACACCTGGCTGCAATATGACCTACTTCATTGCAATTAAAACAAATGATAGGCATCCTACCTTTGAATTTTTCTTTACCTCTGTGAAATCTTCTAGCAAGCAGTGCTTCCAATTGTTCCACATCTTCCTCATCAGTGTTGTTGTCACTAGATACATACTTCATTTTTCTTCCTTTCTTTGATTTCCCCTGTTCAACATCTTTCAGTGATAACTTGGCCTTAAAGGCAGATTCAACATTCTCTGGTCTGTAGTTGTCAAAATTAGATAACTCAAATGCAGTGAGTCTACCTATTATACCTTCAAAACTTAGATTGTTTCCTGGTATACATCTTAGCTCTTGTATTGCTGATACTCCAATAGCATAGATAGGAAGCAAGGTTCTTAAGAACTTACTATTAATAGTATCTTCATCAAATTGACCACTCAAGCATCTTATTGCACTTACCACTTCCTTTATTCTTGCACCATACTGAGCAGCGTTCTCATTTTCCTCCATTTTCATGTCATCAAACTTTCCTCTGAGACTTTCTCATTTTTCTCTTTGTACATTATAATATCCTCCATAGATTTCTGATAGGGCTTTCCACATTTTGAATGCAGTATCACATCCTTTGATATCATCAAATTCAGCATAGCTGAGTGCAGTGGCAATTTCCAGCATTGTCTGATTGTGTTCTTGCTTGTTTTTCATATCTTCTGCAGTAGGAGCACCTGTTGGATCTACATGTTCAGTAACAATTGAATTTTGGGCATAATCTCCTATGGATCCAAGATGTAGCTTCATCAAGCTTTGCCATGCAACAAAGTTGTCTTTATTGAGCTTGGGAACTTCTCTCTTAGGCATTTTGATCTTTTCTGCTTATAGTTCCTTTAAACTGAGTCAGTAGTAAAGCTCTGATACCAATTGTTAGAATTCTTTAGAATAACTTAGAGGGGGGGGGTGAATCAGTTATCCAAGGTCCAAATGCCCTATTAATACTTTTTCACTACTTTTAATGAATCTATACACTTTTCATCCATCCAAACTTTAAATCAACCGTATTAGCAAATTACAGTAGATCAACATGCAAAGATAAAACATGCAAGATCAACACATGACACAATGATTTACGTGGAAACCCAATTTGAGAAAAACCACCAATAACATGCTACTTGATTCTCACTCTTCTGAAGTGATGCCCTGTTAAAAGCTTGCCCTATTAAAGGCTTACAACACACTGTTAAATGTGACCTTGTTAGAGGATTTCACCAAACTGTTAGGAATGGGCCTGGTTAAAGGACTTTAGAACATTCACTTGGAATGTCACCCTGTTAAAGGATTTATCTCGTGGCTATCAAACCAACTTAAGTCCATAGGATTTAAACTTTACTGTTACAATTGCTAGAAAGTAACGATAATGGTCTTTTGATCTAATATAACTTACAACATACTTTGCAGATTTCATATCACACTTTCAGTTGAATCCTAATGCTTGGCTTCAATCACTTCAGCTCTGACTACTTGACTTCTTCTTAAGCTTCGTCTCCTTGAGTCTTCTAACTCATTGTACCAATGCATCCATATCAGGGGTCTTCTTACTGAAACAGAGTCACTATGCTCTCTTATCTCCTTAGCACCTCCTTCAGCATTTCATGCTTTCATGCTTGACCGCCTCTCTCCTTTTCTTTTCATTAACTTATGATTCTTTAAATAGAAATCTGATTTGCCTTTGTCGCTCATTTCTCCCTCTTTGATTTTAGGGTTTCGAATGGATTAGGTAGGATACAATGTATCTACCTCATATCTTGTTCTTATCTTCAAACTTCGTTAGTTGTATCCTTAAAATGTTTTACATGGTGTTCTGTGCCACCAGCTCATCATTCTTATCTTCCATTTTAATTCACAAACTTCTAGATAACAACCTTGTCGGCTTAGATTTGGTGAATCTTCGATTTTCAAAATAATGCAGCAACTCGGCATTATTGATTTACTGGTGCTCAACATCTTTGTGTTACTCGGCACTATTGGTTTTACTGGTGCTCGGCATCTCTGTGTTACTTGACACTATTGGTTTTACTGGTGCTCGGCATCTCTGTGTTACTCGGCACCTATCTCTGCTCGGCACTCGATATCACTCTACACTTGAACTTGCTCGACACTTGAAGTTTACTCAGCACTTGAACTTGCTCGGCACTTGAAGTTTACTCGGCACTTGAACTTGCTCGGCACTTGAAGTTTACTCGGCACTTGAACTTGCTCGGCACTTGAAGTTTACTTGGCACTTGAACTTGCTCGACACTTGAACTTGTTCGGCACTTACTAGCTTGTTCGGCTCCTTCTCTCTAATGAACTTAGTTGAGCTTTACAAATGTCTTAGCTAAAACCTTACATCTTTGATATGTTTCAGTGTGCCCATTCTCTGTATCTTATAGTATGTCATCAAATACACTTTTTCATCAATGGCTTAGTTGATCCTTATACTTCATTACAACATCATAACTTCAACCTTTCTCTAGGTGTTCTAGTTACAATTACATCTTATTGATTGCCTCCTCCTTGACAATCAACTAATTGATAGTATTTGGATCACTAAAGCAATTGTCATTCCTGCAAGTAGCAAGTTTGACATCAATGACAAAACAATGATTGAGAACATTCTTTACTAGTTCCATATATCATTCCAACAGCTTTTCTTATGATCATTTCAATCATTTCCAACACCTTCACTAAAATCCTCGTAACTCAAACCAATATTTGTATTTCTATATGTTCTCATAGTTGTAGCATCTCAACATACTGGTGAACACATCCCCAAGTGTGCATAAATTGATCTTCAATATTGATCTACAATTATTTGTTGCTACTACATACTCTTCTTCTATTGTGCTCTGTGAAATGCCATTGTGTTTCTTGCTCAGCCAAGAATCCAATTTTCCTTCCAAGAAGATTTCTCCACCACTTGTGTGTTTTTTTGTCATCTACACTTCCTTCCCAATCAACATCAGTGTGTGCACATAATGTTAAATCATATGATCTTTCATACCATAAACCATAATCAAGTGTCCCTTTCAAATATTTGTAAATTCTTTTTACTACTGCATAGTGTGTCTCTTTAGGATCTTTTTGAAATATTGCCACAATTCTAACTGCATTAGCTATATTAGGTCTAGTATGTGTCAAATATTGCAATCCATGAAGCATAGATCTGTTTTGTTTGACAGTGGGATATTCATCTTTTCTAGACTATTTACAACTAGCTACCATAGGTGTTCCAACAAGTTTACAACTTTCCAATCCAAATATTTTCAAAAAATCTCTATGATATATAATTTGTGATATTTGCATTGAAGTTCACATAATGATCTCATTGATCAAAACTATACTAAAAGGTAATAACCTTTCCTTTATACCAAGTCCTAAATAATAAGTATTGAGTTGACCTTGAGGCTTTCCCAATTTATAATAATAATATAAGACAATCTTAAGATATTACAATACATGTTACTATAACGCCCCGCCAAGGGATCCAAAAGAATTAACCTAAAGTTTCACTAAGTTTGCTAAACATTTTTTTTTTAAAAGTAAGAAAGCATGACATACACATCAAACACATAGTAGCGGAAGCAATAACATGTAATCATCGACAAACATACATTGCAAGTTACATTTCTTAAAGATCCCAAGACGTTGAGTCACGTTTAAATTTAATTAATTCTAAGTCTAACAAATACCACATAAATATGATAGAATAATCAGAAGTCCCATGTCCATATTATACATTTGTTCCGAATGCCTCTCGACAAATTAATTCGAAATGCTCAATCATCCATTGTACAAGTCACAGGGTATGAAAGGCTTAAAAGAATATACATATGTAAAGATCAAGATACGACATCCTTAAATCCATGATACAAAGTACAGTAAAAATATACGAAACTATTCACCATACATGATACATCCATACATCCATAATGATAAAACATCTATCATAAAATCTAACCATCCATCATAATAATCCAAGAACATAGTGAAGGTAAATGCCAATCACGAATACTCCAGCCACGGTGACCACGGAACGGATCTCAATGGTAAGAGTAAAAGCACTACCACCCGACCGCGTGGAACCTAAATGGTCCACTCCCACCGCGCTGAGGAGATAGTCTCAAGTCCCAAATAGGATAACAAAACCTATAATCAAAATTACTCTCTAAGTCCAGGAAATCCTATAAGTATGCTAACTCAAGGGTTCCTAAAAAGATTGACATCTAAATCCCAGAGGTACCACAAGACACGTAGGAAACCTAATATGCAAGCGGGAAAGTGTCATCGCAAAAGTCATGTAGAAGTTACCCGAGAAATCCCTTAGGAATCTCGGGTCCCTACTGATCCTACGGCCACTAGTATCCTCTCGTACTGACGAGGCATACTATGGAATGCAAGGTCGTAACCAAGCATTCTCTCTACCCCATCCTAGTCTGTACTAGCACTCATGGCATGGGAGAGAACATACAATTATCTTGTTAGGTTCATTTTCTCTCATTTAGTGTAAATGTTTTCACTTATTAAAAACGACTTACAATGGGTTTCTCAAGGTAGCCTCTTAGGGCTCCGACCCCCATTGCAAGCCACTCCCCGACTCTACACATAGATAACCTACTCTAGCTCATGAACTCGTAAATCAAGGAATCATAATAAAACCACCTCAGTCCTATACAAGCAACTGAAAAACATCATAAAAAGATAATCCACAAAATTACATCAGTTCTTCATGAGCAACGGATAACATCAAATAGTAATCATGTAATCACGACAGTCCTCTATCAGCAACTGAAGGCATCAATGATAAGTCACAAAATCCAATGGTTCTCTAATGAGCAACCAGAAAGTAATACAAGTATAACTGATCGAGACTCAGAAATGGTTATCAAATATAACTGATCGAGACTCAAAAATGGTTAAGTTAGGTATTCTCAAATACATACACCTCAGCTTCACACAAGGAAACTAGAAAGCAATAACAAACAGTAAACACAATCATGTCATAGAGCACTTCATCACATTACCATGGTCAGGTTAAGAAAGATCGAGACCAAATCATCATGACATCACATTCACAACCCCGAGCCTCTGGTAACAACCTGAACTGGTCAACGCTAAACCAACCCCAAAACATTCAAAGTACAAAGACAACATCAAAGTCTCAGAGATTGGATCTGAAAGTATATTATTTGAGTTAAGGTAAGGTTTATGTTTTAGTTTAATGTCGAATTCAAGTAACAAAGTTTTCACAACTACCCTTTTACGAATAACCCATTTCTATAATAACTTTCATTAAATCAATATCCAAATTTATAATTTAGTCAAATAAAATTCATTATTAATTAACTTAATTAAACTAATTTTAATTAAATTAATCAATATTCATTTGATCTAATTACTTATTTTAATCTAACCATTAATTGTTAATTTATTAATATTTAAGCAAAATTATTAATAAATTAAAATTTACAACTATATCTATGTATTTAATATTTATTTATTAAATATTAATAAAGTTTAAACTATTATAAAATTAAATATATTATAATTTTATTATTTAAAAATTCTAAATAAATAAAATTTGTTTTAATAAATTAAAAATTATATAAATTAAAAAAAAAAAAAAATGAAATCGAAATCGAAATCGAAATTTTATATTTTTTTTTATCACTCAACGTTTATAGCCCATCGGCTTTGGCCGCAGGCCTACGGTCGCAGGGCCTGCGGCGGCAGGTACTCTGTACTTGCCGTCGCAGTACCTGCGACGCAGGTACTGTCGGCCTCCGACAGTAGGGGGCGGGTACGGGGTGATTCCCTCCCCCCCCACTATAAATATAAATATATATTTTTATATATATATATATATATATTTTTATATATATATATATATATTTTTATTTTTTATTTTTTTTTAATATAAATAAAGTAAATCAAGTTTTATTTTTAAAAATTAATTTTGTTTAATTTTCAATAAAACAATTTCTCCCAAAATATATAATATATATATATATGTATATATATATGTATATATATGTATGTATATATATGTATATATATATATGTATATATATGTATATACATATATATATGTATATACATGTATATATGTATATATATATATGTATATGTATATACATATATATGTATATATATATACATATATATATGTATATACATATATATACATATATATATGTATATACATATATATATGTATATATATATACATATATATGTATATACATATACATATACATATATATACATATATATATATACATATATACATATATATACATATATATACATACATATATATACATATATATACATATATATATATATATGTATATATATATATATATATATATATTTATTTATTTATTTATTTTTATCTAAAACTTTTCAATTTCAAAAAAAAATCAAAACCCCTACTAAATTAAATGTTAATTTCTAAATCGAGAAAACAAGGGTTCTAAAAATTCATCCAGTCTCCATGGATACATAAATTATTGAAGAGCAATTAATAAAATTCACAATATTGAACAGTTAAAACTTTCATCACAGCGAATTTAGATCTACAAACCCCAGACACGAAGAAGACAGGAAGGGATAATTGCATATTTAATGGATAGTCAAAACACAAGACCCTACCTGATCCTGATGCTATTATGCAATCTCCAGGAACTGTATGCGAATTCACTCCTCTCAATAACCTTCCCCTCGAAGACTTTCTTCGTATCAGCCTTCTGAAATTTGCTTCCAAAAATTGTCCCCCCAAAAATTCCCGTCCAAATTCCTCTATATCAAAAATGAACCCCCAAAGTTGTGATAAGCAATTTCTCCTCAAGTCGGGGCACTAATTGTGCGTTTACCCGAGAAGACTCTTTGCACAACTCAGTTAACTCCAAATTAACTTTTATTATCTGTTCTAATTCTTTTGCATTCAACTTTCATGCACATTAAGTTGAATGATTAAATAACTTTATTTAAAATTTCACTTGACTTCAATTCTTAATTAATTTATTACTTTAAATCTTATGTGCACTTTTAAGAAATTAAAATAACATTATTAATTTTTATAATTTAATCTTTTAATTTAATTCTTATATTTAACTCATGTTTAGATCATGCGATCTAGAATTCTTAATAAATTAATATCTTTCAACTTTTTAATTTATTTTAGAACTTAATTGATAACATATTTAATTAATTTAAATAATAATAATATTTAGCATTTATTTAAAAATGAACTCCAAATATATATTATTATTAAATTAAATTAATATTATCCTGTTCTAAATATATCTTTGAACTTTAATCTCCAACTTTAATTCTTTTATTAAATTAATTAATTAATTAAAAATATAAAGATATCATAATAATTCTTTATTAAATTAAATCATTAATTAATCTCTTTTTTTTAATTAGACTTAATTAATAGAAAAATACACCAAGGACTCATAAAGCAATATACGAAAACCCATAATAGAAAAATACATACCAAATCGAACAAAAGGGTTATAATCACGAAATTACATCATTTGATGCATTCGGAGGGTACTTAACTCAGATACTTGTCCTAATTATCAATTAGGACGATAGGCAACTGGACCAATCCTCTCAAGAATATCGAATGGTCCCACAAAGCGAGGTGCTAGCTTTGAGCCCTTTCCATAACGGATCAGACTCTTCCGCGGACGCACTCTCAAGAAAACCTTCTCTCCCATAGAAAACTGCTTATCTGACCTATGAGCATCAGCATACTTCTTCTGCCTATCCTGTGCCGTTGTCAAGTGCTATCGGATACACACCACCTGTTGTTCCATGTCACGAAGCATCTCTGGGCCCAACAGGATGCGATCCTCAAGGCTATCCCAACTCAAAGGTGTACGACAAGGGCGTCCATATAAGGCTTGGAAAGGTGCCATGCCAATAGAACTGTGATACCCATTGTTGTAAGCAAACTCCACTAGGTAGAGATAGTCCTCCCAATGAGTCTGCCTATCCATCACATACATCCTCAACATATCTTCAAGAACCTGATTCACTCTCTCCGTCTGCCCATCTGTCTCTGGGTGATATGCTGAACTGAAATTCAGCTGCGCTCCAAGATCATACTGTAGTGATGTCCAAAATGCGGAAGTGAAAACATGATCCCTATCAGAAATGATCTTTCGGAGAATACCATGTAGTCTCACAATGTCACGCATGAAGACATTAGCTACTGAAGCTGCAGTGTAGGAAGACCTGATTGGTGCAAAATGTGCCACCTTGGTCAACCGGTCAACGGTGACCATGATAGCATCATGACGACGAAAAGTCATAGGTAATCCTACTATGAAATCCATAGAGATGATGTCCCACTTCCATGAAGGAACGAGATTCGGTTGCAAAAGTCCTGCCGGATGTTGGTGTTCTGCCTTGACTCTCTGACACTCAAGACATCTAGCCACAAAATCAACAATGTCGCGCTTCATCCCGGACCAATAGAATAAATGTTGCAAATCTGCATGCATCTTCTTGACACCTGGATGTGCCGAGTAAGGTGCACGATGGGCCTCTAATAGGATCAATATGCAAAGCTCATCTAGTAGCGGCACATAGATCCTTCCTGAATGTCTCAAAAGGCCATCTGACTCTAGGACATAGCCTGAAAACTTACCCTCCAAGGGTCTCCCTGAATTGATCTCACTGCACACCTCTAGATACCATGAATCGGTGGGGAGTGCCTGAAGTATCTGACACCTCAAATCGACACTAAGAGTCATAGATGATATCACATGTTTCCTGCGACTCAAAGCATCAGCTACAACATTCTCCTTCCCTTGGATATACTTTACCTCAAGGTCATACTCGCACAAAAACTCCATCCAACGCCTTTGCCTAGCATTCAGATTAGGCTGCGTGAATATGTACTGAAGACTATGATGATCACTATGTAGTTCAAATCTGTGTCCCAACAAGAAATGTCTCCATCTCATTAAGGCATGAACTATTGCTGCTAACTCAAGGTCATGTGTAGGATAATTCAACTCATGATCCTTGAGTTTGCGTGACTCATATGCAATCACTCGACCATTCTGCATTAGAACTGCTCCAATACCCTCAAGGGAAGCATCTGTACACACCATGAACTCACCTTCTGGATCAGGTACTGCTAAGATCGGTGCACTGGTCAGAAGCTCTTTGAGTTTCTGAAATGCTTCTACACACTTTTCTGTCCAAAGAAACTTCTTTCCTTTCCTCTGAAGGGAGGTAATAGGGTGTGCTATTCTGGAGAAGTTTTGAACAAATCTGCGATAATACCCAGCTAGACCCATGAAACTACGAATCTCCGACACAGTAGTGGGTGCAGGCCAATCTACTATTGCCTGGATCTTCACAGGGTCTACAGAGATACCTTCGCCTGAAATAACGTGTCCCAAATACTATATCTTTGATTGAAAGAAATCACACTTTGCCGCATTGGCATAAAGTTGATTATCTCTCAAGCACTACAAAACTAAACTCAAATGTTCCTCATGTTCCTTTTGGGACTTAGAATATATCAGAATATCATCGAGGAACACAAGAACAAATCTATCAAGATAGGAACGGAACACCCCATTCATTAAGCACATGAAAACTAATGGAGCGTTCGTCAGCCCAAAGGGTACCACTGTGAACTCATAATGCCCGTAGCGAGTTCGAAAGGCGGTCTTATGAATATCAGCCTCCTTGATGCGAAGTTGATGGTATCCTGACTTAAGATCAATCTTAGAGAACACTGTAGCCCCCTTGATCTGATCAAATAAATCATCAATCCTTGGTAAAGGATACCTGTTCTTTATTGTCACCTTATTCAGCTGTCTGTAATCAATGCAAAGGCGCAAAGAACCATCCTTCTTCTTCACGAAGAGCACTGGAGCTCCCCATGGTGATACACTAGGTTGAATACTACCCTTGGCCAAAAGTTCCTCTAACTGCAAACGCAACTCACTTAGCTCTTGAGTGGTCATACGGTAAGGAGCTCTAGAGATAGGTTCCGCTCCTGGAGTGAGCTCGATGCTAAAATCAATGTCTCTCTTCGGAGGCATGCCTGGAATCTCACTCGGAAAGACATCAGCATACTCCTGTAAAATAGGGTGATCTAGGGTCTTCCTCGTAGATTCTTCCTCATCTAGCTCATTTACCGTAACAGCAAATACCTGACATCCCTTACGAAAGCTTCGCTTTAGTTGCATAGCAGAGATCATCCGTAGGGATATAGGCCTCGGTATCCCCACAATCTCAACATCCTTCCCTTGGTCGTCCTGACACATAATGGTCTTCTTTCTGCAGTCTATACTAGCCCTATGAGAGCCAAGCCAATCCATACCTAAGACCACATCGTAGGAGCCAAGAGGAATAACTCGAAAATTGACTGAAGTCTCAAACCCTCCTATGCTAAGTCCACACTTATGAACTACAGAATCTGTGGAAACTTTAGCGCTTGAGGCTAGTTCCACTTGCCAACCATGATCTTGCTTAACCGACTCCAGCTTACACTTATCAACTAGAGATGGAGAAATGAAAGAATCTGTAGCACCCGAATCAAATAATACAGAGAGAGGTGTACCTCGGATAGCTCCTGTAGTCTCAACTACTGTCCCCTGATGGTCTGCCTGACGGTGATCCACCGCTGCAAATACTCTATGAGAACCACCTGCATTTTCGACTGTAGGCTCAGATGCTGCTGGCCTGGGCCCTGAATACTGAGATGCTCGCTGTGGGCAGTATGCTGCAATATGACCAATCTGTCCACACGAATAACATCCCGTGCCTCTACCAGATCCTCTCCCTATAGGTGGTGCATTCGACCGCTGGTGGCTACCCCTGCTAGCAAAAGACTGGTTGCTCTGTGCAGGCCGAGATTGCTGATTCTGTTTATTACGTTGAGCATTGCGATTGATCCTAGAGTTGGATCCACCGCCACCACTCTGTGCCTGAGGGTAAAATCCCTTCTGCTGCTGAGGCTGCTACTGAGAATACTGATTCCTCCTAGGGAAGGGAGGCTTCCTGATTCCACCGGAATTGTGGTTGCCCTTAGATCCTGCTATAGTAGGCGCTCCCACAAATCCTCCTTGCCCAAAGTTGACACTCTGCTCTACCAGGATAGCTCGATGTACCGCATCCTTGAGGGTCTTAGGCTCAAATACCTTAACACCCCCAATAAAACGGTTGTTCAAGCCTTGGATGAAATGTTGTGCCAACTGTGCTGGGTTGTCACTGAATCCCAAAAAAGGCATGAGCTCATAGAACTTGCGCTCATACTCTACAATGGTCATAGTGAACTGTCTCAGGTTATGGAACTCATCTGCTCTATGCTGCTTCCATTCCTCTGGTAGGAATCGCTCATGAAAACTCTCCAAGAAAATCTCCCAAGTGACACTACCGATGCCAATGCCCAACTTTTTCTCCTCAATAGTCCACCAGGTGGCTCCAAATAACTCTAGATTGGTAATGGCAAACCTCGCTTTGACATTACTGTCAAAGTCCTGCATAGCAAAAATCCTGTCAAGGGCAATAAGCCACTGCTCAGCTACATACCCAGAACCTTGCCCATTAAAGGGCTTGATCTTGGACCTCTGAAGATCCTTCATCTGAGAAGATACTATGAATCTATGTCGATCCCTCTGAGGACTCCTAGATCTGCGTCTATGCTCATGTCCAACCTGGTGTGCTCTATCCTGCTCAAGAATAGGAGGTAAGCGATCAATAAGGGTTCGCATCATTTGCCTCAAATCAACCTCCTCAGAGTCGGCATGTCCCTCTTCGTGGTTCTCTTCCTGATGCTCACTGACATGCTCTTCCCTATTCTCTTCCTGAATGGGGCTCTCATGGATAGACTCATGAACACTAACATCTCTGCCTCGTCCACGGCCTCTGCCACGGCCAAGGCTACGGCCCCTAATGGAAGATCTCATCCCAGATACCATCCTGCAATAATATCCAAGACACAAGATGCTAAAATAACCATGAAACATACTACTGAAATACATAGATAAAAGACACATGTTTTGCAAACAAGATATTTTCAGTTTTCAGTTTACCTATAATTTCAGTTTAAGTATAATTTCAGTTTTGAAGTTTTGAGTGTTGAAGTATGAATAAAATAGGTAACTAATAGTTTATATACTGTTTCAGTTCAACTAGTTTCAAGTTTTAGTTTAAGGTTTGCATTTTTATTCAACTAGCTAACACTAGTGGCGTTCCAATATACCCAGAGTTCCCAATGTAGAAACTTGGGCTCTGATACCAGATGTAACGCCCCGCCAAGGGATCCAAAAGAATTAACCTAAAGTTTCACTAAGTTTGCTAAACATTTTTTTTTTTTTTTTTTTAAAGTAAGAAAGTATGACATACACATCAAACACATAGTAGCGGAAGCAATAACATGTAATCATCGACAAACATACATTGCAAGTTACATTTCTTAAAGATCCCAAGACGTTGAGTCACGTTTAAATTTAATTAATTCTAAGTCTAACAAATACCACATAAATATGATAGAATAATCAGAAGTCCCATGTCCATATTATACATTTGTTCCGAATGCCTCTCGGCAAATTAATTCGGAATGCTCAATCATCCACTGTACAAGTCACAGGGTATGAAAGGCTTAAAAGAATATACATATGTAAAGATCAAGATACGACATCCTTAAATCCATGATACAAAGTACAGTAAAAATATACGAAACTATTCACCATACATGATACATCCATACATCCATAAATGAAATCGAAATCGAAATCGAAATCGAAATTTTATATTTTTTTTTATCACTCAACGTTTATAGCCCATCGGCTTTGGCCGCAGGCCTGCGGTCGCAGGGCCTGCGGCGGCAGGTACTCTGTACTTGCTGTCGCAGTACCTGCGACGCAGGTACTGTCGGCCTCCGACAGTGGGGGGCGGGTATGGGGTGATTCCCTCCCCCCCCACTATAAATATAAATATATATTTATATATATATATATATTATTTTTTAAATTTTTTTTTTAATATAAATAAAGTAAATCAAGTTTTATTTTTAAAAATTAATTTTGTTTAATTTTCAATAAAACAATTTCTCCCAAAGGATAAATATATAATATATATATATGTATATATATATATATGTATATGTATATATATATATATATGTATATGTATATATATATATATGTATATGTATATATATATATATGTATATGTATATATATATATATATGTATATGTGTATATATATATATATATATATATATATATATATATCTAAAACTTTTCAATTTCAAAAAAAAATCAAAACCCCTACTAAATTAAATGTTAATTTCTAAATCGAGAAAACAAGGGTTCTAAAAATTCATCCAGTCTCCATGGATACAGAAATTATTGAAGAGCAATTAATAAAATTCACAATATTGAACAGTTAAAAATTTCATCACAGCGAATTTAGATCTACAAACCCCAGACACGAAGAAGACAGGAAGGGATAATTGCATATTTAATGAATAGTCAAAACACAAGACCCTACCTGATCCTGATGCTATTATGCAATCTCCAGGAACTGTATGCGAATTCGCTCCTCTCAATAACCTTCCCCTCGAAGACTTTCTTCGTATCAGCCTTCTGAAATTTGCTTCCAAAAATTGTCCCCCCAAAAATTCCCGTCCAAATTCCTCTATATCAAAAATGAACCCCCAAAGTTGTGATAAGCAATTTCTCCTCAAGTTGGGGCACTAATTGTGCGTTTACCCGAGAAGACTCTTTGCACAACTCAGTTAACTCCAAATTAACTTTTATTATCTTTTCTAATTCTTTTGCATTCAACTTTCATGCACATTAAGTTGAATGATTAAATAACTTTATTTAAAATTTCACTTGACTTCAATTCTTAATTAATTTATTACTTTAAATCTTATGTGCACTTTTAAGAAATTAAAATAACATTATTAATTTTTATAATTTAATCTTTTAATTTAATTCTTATATTTAACTCATGTTTAGATCATGCGATCTAGAATTCTTAATAAATTAATATCTTTCAACTTTTTAATTTATTTTAGAACTTAATTGATAACATATTTAATTAATTTAAATAACAATAATATTTAGCATTTATTTAAAAATGAACTCCAAATATATATTATTATTAAATTAAATTAATATTATCCTGTTCTAAATATATCTTTGAACTTTAATCTCCAACTTTAATTCTTTTATTAAATTAATTAATTAATTAAAAATATAAAGATATCATAATAATTCTTTATTAAATTAAATCATTAATTAATCTTTTTTTTAAATTAGACTTAATTAATAAAAAAATACACCAAGGACTCATAAAGCAATATACGAAAACCCATCATAGAAAAATACATACCAAATCGAACAAAAGGGTTATAATCACGAAATTACATCATTTGATGCATTCAGAGGGTACTTAACTCAGATACTTGTCCTAATTATCAATTAGGACAATTGGCTAAAGGGTTTAGGATTTGGACTTTAGAGTTTATCTCCCCTCCCTTACCATTGAGACAGTGCGATAGGGTACGCTCATCCTGACAATTCAGGGAAGTCGATACCCGATACCTGCAACCTGCATAAAATCCACGCATGTACAAACACAATATTCTAAGCTAAATAGACAATGGCAGGAAGTGGTGCATCGTGTAGATCCTGACTAGCAGGTGACTACGACTCCCTTCCTTAACCATATCAGAAACACCATACATAAATAAAACAACACACACACCATACACATGCAGTATGGGGTAAGTATCCATAAGAAGCACATGGAATATTAAGCCATCTAACTAATCATCATCGATAACTGAAACCATTGAATAATCATCATACATGCATGAAATATAGAGTACCAAGTAATCTCATCATATAATAAACTGAGTGTAAACATCATCTGATAATCTCTAAAATAATAATACTACTCATCAAACATAAATTGGCCTAAAAGAGTTTGGAAATCATATCATAAATGTAGCTCGAAAATGTAAACTAGGGGCAGGCACTACAGTTACATCATGATTTTACACTTTTTAAGATTAAAAACAAATTGTCAGTTCACAATCTTCATAACTTTTCACATGATGATCTTCTAGTTATGCCCTCCTAATCAAGTCATCTCTATCATGTCTTCAACCCCTGCCTCTATTCTCTTAAGCCAATTCCATCTCTGTGAGGTGATAGAATCAAAACAATAGTACCTGCTTTCTTGAAATGCTATCTAAAAGCTACATTCACTAAAATCATCATGACTCAAACTAGTAATCAGATTTTAGTATGTGTTCATAGTTGTAGAATCTCAACATACTGATGAACATTTTTTTAAGTAAGAATAAGATGATATTTAATCCTCGAACCTCATGAAACACTTCTTACTCTCTAACTCTGTCAGTCTTCACAGAATAACAAGTATGTTGAGATCAATGGAAAACACCATCATGAATGCAACACATAAGCTATAAATTATGTCTCTAACACTGCTAGTACACTCCCCCTTAGGAATATCATCAATATTCATGTTAACATGCATTGTAATTATAGTAGTAGTGTGGTTGTTGTCATGCAATCAGGTGATTGCCAACAACAAATAGGTGGTTGTTCCAGTCGCAACAATGTATTGCTTTTAAAAGAAGTGGTGAGGATGGGTGAACCCCCATTTGATTATTCTTTATATATATATATATATATATATATATATATATATAGAGAGAGAGAGAGAGAGAGAGAGAGAGAGAGAGAGAGAGAGAGAGTTACATATTTTATTACATTTTAAAAGGGGCATACCCCAGTGAAATCTTTACAAATATTAAATTACAAAGCTTATAAGAATATTCCCTTATTTGTTACATCGATATCAAAAAAAAATACAAAAATGATCTTTGTTAAGCCTGCTCAATTCCACCTTTGAGCTATCCAAGCCTTTCGTGCTGAAAACATACTTTGTCTACTAAAATTTATTAATCAAACATGTTAGAAGTCACAAAATAATAGGGAGATAACCAAATGTTAGCATAGGGAGGTTCACCCCCAAAATGACTTGCACAAATAATTTCAACATAGAAGGAACATACATCTAATATTACATATCTTAAATTCCAAAATAACATTTAATATACTTCTACCTAAACAAGGAGATTCTAAACAAAATCCTCTCAATCCTTAGTGCAAATTAAATAACTAGGACACCATACCACCTTTTAAATGAAAGGAAAAACATAAATCTAACCATAACACATGGATAAAACCTTGCTATAAGCTATAAAGAAAATACACTCTATCATATATAATTGTCCTACAAATCATACTTAAAACTCTTATGAATAGGGGAGTTAAGTTAATCTGCTTTACCAAATAAATAGAGAAGTTAAATTAGAGCATCAGGCTAATCTGTTGACAGACAAGCTTTAACTAATTAAAAACTAATAGGAACCAAATCCAAATTTCATCCATTTTTTCCATCAACCGGGAAGATTAAAATCTACAAAGCTATAAATTATAATGAAAATAGACCAATCAATCACATCTCTAAGTCTATTGAATTTATACTGGAGAGAGCCCATAAAACTCATCTTCATTTAACTAGTATTATATTTTCTATAAATCGTATAATTGTTTTACAGTGAGTTGATCCTATATGAAACCAGTAGTTATACCGAATATTGATTAAATTTCTAAGCCCTATCCAACCTATTTATACAAAAAGATATAGCCAGGGATGTTCTTATAACATCCAATACTAATACTAATTTTTTCCATAAACACAAAATTTTGACACATTTAGACCTAAAATTATATTACAGGGCTATACCTATAAAATATATATAAAACAAAATAGCCCTCAAACCATTACACTTCATTAAACTATAATGACTAAGACAACAAAATCGGTCGACCGCACTATAGCCTCCATTACTTTTTCCAATATATCATTATCACTTCTACCACATCGCTTGGATTTTCTGCCTTAAAAAATAGAGAAAACTTGAATGAATTCTTCTCCCTACTAGTCTTCTCGATGTTTCACGTAAAGAAGTTTACTTTGTCAAGGTCTTCAAATGAAACTCCTAGATGGATGTATGCTTTGTGAATTTTAAGATAATTTACTAGCCACCCATGTCCTAACATTGGAATTATCTTCCTCCACCCCATAAGAAAATGGAAACGGGGCTCCATTTTGGGCCATGCCAATTTGAAAGCTACCTAGTCTATGATAACTAAAGTAGGACGCCTTGGAATATTGGAATTGATTAGACTCCCTGGGGAATGCTTCATATACATTTCAGGGAGCAGCAGACACAAATTTTCATCAATACCCATGATCGCCTCCTCTACGCCTTTACACCAAGTGGATTGAAATAAATTCAGACACAAATGAATCATAACCCATTTTCTAAATCCAATCCTTGCCATATAGCCTATAAAAGTACCAATAACATCATCTTTTGTTCTCCAGGTATGGTCATATTTGAACACTCCTCTTATTGCACGACTGACTGCAATTCTAGTCATTCCATCCATCGGTTTGAGTATGTTATTCCAACATTCTGGCTTCACATTCCCCATAAAGGCCATTATTTTTGCTTCAGAAGTATGAACTACACATATGTTGGTATTCATGATCTTGCTACAAACCCTACCTTCTACAAACAATTCGAAGAAATGGAACTAAATCCTAAATCGAAGACTCTTGAATATACTCGAAGTGAAATTCAAGAAATCACCACTTAATGATGAAAATGGGCTGTCATGTACTTAAACAATACACCATTCTATCTAATGAGTGCATTGTCCTAGATCACAAGCTACTACAACAACTTGTGAAAGCAAGTTAAGACATGAGATACATTATACTGTGCTTAAACCTATACTTAAAAGGAATCGTCGACCCCTTAAGAAAGGAAACCTTAAAACTAATAAAAGAGTGCATTAGTAGAGAGATATTAGGGATTAATTAAGAGTTCTCTTTTAGTAATGTTAAAGCTGGTATGGAAAAAAACTAATTAAAAGGGGCCTCTGTTCTATACATGATTAACGATTTACCATCGGCCCCTATAGTAGCTACATAATTTGCCTTTATATTACCTTTTCTATATATATGGCAAATTCTAATCTCTTCGAATTTGTCTAGCAAGAGGATGACTTCTTGTAGTCTTGAGTTAAGAATCTGATTTGGAGTTGATCTCTTCCTTATATCATTCAATATGATTTGAGAATCACCCTCAATAATTAACTTAGCAACCCCTAGCTGAAGGCAAATATTCAAACCTTCTTCCAAGGCTGAGAATTCTACTAAGTTATTTGAGGTCGAGTTTAAGGGTTTTAGTTATTTTAGCTATCCAATTGCCCAAATCATTACTAACAATGCATCCTATACCAGCCTTTCCTGGATTGCCTCTAGCAGCAACATCGAAATTGAGCTTGGTCCAACCCTTGGGTAGGGGTGACCATTTGCAATTTTTACTAGCCTCCTTATCCGCCTTAGAGTATACCAAAGGAGGGTTAATCAATTTGGGCCACCGCTTCTTAATAGTACCATCCCAAACTAAAAAGGAGCCTTCTAACATTCTAAATTTTATGAGATAGGAATTCATATTCTCGACTATACTAGCTTCTATCTTAAGAGACAATTCTTTTACTGTCATCTCTTCATTGCAGAAGATCCTTCTATTTCTTTCTTTCCAAATTTCCCACATGAGGATGGACGGATTGATGTTCCAAAGCTTACTATATACATCTTTACAAATATTAGTTGGCTAACCCTTGAGAAAATCTTTAAAATTTTTAGGGAGTGCCGTGGACCAGCCTAAATTGTGAAAGAGTCATTCCCAACAATTTTGAGAAAAAGGACAATTGAAGAACAAACGATCGACATCTTCACAGTTGCTTTTACAAAGATAGCATCTAGTCGAGCCTACCAAACCAATTCTCTTGAGTTTATCTACCGTCTAAACCTATTCTAAAAAGCAAGCCAAAAGAAAAAGCCTACTTTAGGTAAACAAGCCGAATCCCAACATAATTGTAGAGGCATCTCCACTTCTTCCCATCTTTTGGAATTAATAAGGGCCTTATACCCATTCTTGACATTATATTTTCCGTCATTAGAAGCTTGTCAACTTGTTTGATTGCCCTAGTAGAGATGATCTTGTTATATGCCCTAACCTCCTTGGGATTCATATCTAATCCTTCCATTGATTTCCAATTCCCATTGGAGTTGTTGTCCATGGTGGACCTAGATTTTTAATCCTTAACTCTTCTACCCCAAAGGTCAATTAACTTTTGTTTAAGACTAACTAAATTCAGACCCCTTTCTATCGGAAGGTGTCTGTCCCATGAGTCTTCCCAAAAAAGAGCTTCTTCACCATTTCCAACATCCCAGGTCAGAAATTTGTTGATTAAGTGTCGACACTTGCTCATGAAATTCTAGCTTTCTAAACCCTTTAGAAGAGACTTCATTCTGAAGATAGAGTTGGGATCCTTTGGATTTAAGTACTAATTGTACATAATCTTCACCCATTTCTGATCTTTACTAGAATAAAGATGCCACACCAATTTAGCTCCTAGAGCTTCATTTTGCCATAAAAGGTTTTTGATACCTAAACCTCCAAGCTCTTTCAATTTACATACTTTATCCCACTTAATGAGTGCCAACTTTTTGGAGTCTTCACCATCTTTCCCTATAAATTCTCTCAGTTTAGTTTTGAACTTATGGAACAAATGTATTGGTAGTGGAAGGCAAGAGAGAGGATAGGTCAGAATCGCTAATAGGATTGATCTTATCTTAACACTCTTACCTACTTTTGTAAGCCATTTGTCTTTCTAATTATCAATCCTTGCCTCCATTTTACCCAAGGTATTGTGCCATACCTTCCCAGATTTTAAACTTTTTTCCAATTCAATGCTAAGATATTTGCATGGAAAGATGCCCTTTTTGTAACCCATTATTTGACATATTTGATTTTCCATTTTTTCTTCCATATTAAGGAAAAATATTTCTAATTTCGCTTCATTAATTTTTTGTCATGACACTTTCATGTAATTATCTATGATCAGTTATAGTTAACAACCTCCTTCATCGAGCTTTCTCCCAGAAGGATTGTGTCATTCGCATATTATTGATGAGTAATATTTGGAATGTTCCTAGTTACCATAACCCCTTTTATATCTTTATTTATTTGAGCTTGTTTAATAGCTCTTCCAAAAGCCTCAGCCATAATAATGAAGAGGAACAGGGATAAAGGATCCCCTTGTCTTATTACCCTTGAGACTTCGAAATAACCTTCAAGTGACCCATTTACGAGGATCGAGATCTTTGTGGTAGAAATACACTTAAAAATAAGATTGATCCATTAACGAGAGAAACCAAAGGCTTCTAAGGTTTTGCAAAGAAACCACCAATCGACCATATCATAAGCTTTCTGTATGTCCAATTTCATAATCATACAAACTTATTTATTCTTAATAGTTGAATGAATAACTTCTTGTATAATTATAATGTCGTCCAGAATGAATCTTCCTGGTACGAATCTCGTTTTCTCTTCTGATATAATTTTACACTCTTAAGTCTATTTGTTAGGATTTTAGAATAGATTTTATAGATAGTATTGCATAATGCAATCGGCCTGAAGTCACTGGGATTTTTAGGCTCTAATTTTCTAGGTATTAAGGTGATAAATGAGTGATTAATTTTTGACAAAAGGGATCGACCCTTCCTCGAGGCTTCTATTGCTTCCCATAGATCTTTTCCAAGAATTTCCCAACATTTTTGGTAAAAGAAAGCCTGAAAACCATACGGTCCTTGTGACTTTTTTGGATTCAAGCTAAAAACCACTCTTCTAACTTCTTCAAGTGTTATAGGTTGGTTTAAAGCTTTGTTGTCTTCTGGGGTTATCAATTTGGGAATTACTTTTAGCATTTTGTCTTGTTCTATTTTATTTGAACCCTCTATATTATATAGGAGTTGTTGAAAATGATTTACAAGAGTTTCAGCTATTTTAGGAGGGTTATTGGTTACTTGACCTCCCTTCCCTCTGAGCCTAGTTACTGTACTCTTTGTTTTCTTATATATAGTTGAGTTATGAAAATACTTAGTGTTTCGATCTCCTTCTTCTAGCCACCTTTCTCTGGATTTTTGTTTCCAGAAGACTTCTTCCTTAGTCAGAATGTCTTCTTATTTTGCTAATAGTTCCTTTTCTAATTCATAACTCTCATTATTCATTCTGTGTTTGATTACTTTTGCATTTAATTCCTTTAATTTCTCTTCGATTTCTAGTTTTTCTTTAAAAATGTTCTTAAAGTGGTCTTTGTTCCATCTAAATATGTTTTCTTTAAGCATCTTCATTTTGGACACAAAAACAAACATTTTTGAACCCTCAAAGACACCTTGAGACCACCATACTTTAATATTTTCTAGAAAACTGGCATCCAGAAACCACATTTTTTCACATTTAAACACACTCCTAATGGGTTTTTGAGGTTCGGTCAATTCCAATCTAAATGAAAAATGCTACAAAAGGCAATATCTCAATCTGGATGTTCAGATTATTGATATCGAGATCTCCTTTAATAAAAAACCTATCTAGTTTCTCTGCTATGTACGCAAAATCCTTCCTCCTATTGTTCCATGTCAAAATTCCATTACAACAGGGAATATCAGTTAGATTATTGTCTAAGAACCATTCTCAAAAGTTCTTCATGGGCTAAGAGATTTAAAATAGTATTAAAATATCATCCTATGATTATAGGAATATTTTGAAAATTTTCCATATAGGAACTAATCTTTGTCCAAACTATTTTTTTCTTTGCTATATTAACTAGACCATAAATATTAAACAAAATAAACTTAATATTAAATTTAACACTACTTATCATTCCACAAATCCAATTGTTATTAGACATTAAGATTTCTAAAGAGATTTTCCTATGATTCTAGACAAACCCTAAACCCCCTTAAGCTCCTAAAGATTCATGCAAGCTACTGCTCTAGAAGCCTAATTTTTTACCTAAGTTAATACCTTCTGTTTTATTTAGTTTAGTTTCTTGTAATAGAATAATGTCAGATTCAAATTTTTTAAGGTTTTGTTTTAACATTATTTTTTTATTAGGGGCATTTAATCCCCTAATGTTCCATGTTGTGATCTTCATGGCTCCGTGGGAAGGCTCTTCCCCTTCCCTTTATTAAATAGTTGACTGATTTTCTGCTATTCTTGGGATTTACCATTTGCTTCTCTAAGCTCCTTGAGTGATTTCTTGCCTCTTTTTACTATTGTCTTCCCACAATTAGGGAATTTATTCCCCTCCAGGTACTTTGAGATACCTAGTTGTTCCATATTTTCTTGTGCACATTTGACTATATCCTTTTCTAAACTTTCTTTCTTTTCTTTGATAGCCTCCGAATCAAGTTCTTGTAACCATTGTTCAGTTAGATCTTTTTGACATGCTGTATCTATATCCTCAATTTCTTCTAGTATATTTTCCATTTCTGCCTGATTTGAGGAGATTCAATCCTTTGGCTTACTGGAGTGTGTTCTCTTAATTCTTTGCCTTGCTCTACCGCAACTTCAAATAATAGGTCTTGTTCCTTATCCTCTAAACTTCTTGGTGATGCTGCTAACTCCTTATATTCCTTTTTGTTACTAGAAAATTACATATTAATAATAAAATAAAAATATTAATCTAATATATTAAAAGGAAAAATATAGAAATAAATACATTAATAATTCCATTTTAGTATTTTTCTTCTTCTTTATTTACTAAGTTCATACCATATGACAATTATTTCATAGGACAATGATAGTGATAAACCATGGAATACATGCTAGTGTCTTTCATTTTCTCTAGTTTTCATTCTGCTCATTAGCCGCATCAATTTTTATTGTTCCTCTTGTTTATTTCTTAGCCTTCGCTATGTTTTCCTTTTGGCACTATTGTTGTTTCCCTCCCTCTGGTTGTAGGGTTCCTTTAATGCTATGGTGATAGGTTTTCCTTTCTATCTTTTTTCATCATTATGATTAACTTTTCATCAATATGGCGTTGGGTATCACTATGATTTTTAGGCTAGTCCCTTGGTTGTGTTTTAATCTTTATTCATATTAATTAATTATATTTTATTAACACTAACTACTAACACCCAAGTGGAAGCTAGTTATGTTTTACCATGTAGATTTTAGCAAGCTCTTACTCTCGATGTAGCTCATTCAATGCAAGGAGTTTGGGATTCCAAGGTCCTCCTTGACCACACAATAAACAAAAGATTCAAGCATAAGATATATTGTAGAAGAGAACAAATCAAATAATGTATAATTTTGGAAGATTTGTTCTGTAAATATCTATATTGGGGTATGCCCCTTTTACATTTGTATTTTATATAAGACCTTGGTCCCAGACAAGATTGGAGGTTCTCTTACTCCGTTCTTTCCTACTAGTGCCTGTTTGAATGGAGAACTCTATAACTTCTCATTTATTCTTACTAATATAATATGAAAGGCTTCAATCATTTACCAATAAAAATAAATAAAATTATTATTATTATTATTTTAAATAAAAACATTTTATTTTTAAATAAAACAATAGATTATTCAAATTAGAACACAATTAATGTATGTTATAAGTTCTTAAATAATTTGTACTTAAAGTTTTATATGAAATTACCTAAATGTGTTATTAAGTTTATCATTTATTTAAATGGAAAATTAAGTGGGGTTTTAATTTATAAGAATAAATTAGAACTAGTACTCTTATTAGTTGGGAAATTAAGATAGATTATATTGGTTGCTTAATATGCAACAAGAATTGTTGATATGAGATCGTTTTGAAGTAAAGAAACTATAATGGAACAATCATTGTTTTGTCACTGATGTCAAACCTGCTACTTGCTAGTAAGACAACTACTTAGTTGACTTGAGTATTATCATTTGTTTGATTGATGAAGAGGATTTGATCAAATAAGATAACAGAGCACCTAGAGGAAAGGTTGAGTTATGGTATGGAAAAAGAGTACAAAGATCAGTTAAGACAATGATGATATAATGTATTGTTTATCTACTTAAGGCTACAAAGGTTCGATGCATTGATTAAGTCTAGAAGAACAAGTAAGAAGAATTGAGTCTACCAAGCTTGACTGAGTGGATAGTAGGTGCTAAGCAAAGTTAGTGCAAGTTGAGTAAAAAATCAGTTGGAGCCGAGAAAAGTGAAGACTTAGTGTAAGCCAAGTAAAGCTTAGTTGATGTCGAGCATCAGTAAACTTTAGTATTTGCTAAGTTAACTAGTGGAAGTCAAGTGAAAGAATAGTATGGAAGTCAAGTGACAACATATTGATGCCTAGTGTTGGTATTCATGTTAAATTGCAAATTTGAAAAATTTGAGCCAATTATTTTATTTTCTTGAATTGTGTGAAGCATGTGGAAGATAACTATGATGAACTGGTGGCACAAAATTCAAGATAAACCATTTTGATGTGAATTCAAAGAAGATTGAGGGAGAAGTTTCTAGAGGAACCAAATGGAAAAGTGGGTAGATTCATTGTATCCTATCTAATCCTAACTAACCCTAAAATGGACGATTGAGGTTGAATAACAGAAAATCTTAAATCTCTATTTATAGAGAGAGTTGGTCAGAAGCAAAGATTTTTATGTGTGAGAACCTAAGGAAGACAAGGAGTCTAGGGTATTTGCTTCATTCAGTGGCCGAACAGAAGAGATTGCTATTGGAAAGCAAAGGAAGAAGGCTTAAGAGTATGAATGATTGAAGGGTGAACAAGCTATCAGAGCTAAAGTGTGTGAAAGTCAAGCAAAATGGAAGACTAAAATAAAGATATGTAATCTGCAAGTGAGTTGTAATTTTTTATAAGATCAAGCCTTACTATTACTTTCTAATCATTGTATTAGTCTAGGGTAAATCCTTTGGATTAAGGTTGACTTAATAGTCATTTGTAAATCCTTTAATCGGGTGACATTCCAAGTGAATGATCTAAAGTCTTCTAACAAGGTTCACTCCTAACAAGGTGATTGAAATCCTCTAACTAGGTCACCTTTAACAGTGTATATTGTAACCTTTAATAGGGTTGGCCTTTCATAGGGCATCACTTTAGAAGAGTGAGAATTAGTAACATGTTATTGGTGGTTTTTCCCAAATTGAGTTTCCATGTGTCAAATGTGTTATTGAATCTATTATGTTTCATGTTTACATTTGTACAAAATTTTTTTTTGACCTAGGATATAACCTACAAAGTTTAAGCATTATATAATATAATGGATGCATGGATAATAAGGTTTTATGGATATGGGTTCACTAAGATGTGAAAAGTTTCATTTGTACATCTAGACCTTGGATAACTGATTCACCCCTCATCTCAGTTATTCTAAAGGATTCCAACAATTGGTATTACATCCATCTGCTTAAGAGGACTAGTTTGAAGGTACTAGAAGCAAAAGATCAAGATGTCAAAAAGAGAGGCACCCAAGCTTAACAAGGATAACTTCCCTATATGGAAAATTCTAATGAAGCTACACCTAGGAAGTCTTGGAGACCATGCATAATCTACCATCATCACTAAGCATGTTGATCCAGTTGGAGCCCTAATTGCTGATGATCTAAAAAAGAAGAAAGAACACAATTAGGCAATGTTGGAGATTGCCTCTACCCTAAGTTATTTTGAGTTTGATGATATCAAGGGTTGTGATTATGGAAAGAAGATGTGGGATACTCTGCATACCATTTATGGAGGAGACATAAATGTTTTGAGAGCCAAATTTGAAAGTCTTAGAGGTAAGTTTGATGATACGAGGATGCAAGAAGGTGAGAGCATTGCTCAATATTGCTCTAAAACAAAAGATGTTGTTAATGCTATAAGAGGAGCTAATGATATTATTGATGATGATACTATATTAAGTAAAGTACTAAGAGTACTACTACCCTTTTGTGCTATTAGATTTTTTTCCATACAAGAACTAAGATGTATACTAGGCTCTAATCTGACTCTTGAAGGTTTGGTAGGTAGGCTCACTGCCTTTGAGCTATCTAATTATGATAACTTCAAATATGAAAATGTTAAATCTACTTTCAAAGCTAAGTTGTCACTGAAGGAACCTAAAGAGAAGAAGAAAAAAGTCAAATATGTTTCTAGTGATAGTGATACAAATGAGGAGGATGTAGAAAAACTTGAAGCACTGCTAATAAGGAGATTTCATAGAGGCAAAGGAAAATTCAAAGGTAAGTTACCTATCATGTATTTTAATTGTAATGAGGTTGGTCATATTGTTTCTATATGTCCAAAGACAATGAACTATAGGAGTGGTAACAAATACAGAAGTAGAAGAGATGAGGACAACAAAGATTACAAAGACAAAGGCAAGAAGTCTTGCTACAATATAGAAGAGGAAATCAAGGATGGATATGATGATCATGATGATGAAGTGGTGTATCTTGCAATAAAGGATGATTCTAATGAGGATGAGGCAACTGCACTGGTGTCCTCTGTGAACAAGAATGACAGATGGATCATTAATAGTGGGTTTTCACATCACATGACTAGAGATAAAAGTAAGTCCATTACCATGAATTATTATGATGAAAATAGTGTAAGGTTTGGTAATGATGCATCCTGTCTGATAAAAGGAAAAGGATCCATCAAACTCATAGGAAATGTTTTGTGTGACAATCTTATTATGTTGAGGGACTTAACTATAATTTGTTGAGTGTGCCACAACTGAATAGTTCAGGTTTCAAGGTTGAGTTTGAGAACAAGATAGCTAAGATCTATGATACTAATGGGAAACTAATTGGGAAAGGTGATCAAACTAGAGGTAATCTATTTATCTTGATATTAATGATTCTACTTGTCTTATTGTAGAATTTGATGATGTGTGGCTATGACACAAGAGGTTATGTCATATTAACTTTGATAACTTAGATAGTATCAGTAACATGAAGAGTTAGAGGTTTTCCTGAATTGAAGAAGTCTAACAATATAATTTGTAAATAATGTTAGTTAGGAAAGATGACAAAATCTAGTTTTAAGAGTAAGACTTACACCTCTAAAATATTTTTGGAGATTGTTTATACTAATTTGTGTGGATCAATTGATGTGCAAAGATATAAGGGTGACAAGTTCATTATGCTATTTGTTGATGATTATTCTAGGATGATGACAATTATGTTTTTGAGACAAAAATCTAATGCTTTTCGAATGTTTAAGTGGTACTTAGCAAGAGTTGAGAATGAGACAGATAAAAGCCTAAAACGTATAAGATTTGATAGAGGAGGTGAATTTACATCAAATGAGTTTGAGATGTTATGTAATAACAGAGGAATCAAAAGACAAACATCTACACCTAGGACCCCTCCACAAAATGGAATTATTAAAAGGAGGAACAGATCCATAATGGACTATGCTAGGACACTCATGATGGAGAAGAATGTTTCTTTGAAATACTAGAGAGAGGCTATAAGTATAGCTGTCTATACCTTGAACTATCTGGACGTCAAGAAAGATACTCATTCAACACCTTTTGAACTATGGTATGGATACTCACCTAATGTAAAATATTTTAAGGTATTTGGAAGCAAGTGTTATATTCTCAAAGATTCCAGGAATGATAAATTAGATGCTGAAAGTGAAGAAGGTATATTCCTTGGCTATTCCACAAAAAAGTAAAGCTTATAAGTGTTTAAATACTAACACAACAAAGTTTTGGAAAGTGCAAATGTGAAATTTGATGAATATATAGAGGTACATGAGGCTAAACCTATGAAGGAACCAGAGGAATACAAATCTTTTGTATACTTTTATGAAGGAATGCCTACTAATGAAGATGTTGTAAATCAAGTTTCAAATCAATAGCAAGTTTTAGTGATTGTTGAGTCACATATAATGAATGTCAACCTACAACTAGGAATTGAGTTGCAGATTGAAGTTGAGGCACATTCTAATTCTGAGATTAGTGTACATGAAAGAAATGTTGAATTACCCAATAAAGAAGTACATAGTGATTTAGAAGTTGATAGACCTAATGAGGAAGGTAGACCAGAACCAAGATTATCAAAGTATGTCAATAGACATCACCCTGTTGCACAAATTATTGGAGATAAAGATGCTAGACTAATGACAATGAACAAGTTGAGAAATAATACATGTTTGCTGAGCACAAATGAACCTAAAATAGTGAAAGATGCCTTAGAAAATGATGAATAGAGTAAAGCCATGAAATAAGAGATTGAATAGATTGAGAAGAATAAGAAATGAACTTTATTTCCTAGACTAGAAGATAATAATGTGATTGAAACCAAGTGGGTGTACAAAAAGAGGAGAATGATGAAGTCACAAGGAATAAGGCAAGATTAGTTTGCAAGGGGTATGCTCAAGAATAAGGAATAGACTATGGAGAAACATTCACCCCTATTGCAAGATTAGGAGTAAGATGTGAAGTCAACATTTTTGAATGGTATTATAGAAGAAGATGTTTATATAAAGCAACCATAAGGATTTGTTGATGCTAATAATGATAACATGGTATGTAGACTACACAAAGCTTTATATGGTTTAAAGCAAGCATCAAGAGCATGGTATGAGAGACTTCATACTTATCTTGTGAAGATTGGTTTTGAAAGGACTGATGATAACAACAATCTATATTTGAAGACAAAAAAGGAAAAGGTATTTTATTAGCTTAATTTTTTGTTGATGATATCATATTTGGAGGTCAAGATGGATTATCGAAAGCATTTACACATCAAATGAAGAAAGAATTTGAGATGTCTATGTTTGGAGAGATCAAGTTCTTTGTTGGTTTGCAAGTATATCAAATGCCATGTGGTATATATATATCACTTAGTCTAAGTATGTGAATGAAATATTGAAAACTTTTGGATTAGAAGATTCCAAATCAGTTAGCATACCTATGATGACATGACACAAGTTGTCAAAAAATGATGATTCAACTTATGTGAATCAAACATTGTACAAGTCTATGATTGACAAATTGCAATATATAGTGCATAGTAGACCTAACATTGCATTAGCTATTGGGATATTTGCAAGATTTTTTGCTAATCCTAGGGAGAATCATTTGATGGTTGTTAAAAGAATAATGAGATATTTGAAAGGAACCAAAGACTATGGTCTATACTACAAGAAAAATGATAAATTTGAGTTGAGAGCCTATACTGATGCTGATTGGATTGGAAACATTGATGATAGAAAGAGCACTAGTGGAGGAGCATTTTTCTTAGGAAAGAGACTAGTTACATGGACTAGCAAGATACAAAATTGCATATCTCAATCTACTACTGAGGCTGAATATGTTGCTGCTGTAGTAAATTATACAAACATTGTATGGATCAAACAACTACTCAAAGGTATGAAGGAGGAAATCACTAAACCTATGGTACTTTATTGTGATAATACAAGTGCTATAAATATATAAAAGAACCTTGTGATGCACAAAAAGACTAAGCACATTGCAATCAAGTATCATTACTTTAGAGAATTAGTTCAAGACAAAGAAGTGAGGATAGAATATGTGAATACAAAGGAGTAGATAGCTGATATCTTCACCAAAGCATTACCTAAGGATGCTCATGAATATCTAAGAGGTAAAGTAGGGGTGATTCCCCTATCCAAAGTTGCTTGAGAAGCATAGGTAGTGCCCTACATCAACTGAAGATGAATGACATATGTTACACATTGATGTAGTGGATCTTACTTTAGGAGCTACCTAAAGTAATCAAAGAGTTGACACAAAAAAATAGTCACAAGCAAGGTGACAGAGGGAGAAACTGAACTTGTTAACTTTTGCATGTTGAGATTTCAAGTCTTTGGCATTGATGTCAAATAGGGAGATAATGCACCCGATGTTAAATATGAAATATCTACTTAGAGGGAGATAGTATACCTGATGTTTACCAATGAGGGAGAAATGACTAAAATAAATATATCTACCTAGTAAGAGGGAGAAAGTACTGAGGGAGATATAAGTCAGAAGGATAAGTATTGCAAGATGAAAGATGAAGGGAGTCATAAGGAAGAGTTGATTGTTAGTTTATTAGAACAAAAATTTGTAGCCTATACAGAAGATGAAAGTTGTTGATAGAGGGAGATATTTCAATACAAGGAACTATTTTCTTTTTGGTATTGTTGTTGGTACTGGTTTACCATCAATGCCAAAGAGGGAGATTTTTGATATGAGATTGTTTTGTAGTAAAGAAACTATAATGGAATAATCATTGTTTTGTCATTGATGTCAAACTTGCTACTTGCTAGTAAGAAAACTACTTAGTTGATTTGAGTATTATCATTTGTTTGACTGATGAAGAGGATTTGATCAAATAAGATAACAAGAGAACCTAGAGGAAAGGTTGAGTTATGGTATAAAGATCAGTTAAGACAATGATGATATAGTGTATCATTTATCTACTTAAGGTTGCAAAGGTTGGATGCACTGATTAAGTATAGAAGAACAAGTAAGAAGGATTGAGTCTGCCAAGCTTGATCGAGTGGACGATAGGTGTAGAGAAAAGTTAGTTCAAGCCAAGCAGAAAATTAGTTGGAGCCAAGAAAAGTGAAGATTTGGTGTATGCCGAGTGAACTTAGTGTAAGCCGAGTAAAGTTTAGTTGATGCCAAGCATCAATAAACTTTAGCTAGTGGAAGCTGAGTGAAAGAATAGTATGGAAGCTAAGTGAAAACATATTGATTTCAAGTGCCAATATTCATGTTAAATCATAGATTTGATGAATCTGAGCTGACTATTTTGTTTTCTTAAATTGTGTGAAGTGAATGGAAGATAACTATGATGAGCTGCTGGCATAGAATTCAAGGTAAACCGTTTTGAGGAAAATTCAAAGAAGATCGAGGGAGAAGTTTCTAGAGGAACCAAATGGAAAAGTGGGTAGACTCATTGTATCCTACATAACCCTAAAATGGACGATTGAGGTTGAACAAAAAAAGATCTTAAATCTCTATTTATAGAGAGAGCTGGTTAGAAGCAAAGGTTGTCATGTGTGAGAACCTAAGGAAGACAAGGAGTCTAGGGTATTTGCTTCATTCAATGGTCGAACAGAAGAGACTGCTATTAGCAAGAAAAGAAAGAAGACTTAAGAGTATGAATGATTGAAGGGTGAACAAGCTATCAGAGCTGAAGTGTGTGAAAGCCAAGCAGAAAGGAGGACTGAAACAAAGATCTATAATCTGCAAGTGAGTTGTAATTTGTTATTAGATCAAGCCTTACTGTTACTTTCTAATCATTGTATTAGTATAGGGTAAATCCTTTGGATTAAGATTGACCTAACAATCATTTGTAAATCCTTTAACTAGGTGAAATTCCAAGTGAATGATCTAAAGTCCTCTAACAAGGCTCACTCCTAATAGGGTGATTGAAATCCTCTAACCAGGTCACTTTTAACAATGTGTATTGTAACCTTTAACAGGGTTGGCCTTTTGTAGGGCATCACTTCAAAAGAGTGAGAATTAGTAGCATGTTACTGGTGGTTTTTCCCAAATTAGGTTTACACATAAAATCCATGTGTCAAATGTGTTAATGAATCTATTTTGTTTCATGTTTATATTTTTGCAAAGTTGTTTTGACCTAGGATAGTAACCTACAAAGTTTAAGCATTGTATGATCTAATGGATGCATACATAATAAGGTTTTATGGATATGGGTTCACTAAGCTATGAAAAGTTTTATTTGTACATCTGGACCTTGGATAACTAATTCACCCCCACTCTTAGTTATTCTAAAGAATTCCAATAGGAATTTGTTACATTTCACATTAGAATAACTACCAAACTTCGTGAAACATTAAATGAAATATTTTTAGTCAAACTAAACTCTACGTAACAATTAATAGTAGTCATGAGAGATGGTTTAAATCATTGTGTATATGTGTGTTATCTTTATTTGATGTGGGATAGTGTGGGAGTTTACGTTGGGTATAGGGTTGTACACAGAGGCTTGGAAAGTGTTGATTTTTATGATGGTTTTTATGTGAAGTGGTTCATGTGATGTTTTAGTCATGATTATTATTTCTCAACTTGTGGTCTAAGATCATATGTTATGTGATGGTTTGAGGACCTATGTGCATTTTATATATTGTGGTTTGAGAACCATTATGAACTTGTGAGGATTGTGATTTGAAAACCCATGTATGTGATACTATGGTTTGAAGACTATTGTGTGTTTTCCCTCTACCTTCTTAGGGAGCCATACATGATTATTATTTGATTGACAAGACTCTTTATATTTTTGTCAATTCCCTAAAATTGCACCCCAGTTATCAACACTCTTAAATGATAATCAACAATTCTAGGAAAACATGGGAACAACTATGAGTTCATTGGGTAAAACTATTGATATGGCTAAACCCCTAGATTTTAGGCTAGTTCCTTTTGATATTTCACCTAAAAATCTCAAAAAGACTTGCAAAAATTGATGGAAAAAGGGTAGAAGTAAAACTAGTAAATAAATGAATGTGGGAAAACAAAGGTGATGCACCAAATTAATAACTAGAATCTCTTAGTCCCTTGACACTATTTTCAAATGGGGATATAATTTTGATGGAGAATTGGTTTATATAAATATTTTATAAACAGGCACTTAAAAGGAAAAAAGCAGAAGGGAATAAGTAATCCATAATTGATATCCTCAAATCCTAATGCACAATTTATAACCTATAAATTAAAACTCGCTAAGATTCCAAGATGCATAATGAGACATGAAATTATTTAAAGATTTTAGAATAAGATACGATAAACATAAAATGCATCGATTATCAATATACATACATAAAACTCACAAAATAGATCTTAAAAAAAGCTTTATTGATCTCAAAGGCCAAATGGAAAAAATAAACTAGCATTATGTACAAGATCTCCAAAAATATAGAATATATAGGATAAAAAATAAAGGCTCTAAAATCTTGACCCTAATATAATCTAGCTCAAAAGAATATATAGTAGGAAATTCGTCCAATCCTAAAACTTAGATTGCCTTAAAAATCCTAGGAAAAAGGCATGATTGGTGCTCCCAAACTAAATGGATGTTTAGTAAACTTGACCTCGACCCAAGTGTAAAATAAAAATCCACCTTATCACTCAAAAAAGTACTCAAAAAGTGACATATAAGTCTCCACAATATCACTTATGTTCATATCAACTTAAGCTCCATATTTTTAAATCAAAATTCAAAAATATTAAAATGGCATATGAAAATATTAGCATGAATTAAATATGATTTATAAAGATATCAATTTATGTATAATGAACTACAACAATAAAAAAAAACTACCATTAAATTATTCATTTAACTTTATTAATTGGCATAGCTATTTACAATAAGTATTTAAGCCACATCAATCAATAAACTTAAATAAAATCCACAAAATTAAAAACCACTGACCGAATCTGGATTTAAAAAATTTATTAATTATAATTAAGGGGTCAGACCCCAACACAAAAATATATTAAGTGTCATAAACAATAAACTTCTTTAGCTTCTTCGAGAAGCTTAGGGTTTTGGAACCCTAGCTTCATGTTGTTGTAATAGTGCCATTGTGATTTTTCTACTATAATGTTGCTACTATGATGTTGCTCTTATCTTTGTCAACTATGTTTCCTATGCTTTGTGAATGCTTCCATTAATTAGTAGTTTTACTATCTACTATCTCCCTAATCATTACATTACATGGACATCATCACATTACATGGACATCAAACTTGTATGACATCTCCTTAAAAATTATGACTGCTAGTTCTACCTTTGGTGATGATTCCACCTCAATATTCTATTGCCAGTTACTTTCTCTTAATTGGATGACTGATTTATTCTATGAAGAATGGGGTAGTATACTTACATCTATCGGATTGATTCCCAGATGTCGAGGGGCATACAATTTTTTCTATATAATCTTAAAAAATTTACTTAACAATTAAAAATATTTATATTTAATTTTATATATTCTTTATATAGTAATGTTGAGTTTCGAATACATTGATTATGTTTTAAATACATGATTTTATTAATATACAAATCTCATCTGCTAAATTTAATTAAGTGTTTTGTGAATTATAGATGGTCTTTGTGGGATTGAGATATGAAATTATTTTAGGGAGTACATACTAATTTCAAGTTTCAACTTAAACATGTATGGTGTGTGTGTTTTCTTTATATTTCTTCTAGATGTGTTTGATGTGGTTGAGGAAGGGACTCGTAGTCACCTATGAGTTGAGATCTACATGGTGTACCACTTCTTGTCATTGTTTATTATATAGATAAATGTTTGTACATACTCAACTTTTATGTAGGTTTGCAAGTACTAGGCATTGACTTCCCTGAATTGTTAGGATGAGCACGTCCTATCAAAATATCTCAATGGTAAGAAAGAAGATTATATATAGACTCAAATCCTATTCTAAGTCATCATTGTCCTGAAATATGGACAAGTATTTGACTTACTATCTATTTGAATTCATTAAGGTGACTTAATTTGTGAACCTAACATTGAGGATGATAATCTTGTGAGTTGTTGTTATCTGGTTCAGTCATGTGAATTTTTATTGTATGTTTGCTTGGTGAAATGAATTTATTAAGATTAAATATGACTTAGAAATAATTAAATATTATGATTATTGAAATATTAAATGATAAAACATTTAAGTGTAAATGATTAATTAAATACCTTTATTTAATTAAAAGGACTTAATTAAAAGTCCAATAGTAGAATTGAATATTTAATTAATTATTAAATTAAAAAATTAAATTTAGATGCACAATTAATATGAATTGATTTCTTAAATTAAGTTGCATATTATATTTGGCTAAATTATTTAATTGTAATTATTCCATAAAATTGTGCTTAAATATTAATTATAAATTAAGTTTTAATTATAATTTTTAGATGCACGCCAATTAAATAAAAATTAATAGTTAATCCTAAGTTAAGAGTTGAGTTAAGTGACTTAATTTGTAGATTACATTACTATATTATTAGTTTTGTTTTTTAAACTTTGAGTTCTATTTTAGAAAACCTAATAGGTTTTTCTATATGAAGGGTTTTGGGTTATTATTCCCATTATGCTATCAGGCTAAAGAATTGATTTTTGGTGCATAGTTAAAGAGTTATTTTCAAAAGATTAGATTTTGGGTTTGCATTTGGGCTTCAATTGTCATTTAAATTTGATTGTGATTTTAAGTAGGGTTTAGAGAACCATGTAGATTTCCTATTCAAAAATATTGTCTACTTTGTGCTTGAAATTGTTTGGTTTCTATTTGATCATTTTTTTTTGGGGATAGTTTTGTTTTTCTGTGTTTAGGTAGAAACATTAGAAAACAAAACCCTAACAAGAAATTCTAATGGGGAAAGTTTTACCTTGGGAAAAAATCCATACTAGTTTGCTAATAGGAAAAAAATTAAATTTCCTTGTTCTTATGTGAATAGGAAAAAGCCATTTAAATTTTGGTTCGGTGGGATTATCCTATCAAGTTATTATAGGATAAGTTTTGAATATATATATATATATATATATATATATATATATATATATATATATATATATATATATATATATATATATATATATATATATATATATATATATATATATATATATATATATATATATATATATATATATATATATATATATATATATATAAATTATTTCTATTTAAATATTAAAAGTAGGGTGGGGCCCCAAACCCCACCCCACAACAATGGCTATAGGCATTGCAATTGCAACAATAGCGTAGTTGTTGTCATGCAACCACGTGACTTCCATCAATAGCCAAGTTGTTGTTACAACCACAACAATGTACTTCTTTTAAAGGCAATGACGAATATGGGTGAACCCCTATTTGATTATACATACATACATACATACATACATACATACATACATACATACATACATACTGTCATGCCCAAAAACTTGAAGGCAAAAACACACACACAAATATTTTTTTGAATTAATAATTTATCATGCCCTAGGTTTGAAATGATTGATAATAGTTTTAGTATAGGTTCTCTACATTACCTCTTTAAGATTAAAAACATGAGAACGATCACATCGTTCAGATTTTTAAAACTTTGTTACAAGTTTGATATCGACAACCTATGATATTACATTAATTTGCAATGATATGCAATCAAAATTACTTACATAACAATGTACTTGAATTCGGAATTAAAATTACTTGCTTTAATGAATCAATCAAACCTACATTAAAGCTTACTTAAATAGCCAATTAATCGATAAATTTAAACTATTCAATGGCTAAGGCAATTAGAGTTTATTTAAATTAAAACTAAATAAATTAGTATTTATAAAATTAACTCCTAACTAAGTAACTAAAAATTATTAACAATTACAACAAAAGTCCTTGAGCAAAACATAAAATATCTTTAAACTTTATTAAATCAACTAATAATACTATAACGATTCAAGGTTTCATTCTAAACTAACTATATAACTAAGTGGTTATAAATTAACTTCATACGTAATGCTAACTTAAGACTTGATTTAAGCATATTTCTCTTTACAACTTTAAACTAAAACAACATAAGGAAACAACCATCTAATAAATACTAAATTATCTAAATCTATACTAAAACATATTCTAAAATGCTAACTACAATTATAAAATACATATATAAAATAATATGTATAAAATGATATTAATAAAAGAGCTAAAACCAAAGAATTAAATAAACTAACCTACACCTAAACACAACTAACTCTACACTACTAACTCTAGTCTATCCTAATCCCAACTATCCTACCCTAACCACTAATCATAACACTAGCTTATGAGACAGGTCGATTTGACCCCTCCCTTCACCTCACCCTAGGCCCCACGCAACCCCAAGCCTGCACATCAGGAAGAAGGTACGCAGAGGGGATGAGGTCTGAAGTTTTTAAAACAATCATCACTAGAACATTAATACTACTCCCAAGCTAGGCCAGCGTCCAAATATTAATGTCATGTGTTGACATTGATCTCTCCTCCCAACGTTTCCACGTAGCCCAAGGAAGGGGAACACAATCCCAAGGGTGGGCACGTGATCATAGATGAACAAGGGGATTTCTAGGAAATTAAAGTGACCACCTCCATACCCTTTTCAACATAAAAGCCACCAACCCAAACTGGCCGCTAGGATTGGAGAAGGATGGGGATGGGACAAGGTGGCAGGGTGACGTCACCCACCCATCCCATCCACTATGACATGAGGCAGACACTAAAGACCTTAGAAAGGCAAGCTTAAACTGACGTGCAAGGCCAAGGAGAGCAATAAGTTCATAAAGTTTTATAGGTGAAGAGGAGATATTTAGATATTAAGTTATTAGTGCAATGCTTATTTAGTTAATCCTAATCTTTCTTTTGATTTATAAATTTTGAAAATTTAATATGAAACAAGGGATCCAAAGGGGAATATTCTCTGTTCAATCAAGAGAGTAAATTACTTCCCCATACAATTTCCAGCATCTTGTAAGTGGGTATTTGATAATTTGTCTTCTCTTTCTCTCTTGAAACTCATTGTATATTTCTTTGTAGCTATATTACAGCAATAGGTGTATACATTCTCTTATAAATTTCAACTCTATTATTTCCATGAACCTCAAATGGCCATGCATTTTCAATGAATCTACATTTCATGAAATAACCATCTACACATTCATTTAACTGTCTAATAAACTGATGGATCAACATTGGAACAACAAGATGACTAAACTAGTCTTAAGGCATTTGAGAAAATAAGAGATCACAATGATAATGCTCCATTCCTTTTTGAAGTGAGTATCAAAATACACAAAGTTATTTCTCTATCATGTTTCAATTTTAGCTTGGATCTCTTGACATAATTCTTCCTACATGTTCTTGTAAATTTATTTTCAACACAATCAACCATGAACTAAATCATTTCAACTTGATAAAGACACCATACATTTACATGGATTAGCAACATCTCTCTCTATAGTCCATATGAATAGAGGCATCACCATACATCACAAATCGAATCATGTATAATTGAACATCATTGTTGCATCTTATCTCTGATACCCATTCATATGACAACATAAAATACGAAAATTTTAAGAGAAGTAAATTTACTCAATCAATTATTTTATTATCAACCTGATTCAAGGCTCAGCCAGGAAAGAATCAGGAAGAAAACCCGGCTTCGTTGCCATATAACAGGGTTTAAAAAAAAATACAATTTACAATAGGATCTCAATCCCAATTTTCAATAATTTTATCAAATTTTCTTCATGATCATAATCAAGGAGTTTGTAATGTCTTCTGAATCTCATTTCAAGAACCATGGAGGAAACCAATAACTGATCGGGTGACAACCAAGCAGAACCAAAAGAACATCAAGCATGCATAATCATACATGGTTTACACAATAAGATTCACAGTGAATCAAGACTAGGGAGAGGTGGATTCTTCCAATTGGAGAAGTCAAGCACAACACCAATTCAGATGCCCTACCGGGGCCAATAACCAAGAACTTTCGTTCTTCCATTTAAACTTGCCATACTCATACCAGGTAATGGCAATGAACCAATTTGAGTAGAGTATCCCTCCTTCCTTCAAGCTTCAAGAAATCCTCTCTAAATGTAGAGATTGGGTAACCACACCACTAGACCAAGGAAGGCCTCTAAATAAGCCTCCAACTCAACCACCCAAAAGGAGCAATAACTATTTCCACCCACTAGCCACACTAGAAACTCCTAACTCAACCTACACCATGGTTAAACCCTAAGAGGAGGTGGGGTAAGACAACTCATGACAACCACTTGCAATTTTCGCGCAAAGGCAAAAAGGGACTTTTTGAGTGCCCTCAAAAGTCAAAGCTAGGGGCTTAGGGGTTGGAAAAGACCCCTAACCCATACCCATACCCAAAGGTTAGAATAAAAACATGTTAAAAGCCTTAGGAAAGAGGTTAAGGGACAAAATAAAATCTAGGAATAAAATAGGTCCATCTAACAACTCTAACTAGCAATTTAAGCACGTAAACATTTTACGAGTGTCAAGCGACACTGAAAGAGCATAATTACGAACAATAGGGTTTTCCAAATTTTAGCACATGGAGATCAGTTTTGTTCCTCCGTAGGGTTTCTCAGCTAAATATCTGCACACTCATTGCACACATCAGTAGTCCCGAAAATCACATGTACATATATACGTATCAGAAATTTACATAATTTGAAACATACATAAATCAGGGTTTTCTTGCATCCTACTTATATCCTTAATCATAAAGATTCCAACTCAATGTGTTAATCCCACATTTTACTGATTTCACCAACATACATATACATGAGCATTAAATGACAATCATCAAATATATCTGGAAATAACATCACACAACATGAAATAATAAAATATGTTCTAAGCATCAGATAATGTCTCGACATCTCGAGTCGCGGATAACAAAATAAGAGTAATGTATCACTATGCTACGATGGGTCGGGGCGAGGCCTCACACATACATACATACATACATACATACATACATACATACATACATACATACATACATACATACATACATACATACATACATACATACATACATACATACATACATACATACATATATATATATATATATATATATATAAGAAATTTACATATTAATATTTAAATTTAAATTATAAAATAAATATAATAATAATAATAATAATAATTTTTAAATAAAGATTTTTTTGTTTCAAATAAAGTAATGGATTATTCAATTTAAAACACAATTAATGTATAGTATAAGTTCTTAATAAATATGAACTTAAAGTTTTATATGGAATTAGATAAACAAGTTCTTAAATTTATCATTTATTTAAATGGAAAATAAAGCGGGGGTTTGATTGGGAAAAATAAATTAAATCTAGTCGTCTTATTAATTAGGAAATTAATATAGATTCTATTGGTTTTCTTTAACATGCAACATGAGTTTATTTTCTTTCACATTAGAATAACTACCAAACTTTATGAAACATTAAATGAAATATCAAACTAAACTTTGGGTAATAATTAATGGTAATCAAGAGAGATGATTTAAATGATTGTGTACATGCATGCTATTTTTATTTGATGTGGGTTATTGTGGGGATTTAGGTTGATTATAGGGTTGCACATAGAGGCTTGGGAAGTGTTGATTTTTATGATGGTTTTTTTATGTGAAGTGGTGCATCTAATGTTTTAGTCATAATTATTATATTTCTCAACTGATATTCTAAGCTCATATGTTATGTGATGGTTAGAGGACCTACACGCATTTGATATATTGTGGTTTGAGAACCAATATGAACTTGTGAGAATTGTGATTTGAGGACCCATGTATATGACAATTATGGTTTGAGGACCAACACGTGTTTTCCAAATACCTTCTTAGGGAACCACACTTGATTATTATTTGATTAATGAGACTCTTTATATATTTTTTTAACTCCTTAGAATTACACCCTTGTTGTTAACACTGTTAAATGATAATCAACAATTCTGGGAAAATATGGTGACAACCATGAGTTCATGGGTAAAATTATTGATATGGTTGAACCTTTGGATTCTAGGTTAGTTCCTCTTGATAATTCACCTAAAACTTAGAAAAATACTTGCAAAAATTGAAGGGAAAAGTGTAGAAGTAAATTGGTAAATAAATGAATGTGGGAAAACAAAGATGATGCACATAAATAATAACTAGAATCTCTAATTCCCTTGACATCATTTCCAAAAGGGGATATAATTTTGATGGAGAATTAGTTAAATCAGAAGAGAATACATAATCCACAATTGATATCCTCGAATATTGATGCACAATTTATAACTATAAATTAAAACTCGCTAAGATTCCAAGATGCAGAATGAGACATGGAATTATTTAAAGATTTTAGAATGAAATACAATGAACATAAAACACATCAATCATCATGATGCATACATAGAATTCACAAAATCGATCTTTAAAAAGTTTCTTTATTTATCTCAAAGGCCAATTGGAAAAGATAGAATATAGAGGCTCCAAAATCTTGACCCTAATACAATCTACCTCAAAAGAATATATAGCCAAAAACTCCTCCAGCCCTCAAATTTGGATTGCATTAAAAAAACCTAGGAAAAAGTCATGATTGATGCTCCCAAACTGAATGCATGATTAGTAAACTTGACCTCCACCAAGTGTAAAATAAAACTCCACCTTATCACTCCAAAAAGTGCTCAAAAAGTGACACATAAGTCTCCACTATATTGAACTTATGTTCATAACAACTTAAACTCCATCTTTTGAAATCAAAATTGAAAAATATTAAAATGACATTAAAAATATTATTATGAATTAAAAATGATTTATAAAGATACTAATTTATCCATATAATAAACTACAACAATAAAAAATTGTCGTTAAACCATTCATTTGACTTTATTAATTGACATGACTAAATACAAGAAGTATTTAAGCCACATCAATCAATAAACTTAAATGAAAGCCACATAATAAAAAACCGTTGGCCCACTCTAGATTTCAAAAAATTATCAATTATAATTAAGGGGTAAGATCCCAACAACAAAAAAATACTAAGTGTCATAAACAAAACACATCTATAGCTTTTCAATAAGCTTAGGTTTTTAGAACCCTAGCTTCTTGTTGTTGTAATGGCACCATTGTGGTGTTGCTCTTTTCTATTGGAGATTCGATTTGTCATTGAACTTTTTTGTTGTTTTTTTGGCTCGAGCTAGGGTTAGCTGAGAGCTCCATTATCTTTGACTTGAACTCTCATCTCAAACTATGGGCTGTGATGTTGAAGCACATGTTCATACTTTAAACTAGATCTTTTCAATTAAGTCAGGACTTGAACTGGTTCTTCATTATGAGTTTCTCCTCTATGTTAAGAAAACTACAACCTAGTTATGATTGGAACTTAGCTTGGATCTCTTTGTGCTTGAGCTTGAAGATAAGTTACAATGGAACCAACTGGAAGATAATTTGTTCTCTATATTTTTGAATGCTTCTTTTTTATTCTTTGCAAATAGTTATAAGTCAACTATACTTTGAATATTTGAATCTTTGAATAAAAAATTTGTGTTGTCAATTTTGAACATTCAAACAAGGGTATTGCCATTTTTAATGTGTTGGTCATTTTTGTATGTTGTGTTTTTATTTCTTGAACATGAACATGTTGGGGTTTGATTGAACATGAACAATGTTTTAGATTAATGCAAATACATGTTTTGAGGGGACCCAAAACCCCTTACAAAAAAATAAGATAACCTTTAAGGATCACCAGGTTTTACAAGGACCTGAAACCTAAAGTTCACAATCAAACATCAAAAAACCAGATTTTACATGGACTTGGAACCATGAAAGTACTCAAAACGAATAAACCTAGGTTTTACAAGGACCAGAAACCTAGAGTTAAAAATAGAAAAAAGCTAGAAATGACACAAAAATAGAAAACCATAACTAACAACCTAAACAAGGACCAAAAACTAGCACACCAAACCATCAAATAAACTAGATATTTAATAACCTTAGCTAATTCCTTGCCAGCCTCTAGAGTACTCTGTAGGATGTTTTCCATTGTAAAACTAGGAGCCTCAACAACAACTTTATTCGTACTCTATCTCATTCATTTGCTCGGACCACCTAGTATCTTGGTAGCAACAACATCAAGTGACATGATCTCCTCATTGCTCTTTTTCCCTATACTAGCAGCCACAACACATAAACTAGAAGTCACCATCTCCATTTTGCCCATTGTCTTTAACTAGTTGTCAAAGTTCCATTTCATATTCTTTTAATTTCTCAAGGATGTTCCCAACTTATTTTTCTAGTTGGGTTCTCTTCATTTTTTCATGATCTAGTTCTCTTTGGATTTTTCCCATTTTTTTATTTAGAACAATTATTTCACTATAGAGCTAGGAGTCAACTTGGAGGGAAGCATCCACTTTCAACTTATCTTTATGAAGGAAAGACAACTTCACCGAGTTATTATCATCTCTGATCTCTTCATCAGGCTTTTTCCCTCACTCATTAGTGATTTCCTTGGTTTCCTTGAGATGGACTGATTTTCAATATTTAAACCATTTTGTTCCATCATCTCCTTCTGATTCTCCTTATTCAAGCACTGATCTTCAATGACTAGGGTGTTTCCTTCACCATTCTTCTCTATTTCAGAATCCATCAGACTCTTAACATCAGTAATATCCATTTTAGTGGGTGTAGGCTTTTCACTTTGGTTCCCATCATTTTACCCCAAGGGTTTAGAAATAATTTTTGACTCCAGGTTCCTTTCTTTGCTACTTTCACCCTCATTATTTACCACTGAGATACCCCTACATCCAGAATACCCATCCAGTTTAGAGCTAAGATCCCCTATTTCTATGTTATCCTCATCATCTACACTTTTCTTAGACTCCATGTCTTCCTCATTATTTTTCTTCTTTTGTTCCATCTTAATCTCCTTCTTTTTACCCTTGTTATCACTGTAACCCTCCTCGGTTTTATCCTTATTATTTTTAATTTTCTTAGCACTCATCGATTGATAAGGCTCACTACCAATTGATTTTCTCTTCTTCTCTACTACAAGTGAAAGCTTTACTACATTATATCTACAGTAATATTCAATTAATAAAATAAGACCTTCAGGGAGCACAGGTCTAGTTTCCTTCTTCCTATGAGCTTGAAGACTATGTAGCAGAGAGAATTTCAAATAAAAAGGGAAGGACAACCTATCTTTATACTAGAATGGCTTAAAAATACAAAATAGAATTTATGCACCCTTTTTATCTTTCATTTAGAATGAAATATTCACGAATGCAGGATAAGACATCTTGCCAGATTACCTTGGTTTGGTCCAATTCATAGAAATTCCCAATCTTCACAAGCCTTTTCTCTTTCACATCATTTTTTGGAAATTTCTTGAATGTAACATTCAATATGTTTGTTTCCTTTATGAGTTTTAGCCCTTCCATTGGAAGACTAGTTATCTCAGCAATAAAATCTTCCATCAAATTCACTATTACCCCATGAAGAGTAACCCTTTCCTCAGTCCAATTCTTGAAAAAATAATCAATAATATGGGGCTTGTAGCCATGTAACTTCTCGATGAGTGCCTTCACTTTTCCCTTCTTGAGAGTCTCCCACACCATAGATTTCACCTTCCATTCCTTGTAGGTAGACCACTCTTGTTTCCTAGGTTCTCCACCCATTGCACAACTAGCTCTGCAACTTCTCTAAAAAATGGTAACTTTAATAGAGTACAAGGTGTGTTTAATCTCAAGAAAAAATTTCACCCTTAAAATGTGCCAAGTCCTTTTGATGATGACACAAAAGTACCTCCTTGAGATATGATAACAATCCGCAATAAAACCATCACTTGTCATAATAAATCCCTCAGCCTCATATAATATTTCCTCCAATAACATTAGTCATGTCATTATTACTAATTGTCATCAGCTCACTCTCCTTCTTGAGGTAATCACACCAAGTCATCTTAGAATCCCTATTGACCACTTTATTCGCTATCCAGTCAGCCACTTTATTGCCTTCATGGAATATATGGTTTATAATGACTTTATCAAAATTTTAAATTAAATCTTTTATTTCCATAATACTGCCATCAATATTCCACATGGTCGTACTCTTGTTATTCAACATATTAACAATATTTAAAGAATCCCCTTTCAGCCATAAGTTCTTATATCCATATTCCACTACCAGCCTAATAGTATATAGAACCACAATAGCCTCAACTTTATAACTAGCTGAGTGACCAATATAAATAGCAACAACATCCACCACTCTACTATAATGGTCTATAAGGACTCCACCACACCCCACTCATCTAGGGTTCCCTTTAGTAGAACCATCAAAATTAGCTTTCAACCAATCCAAAAGAGGAGATCTCCATTTCACATGTTGTCTCTAGTCATTTTGTTTTGTATTAGTTCCTATCACATTCATAGGATTTATTATATGAACTTCTACACTATTTTTATACTAAGATCTAAAATTCTATTTAATAGCTCTGATAATATTATGACTTGCTACCCATTCAGGAGTTTCTTTAATTCTTTAATTCTATTGTTCCTTTCTTTCCAAATACCCCAACAAATATGGGGAAGAGAAAAATTACAGAGGAAACCAACTTCAGCTCCTTTAACAGGACACTTCCAATTTTGAAAATAGATATCAATATTATTAGGTTGTACCCAACAAATATTCCAATATTGGAGTAGGGAACCCCAAACATTCTGGCTATATCTGTAATTCATAAAAAGGTAATTACTATCTTCCAAATACATCTTACAAAGACAACATCTATTCACTAAATTAATACTTCTTTTTGTAGATTATCCGAAATTAAAATTTTATTTTGAAGCATAGTCTAGAAGAAAATATTAATTTTTGGGATTCGACCCTTAATCCAATCTCTAGCCCACAAGTTGAAATTGACCTTATCCTTAGATCTAAATATAGAAGAAACCTTGAAATAACCACCAGGTTTAATCCCCCACACCATAATATCATCTTGGTTAGGGTAGAGGCTACACACATTAAGAGAAATTTGAGTACTGGAATTTTTTTGGTTAAACTCAACAATATTAACCCAACCATTGCTAAACCAATAATTCTCCACAAATTCTCCAAAAACATGTTTACATCTTTCTATAGAATTCATATCAATAAAATAATCCACCAAATGGTGATCCAAAAGCCACTCATCTTCCCAAAATCTAATTTTACTTCCATTTCCATTTCCAACTTTCCACTTACAACCTTTTTTCAAAATATGCTTAGATCCTTGGACAACTCCCCAAATAGCAGAAGAACTAGGGATTATAGGGTAGGATAAAAAGTCAGAAATAGAAGGAAAATTATAAAGGTACTTATGTTTCCAAATAGAACTCCATTCCTTACCATCATGGTATACTCTCCATCCTTGTTTAGCCAACAAATCTTTATTCATACTTCTAATAGATCTTATACCCAACCCTCCTTCCTTCTTAGATTTATAGACCTTTTCCCAAGCTATTAGAGCCATTCTCTTTTTTTCCTCAATTCTAGACCATAAAAAATTCCTTTGAATTTTATCAATTGCATCTGCAAATTTTGCTGGAATCCTAAAAAGACTAAGGGCATAAATTGGAAGACTTTGAAGACAAGCTTTTAGTAAAATAACTTTACTAGCTTGACGTTGCATATTACCTTTCCATCCAGCTAATTTCTTATTGATTTTTTTCATTGGATCATCTCAAAAATATCAGAGGGACTAAGCCCCAAATGAAGGCCAAGATAAGTACTCAACAAAGATCCTATAGAACACCCCAAAATATTAGAAATTTTCCTTTGTCTAAGAGTAGGAGTATTGATAATAAATAGAGAGCTTTTATTCCAATTTATCAACTTCCCAGAGATAGTTTAATAAAGATTCAAATCCTTTTAAAGACTTCTAGCCTCCCTAACATCATCTTTTCCCAAGAAAATGGTATCATCCATAAATTGTTCATGAGAGAAAATACGAGGATGTGAAGTAGGTCTCACACTTTGAATTTCCCCTCTCAATACCATCTTACCAATATACCTACCAAGACTATCAGCCATAATAGTGAAGAGAATAGGAAAAATAGGATCACCTTGTCTCAGACCCCTAGAAGGTATAAAAAAATTAGAACTCCCATTGACTAAAATAGCTAGAGAAGAGGTAGAGACTAGTTGCAGAATAAGCTTAATAACAACATCATTAAAACCAAAAGAAAGAAAAACCTTTTGAAGAAAACTTCATTTTACCCTATCATAAGTTTTAGCAATATCCACCTTCATAGTAAAACCCTAATTGTTAAACAGAGATAAAGAATGGATATTTTCATGAACGGTTATAATAGAATTCAAAATTTTCCTTCTAGGAATGAATCCATTATGTTGCTTAGATATAAGATTAGGAAGGATAAAGAACATGAAAAATGTTGCAAATACATGAACATGATTGCAAACTTATTTCTCATACTATTATATTTTTCTTGGATAACTCAAACTATCGATGTATGAACATTATGGGAACAACCCATCTCTATTTTTTGTTGTTCTAGCAATCAGGTTCAGCAACAAACTCGTTTCTATTTTATAAATTGATGTACATGAACATTATTTTTAATAAAAATTATCTCCTTTGTTGTATGATTTTGTTGTTGACCCTTATATAGTAACACCTAAAATGATTAAAAGTAAATAGACCCATATTTGTGTTCGACCATGTCCAGTATTACTCCTCTATGAAATGTGAGGATTCTTTTTCGATATGGAGAACAATGGAAGTTTTTTAAATCATAAAAATAACCTCTTTTTCACATTCTTCATTTTTTGTTGTTGATGTAGGCACAAAATAACTAAATTTCAATAGAAGAATCTCCATTTGACAAAAGTCTATTACTTGAACTTTGCATAATATTGATTCCTTTTAAAGCTCTCAGTCATCAATACACAGGAACATTTGTGATTCTATTATAAAGAAAACTCATCTTTTCATCTTAAGTTTCTTGACCTTACAAAAATCTTTTGACCAGAAGGAACATCTTTTACTCATTGTATTATATACTTTTGTTAGCTTGATGATGTTCCCTCATTTGATGACCTAGATAGCTTTGTACACTTATTGTAATCTTATTTTCTCATTCGTAATTGATCCATTATTTAATTTTCTTTGTTAAATTATAATGCATTGTTGTTTACATTTTTTGCATATTATTTTAATTGCTTTACTATTAGCATCATCAAATCTATTTCTACTCATGTGGTTGTTGTATTTTATGAAAAAAATGGAAAGACTTATTCTTTATGTTAATAAAGGTAATGGTAGCATACTCTATGTTGTTCTAATGAACATTATCATTTGTAATAATAATGGTGAGCTTATTTTAACACTCTTCTCACCATGCACCTCTTTTTGCATCAACATCACTCTTTTATGTTCTTAGCATCATCTTTTCTATGTATTGCATCATGTTCAGTGTACTTGTTGCTCCATCTCGTACTTTGAACACTTAGCCATCTACATACCTTTTCACAATATGTAACCCCTCTTTCTTCATCTTGAAACATTGTAATAAAGACTTGTCTCTTTGATGATGCTAGAGTAGCATTATCATGTTAATTATATAATAAGGACATCATACTTCTTCTTAGCTCAAGTGCATCATTTTATCTATTAACATGTTTCATCATGCATCATTTCATTTTTTATTCTTTTTTCAATTCGTGATGCTATAATAGATAGGCTTCATCATACATGTTGTTGTCCAAGTGGCTTATATTCTTGAATTTGTTCATGTTACATTAGATACTCTGATCTCATAATATTGCACTTTCATTATGCTATTTGAATGATATTATTTGCATATTTCAGATGCTCTATCACTTGTACCCACAGGGACTGATAGATATATCTGCATTTTTTTGTTCTTTCAAAATAAAGCTTGTATTCGCCTATGGTACTTGCAACATATATTGGATGTGTATATTTGTATTTGACCTTTTAAGTAGTTAGTTAAATTTTTACAATGACTTTCTATGGAAAAATTCTAAAAGTAAATGGTTTTAAAAACAATGTTATGTCTCTTTGATTCTGATGTAGGAGCATCCTAGCTAGTTAGCAATCCTGTATGCAGGAGCTTTGAGCTCAGATTTGTGGAATTATGGTTCATGTAGTTGGGGATATGTTTGAGGCACATTGGGGAACCTTTTTCCTAAGTGTATATAAAGTTTGGAGTAATTATATATATTGGAGTTAGAACCTTTTTTTGTGGAATGTGTCCTAGAATTAATGGCAGACTTTGAAGATTGTTTCCATGAGCTTTCATCCAAGAGTGTTTGCTTGTGCACTCTTGGATTTGGATAACTGGATGACACATGGACTTATGCCTAAGGGTACACACATTTTCATATGAGTTAATTATGCATTGTAATCTTGGGGCTTGTCCTAAGTATTTAGTTTTTTCATGTATTTATTGTTTGTTTCTAAGCTGACTTGTGGCTTGGTTTAGTATAAGTAGACGGTCTTTTGGTGTCTTGAGTCATTTAGTTCAACATGGAGTAGCTGAGAGGAGCAAAGTTCAATAGAGCTAGTAGCTGAGTGTTGGGTCAAGAAAAAAGAAGGTTGCATCATGGTTTCCAAGCACAAGTTTAAATTTTTCCTACGCTCTTCTACCAGGTTGTTGATCTTGGATTTCTAGTGGTTGGATCTTGTGAGGGCTTGCATAACTATTATTGTAATTTCTTATGTATTTGGCTGCAACCTAGAAGGCCTTATAGTTGGCCATGTTGGATGTAAATTTATGATTCTATTATGATAATTAGCATTATTTTGGATATAAATATATGTGTTATTGTTTATATTCTGCTATGTGGTTAATTTCTCAAGGCTAGGACATTTCCTTTGAGGATTCTACTACCTTGCACTGCATCAAGTGGTATCAAATTCTAGTTGATCTTATGGATTTGTTTATTTTGGTCTGTGAAGATCTTGGAAGATGCCTCCAAGAGGATTAGACCCTAGGGAAATTGCAAATATTTGTTATGTTATGGAGATTAAGATTTTAGAGAAGGTTAAGATAAATTTTAGATATGAGATGGAGTTGATGAAGAATGATATGGTCGGTGAGATCACGAGAGATATTGTTGGTATTAGAATATTCAAAATAATTGAGGGGGTGGGGGTGGGTGAATAAGTTATCCTTAGATCTAGATGTACCAATATAACTTTTACTAACTTCAAACAACTTAAATAATCTTGTAAAACAACTTGGTCTATATAAAAACTCATCAACAACTTAAAATTTTGTTCATTACTTAATCTCTATTCAGTATATGCCAACTAATAGTAAATAAAACAATAGTAAATAGCATGCATCACACATATAACATTCACCCATGTTTGACACCAAAATTTAGCGTGGAAAACCAATATGGGAAAAACCACCAAGTAACATGCTACCACTTTTCACTCTTCTGAAGTGAGCTCAGTTAAGAGCCAACCCTATTAAAAGTTACAAAATACATGGTCTGGTGTGACCTAGTTAAAGGATTTGATCACCCTATTAGGAGTGGTTTGGTTAGAGGACTTTGGATCATTCTATTATAATGTCACCTTGATTAAAGAATTTACAAAATGACTATCAGGTCAACCTTAATTAAAGGATTTTTATTGTCACAATGGTTCTAAAGTAACAACAAGTTTTATCTGTAAAGATACAACTCAATTTGTAAAATTAGATCTCCGTTCAACCTATTTTTTGGTTCATTGACTAGACTTTATTGTTGATCTCAGATTGGTTTTGACAAATGAGTGTCCACACACTTAAGTCATTTACTTCATTCATGTCAAACAAGTAGTACATGCCGAGCACAACATGTATATACTAGTGCATGCCAAGTCCACATTAAGTGTCGAATAGACAATGTATGCTGAGTGCTTCAGGAGCTGATCAAGTAGTGCATGTCGAGTGATACAGATGTTGTGTCTCAATATAGAAATTAGTATATGCCAAGCATCAGAGACTTTAGATGCTGAGTGAGATAGTTTTTTTATAGTTGTTTGTAATGGCACAAACAACTATTTAAACTATTTTTGAGCCGACTTAAGGATGAATTACAATATTTTGGAGATAACGACGAATCTTATGTTGGATTCCTAATGTAATTACATGTAGCCAATTAGAAAAAGGGAAGGTTTAAGTGGCAAAATGGATGAATCACAACTGTTGATTCATACCTAACCCTAAGTCACCTAAGTCTTCTCAAGGAGGACAAAACCTAAACTCTCTAGTGTGTGTAGAAGGTGAATGAAGGAAAGTATAGAGAAGTTTGCATGCACAAATAGAGAATTCATGGTGGCTAAGGAGTTATGATTTGAAATTGCATTATAGAATCAGTTAAAGGAGAATAGAGGAAGGTAAGAGCATACAATAGAGAGACATATGATCAAGAAGGATCAAGAAGACATCAGTATAGAGGTGATATGTCATTAGACAATCAATTGCTAATCACAAGATCATTGCTAAATCAATCAAATCTCTTAATAGAGTAGTCCTAACAGGCTGTATTGAAATCCTTTAATAGGGTGCTTACTTAATTATGAGTTAAAGTCCTTTAGCAAGGCACACTTCTAACAGGGTGTTGAAATCATTTAACAAGGTGAGACCTAATAGTCTTTGTAAGCCTTTAACAGGGTAGACTTTTCATAGGGTAGATCATGTTTCATGGAAAAATATTGTAACCTTCATTGGATACACTTTATTATTGTAGTAGTGAAGATTTTTGGGTGTCATCCCTGCCCTAGTTTTACCTTCTCACTTGGAGGGTTTCTGGGTAATCATATCTGGTGTTATATGTGTGTGAATGTTTACTTGCTTATATATTTTAGATGTACATGTTTTACATGATATTTCAGTTTATCTTTTGAATGCATGAGATGAATGTGTGGTGAAAGTTTTATTGGTGAAAGTTTAAACTATTGATTCACCCCCCCTCCCCCACCCCCTCAAAATTTTACCCTTCTTATTGTAATTCCAACAATTGGTATTAGACCCTTGTTCTCTAAAAGAGAAGCTTTGCAACTTTGAGGAAAGATCTTGAAAATGGAAGTTTACAAGTTGGGAAAGATCATTGAGAATCAGGAGATTGAAATACATATCATTCTACATCAACTGAATCAAGCAAGAGAAGAACTAAAGAAATCCTTGAAGAAAAGGAAGGAAAATGCTATTGTGGAGAATGACACACAATACAAAGAGATAGACACTACTAAGCTATCTGTTGATGGATACTCCAATGAATTTGATGCAGTAGTTGCAGATCTAATGGAAAAGAATAGAACCCAAGCTAAGGAAATCAGAAATCTCAAGATAGAGAAAGAATCACAAGCCATACTGCTATGTGAGGTAACTGAACAGAAGAAGAAAGCTATGGAAGACAAAGCCATGATTGAAGAAGAAAAAAGAAATTTGGCCAACAAATTGGAAGAGAAATAATCAGAGCTAACCAAGATTTCCAACATGCAATTGGATACACTGAGTCAAATGATGAATGCCAACTATGAGCTGAATGTCAAAGAAAATGAAATGACAACATTGAAGTTGCAGAACAAGCAATTGCAAAGTGATCTAAAAAGGGAAAAGGAGTTTTTTGAAAGTTTTAATAAGCCTAATGAAGCCATCAAATACTTTGAGCAACTATTGAGATCCCCTAGGTCCAATAGTGACATATCTGGATTGGGATACACAAGCACTGAAGAAGGAGAGTCATCTAAAAGTGTTGAATAAAGGAACAAAAAAGGTAAGGATTCCAAACCTACTAGTCATAATTGTGGTAAGAAAGGACATACTGCTAATGTGTGTAGGAGAAAAACTACAAATCAAAATGTTAAGCACAAGAGCATGGTTTACTGCCATAAGTGCAACAAACAAGGTCATCAGGCACATGAATGCAGAACCAAGACCATGAACACACAAAGATTTGAAGGATATTTCTATAACTGTCAAAAGTAAGGACATAGAGATTTTTAGTGTAGATCCAAACCCATGTGGTCATAAAACATGAATACAAAGGTAAGGAACAATGGAAACTCTTATAACTGGGATTATAATACAAGATATAGTTGTCATTATTGTCAAGAATATGGACATGTTTCTTGAGAATTGTATTAGGACATAATTCAGAGGTGACTACAAAAGGTGATTGAGTCAAATCACATGTTTTAGCTATCTAAATACTGGTCACATCAGTAGGTATTGCCCAACAAGGTCAAAGGCACCAAGTTGTGAATTTGACAAAGGCAAAGGCAAGGCAGATGTTGAAAATGTTAGAAATGAAATGAATAAGAAATGGAAGAAGAAAGATGATTGCAACACATCAAATGGAGAAGGGATCACTTCACCCAATGGGTTAGGTGATCACACCTCATCAAATTAGGTAATCAAGAGGTATGTGGGACTGATATTTAAAGATTATATCATTCATTAGTTCTACAGGATTTAGTACTAAAAAGATTACATTAGCATGAACAAAGATACAATATGTTATTAGGAATCTAAGAAAAATCTTTAAGTTTTTCATGTTGTTGCTAAGCATGAAATATTTCCTATGTGTGTCGAGTAAAATGGTAGAAGATGTTGAGCTAACAGACTGGCTAGTTGATGCTGAGCTCTAATGGCTGCTGAGTGAATGGAATGATAATGGATGCCAAGTAAACTTGAAATTGGTTTATGCTGAGCTTACAACTGTGTAAGTACTCAACATTAATTACAGAGTTTCAAAGGGTATTTGATCAATTTTTGACTCATTTCAAATCATTTCAAAATTGAGAAAGAGAATGGAGAGCAAAAGGTGATCTAGAAATGCATTCAAAGCAATTGTAGAAGGTTTGAGCAACAATTCATCACCAGTTCATTAGATCTTATAAGGTATTTACCAAGAGCTGAGTTACGTTGTTTATATTTTTGTAAACCCTAGTTTCGCACAATGACATCTAGTTCAAAGAATGTAGAGGGTAAGGAGGTTCTAAACATTCGACTGGTTAGTCATGAAGTTAAGCAACCTATATTCAAGCTAATCCTGATATTGCTTACAAGAAAGACCCCTCCAGTGTGTTATCCATGATACCACCGAATGTTTTAATGGTACAAGATGTTAGGAAATATTACAACTACAAACTAGGAAGTATTGGGGATATGGAGATCAAGGAAGCATACAATAGACTTTGTGAGAATGGTTTATTGAAGGAAGAATACAAAATTGTAGAAAAGAAAGGGTTAACACAAGCTCTAGATATCTCAAATGTATTCAAAACTGAATGGATAAGAATTTTATTGAGCAGGATACATGATGGTTCACTATGGCTGGATAATGGACCTATCAAAATAACCAAGATTATAGTCAATAGGGTTACTGGTTATCCAACCCTAGACTGGCCTAAGACATTGAGGAGTGACTCAAAAGAGGTTATTGAGAAGAACACTAGAGCTGTATGGAACAACAGAGGCAATAAAATTGACACCATTACTAATCCTCTAATAGAGTTTACATTAAGAGTTATTTCACACAAATTTTACCAATCTAGCAGATTAAATAGTGTGCCCTGTATAGTAGTCGATGTTGGTTATAAAATTGTTAAGAAAGATCACACATATGATCTTGTAGAGCTACAACTATAACAATTTATGGAGAACCTAGGAGCAATAAGAAGGACTAAGAGTGCACAATGAAAAATTGGTTCTATTCCAATATGTATATTATTTTATGTTCAAAACACTTTTCCTACATTTGGGATAGTTGGTTGGAAAACAAACAGGCCACTAGTAGTGTAGATTAGTGAGTTCATTGGACAATTGGTTGAGAATTTTGAATCTGTAATGATAAGTTACTTTGAGGACTTCAAGCAGTCAATGAAGAAGAGATTGAGAATACCAGTATCTCTAGTAGAAAAGCATTATGATGATGTATGTTTTCTAGTGGATGTTGACTATACATTTGTTCAAGCTACTACACCAAGGATAAGATGGTTGAGACCCTTAGGATATGAAATAAATGTGGATGAGGCCTCTGTAGCTATTATTGCACTACTGGCAGAAGAAGTAGATAAAAGTACTAAGGCATTTGGAAACTATGAAATGGAAAAATCCAAAATCATCATGGAACTAAAGACTGCCTTAGTTATTAAGAAGAAGGATAAGTCGGTGAAGAAGTTAAAAGATAAATTTGGTGAAGGTGCCAAGAAAGAAGAAGAAGAAGAAGAAGAGGATGAAGAGGAAGAAGACATCCAAACACAAGCACCACTTGCACTTACTTAGGGTATGGGTGAAGATTAGCTAGAAGAGGAGACTGAAGTTACTAAAGGTGCTGAGGGAGAAGACGTAGAGGAAGCACCTATTTCGATTAAACAAAAGAAGAGGAAGGCCAAGGCACAACCTATGGCAAGGGCTAAGAAAATTGTCAAACCAAATCAAGAAGATAGCCAAGTCGAGTCAACCCAAGCCCACGACACCTACTGCAAGGGCTAGTGTACATGCAACTACATAAAAGGCAAAGGAAAAGACAAAACCTACAAAGTAGCAAGGAAAAGTGCAAAAAATACCAAGGAAGAGGCATATTGCACAAGCTAAATCTGATGAGGAGAAAACATAATCAAATGACAACAACCAATTCAAAGTGGTGAGTCACAATCCTCTATCAGATCTTGAAAATCTATGTGAAAATGTCAAGAGTAGTGTAGACTTATCAGGATTCTCTCATGTAGATTTTGATAATCTTAGTAAAGCAGAGAAAAACCAAGTGGAGGAGGCTATATATATCATAATGGAAAAATTCAAGAATACTTCCAACTCAATGCCCAAAAGCTTATATGATAGAGTTGAGTAGAAATGACACTATTGTCTGAACTTGGAGAGATAGATAAGAGAGACATCTCTTGCACAAGTGATGCCTAAACTAAGTAAGGCACAATTTTCTAAAGCTATGAAGAAATATGTTGTTAGGTTTACACCTAAATACATAGCCTTTAGCATTTTGCAAAATAATATTGAATATGTTGTTAAGAAGTCCACACAAATGTGGAAAGTAACATATGGGCTTGCCATAGTGAAGGAAGGTGAACAAGAGCCTATTGAGGTGAAGGATGATGAGGAAGATGATAACAATGAAGGTACTATTGAGGGAGGGGTAGAAATGAAAGATGATGACAAGGCAACAACTGAGGTAGAACAAGAAGAAGAATAGAGTGTACTAGATACACAATTGCCTAGTGTCATCCCTCTACATGTAACAAGTGTAAATACTAAAACGATAACAATTAAGGATGTTTTTGATGTCACAACTTAAAACATCAATCCCCTTATAAAGGAAGATCTCAAGAAGATACTTGATCAATCTACACTACAGGAAAAATTATGTGATAATCCTATTTTGGTGATTGTAGATGAATTGCAGAAGACAGTGACTAATACTGAAAGGGAAAAGGTGAATACATAAGAACCAACTACTATCATCCCTCAAGTCACTAATGTACAACCTTTGGAAAAAAATACTAGAAGTTACATCTAAAAAGGTTGATACAATTTCAAAGGACACAATGGAAACACAAGTCACTACTGAAGAACAAAGTCAATCAGATTAGATAGTTCTATCTACAACTACAACACAAGTACAAGGTGCATCACAAGTCATTATAGAAGTTAAGGACAAGCCTGAAGAGACAGAGATGACACCATAGTTGAAGGAGCAAAGAAAAATTCAAGCCCTGGTAACCCTACCAATATCTGACACTCTCTCAAGTCATACTCTTTAGAAGCCAAGCACAGATGCAACACTATTGTAGATCTCAATGCCGAGTCCTAGCTCATCAAAGGATGAAGAAGTAATCCAATATGGAGATGTGAGCCTTGATGAATAAATTGTTCTACCAAAGGGTAAAAGCACAAACCTGTGTCACCTTTTGTGATATCTTGTACCGTTTCGGCCAGAACACTTTCGGTCATAATGGTTTCGGCCGTAATCGATCCAACTGTACACATGTGGCGATTTTGCGCACCTACGTGGCGTCTACCGTTTCGGCCGAAAGGGTTACGGCCAAAACCCAAAAAGGGAATAAAACTCCACGCAAACCTCTAGCAGCTATCATTGTTACTGTTGCGGTTTATGAATGTTTGGAGAGCGGATTAAGGGTTTCGGCTGTAACTAGTTGGTGGTTTTTCTCTCCCTATTTTTTAATAGTTTTTAAACGTATTTTTTGATTAGTAGATGTTAATCATACTTAAAATAGTTGTTTTTTACGTATTTTGTGAGTGGAATGCTTTAAATTATTTATTTTTTAATATGTTTAAATTATTTTAATTATTTTAGATTATTTAAGAATGGTATTTAAATTAATTTGTTAGCAAAAATGTAGTTAAACATGAGATAAAAACGTAGAAAAACATTAATTAAAAGTGTAGAAAAATATTAGGAAAAACATTAGAGTAAAATATAGAAAAACATTAGTTAAAAGTGTAGAAAAACATTAGGTTAAAATATACAAAAACATTAGGTTAAAATATACAAAAACATTAGGTTAAAATATACAAAAATATACCTTCTAACATAACCTTATATTAACTACAATCATAACCCATATCACATTCTAACCATAACATAGGCCCTCTACTAACCGAATGAACCACGCTTAGATATTGATGATGTTCATTTTAACAACTAGTTATTGTTAGGTAATAATGATTCTTACATTACCAAATGACACATAACGACCTCATGATACATTTCTAAGTATTTTTATCCATATATATGTTAAGGGGACCTAGGGACTCCTACTAGGTCATTACGTCTATTATAGGTTGTAATAGGTATTCATATGTTTACTAGCACATAATAGGTATTGTCAGGTAATAATGAGTCTTACATTACCAAACAACACATTACTTGATCACTTATGTCAACTGCATTTTTCAATACCTTATCCATACATGTGTGTCTTAAGGGGACATAGGAGTCGTAATAGGTCATACTATTTTTTATAGGTTAGATAATAAATCTTAATATGTATTATTAGGATATAATAGGTCTTATTAGGTAATGATGATTCTTACATTACCATATGACACATAACGACCTCATGATACATTTTTAGGTATTTTTATCCATATATATGTTAAGGGGACCTAGGGACTCCTACTAGGTCATTACGTCTGTTATAGGTTGTAATAGGTATTCATATGTTTAAACTAGCACATAATAGACTGACCTTACTATCAACCTTAATAAAACTATATCCCATTTACTTTATTAACATTCTTAACTCTAATTCAAACTAGTAAATTAAGTCATGAGTTCTAAATTGTAAATTAACATTTGCTAACTAAACTCATTTACTTATCTAGTAAATTTTTTTTCTATCCCTATGTCCTAACTATCATCTACACTCTGGGCCATAATCATCAAAGCATTTACATCAAAATTTAGATTTTAGTCAAGAATTATATTTTTTTATTGCATGTATGTACATGTGTGCACTTAGTTATCATTTAATCAAGAAATTTTATTTTATTTTTATTGCATATACATGTACATGTACGAATATTTATTTTTCACATTTGCATGAGCACGTTACAATGTACATTAGATATGGTCTCTAAGATAATTTATTTTAAAATACATATGTATGTTACATGATTGTTCATTTAGCACCATACATTTAATGTTGTGTATTTATATGTACATGTGTTTCAAATTAAATTTAACTTTTAATTATTTTAATTTAAATAGACTTGTATGTTTATATTTGTATATATATTGCATGTGCAGATCTCTAGATATTTATCACTCAGATTGTAGCTTCACATTCATATTCTCATATTTATTTTCATATATACACTATGGCATCTGGTTCTGCGGATCGTGCTCCTGCATCCTCAGGGGATGCCAGTGTTCGTGGTGGGGGTCAGAGTGCTGAGTCTGGTACAACACGTAGAGCGACCTCCACCCATGATAGACATCAGTTATTTAGAGATACAGTGGCGAGATTATCTCATGCTATGCAGGTTTTGGATAGCTCGCTTTCCTCTTCTACCACCCTCCCTAATAGGGAGAAGGTTATAGCGATGCGAGAGGAGTTATTTCGTATGATTCAAACAATTGAATCATACAACCCTTTTGATGATATGAGAATTGAGACATTTTATTCTTCTTTATCTCGCAGTGTCACTGGCACTGTGAAGTACACACAGATTGATACTGAGGTTTCCATCGGCATGGTGAAAACCATGTTTCCATCTTATGCACATCGTCGCAAATTCAGAGGCTACTCTACGACGAAGTGTATTGATCCACTCATTGCACCATTGATGTATCCTCGTTGGTTGGCTACTCATCATAGATGGCCACAGAAGGATGAGTTCCCCCTATATTTCTGCAAACAATTGTTTGCAGAATTTCATTTACACTATGATGTTGACTATACAGATTATCCACGGCATGTTGGGCAGGGTCAGGGGAGACTTTCTGATAGATTTAGACCCGCGGACACTCCTGCACCCGTTAACAAATGGGCAATGGTGGGTCCAAACCTTTTGGTTATGCCGAGAGGTCCACAGATGGCTACTGCAGGTGAGAGTGTTCCTGATGACACAATTAGGAAACAAATTTTTTCGAGCATCGCCACCGTCGCCACATAGTTACACGAGATTTCTTCTGATCGATGTAGTCGATATATGCTACGGTCTCGAGGTACTGCTCTGACAGCTACATCATCTAGCACACCTGTTGATGATGATTATGGAGTTGCAGACATACCTTCTCCTGTAGACATTTCTGCAGTCTTAGAGGTGGATGCATTGCATCGTTTGGCATCATATTTAGCATCTGATCTTTTAGATGCATATCGAGCATTATCTACACTCTCAAGGATTCCACTTTGTGACATGAGCTCTCAGATTAGACATATTTTTTCACGTACAACAGTCCCAGAGGATTCACAGAGGCAGGAGGACATTCCTGCACCTTCTACTACTCCTACTGCTACACAAGCCCAGGCTACAGCACCAGCCCCAGCTACTCAGGACCCTACAGCACCCCCCCCTACTCAGGATCTCAGTGGCACCATACAGCCTGGTCTATTTACTTCCATGCTTTCAGATCAAGGCCGCACTATTGACTTGGATGCTGATACTATTTTTTCATTACATGATTCAGATATCAGTCAGATCGACAGAGCATTACATAATGCTATGGTAAATATCTCTATAGGTTTAGATTTATTTTTATTATAGTAAATAATATGTCTATATGTTTAAATTAATGTATATGTGTTTGTTTGTGTACGTGTTATAGGGTTTGACTGATAGTATGTTACGTTTTGCTGATTTGCAAACAATGCCGATAGATCCTACACGTCGTGAGTCCCAGGTATACATTATAATTTATATATATATATATATATATATATTTGATTTATATACATGTAGATCTTGATATAATTTGTCTGTACACATAATTAAATGGCTCACTTGTTATCATTTGACACAGGGTTCAGATGCAGCTGATAGACCCTTTTGGGGACAAGGCCCAGGATCAGGAGGGGGGATGTAGCTGATTAGATCATATGTGGCCTTTTATTTTACTACACACATGTTATGTCTAGATACATATTTATATGGACGGTTTGATGTTTTATATGTTATTTCCATATGCATACATTTTATATCCACACACTTTGATGTCTTATATGTTATTTTCAGATACATGGTTTATATGGACACTTTGATGTTTTATATGTTATTTCTAGATACGTGTTTATATCATGGACACTAAATGATGTTTTATATGTTATTTTGAGATACATGCTTATATGGAGATTTTGATGTTTTATATATGTTATTTCCAGACATTTGATCTACATGATCTATTTTTATACATTTAATATGGGTACATTATATTCTCCAGATATATGCACATGTATGTTATTGATCTTTTAATGTAGACGTCTATTTTATTGATCTTTTGATGTCTTCATCTTTTATGTAACTTATGTATGTGTTATGCACATGTTTCTATATGTTATTCATATTTTCAATATTCAAGTTTACATGTATATGTATAGTTATTCATCTTAATGCCTTAATCTAAGTGTAATTAACTATATAATTTTAATGGTCAATGTACATAACAATATAACATATATTTAATGACATGTCTTAATTAACTATATTTAGTCTAATTATATTTAATGTAGATCATGTATTAACTATATTTAATGACATGCCTTAATTAACTATAATTAACTATATTAAATCTAATTATATTTAATGTCTTAATAATTAAGTCTATTTAATGACTTAATTAACTCTATTTAATGACATGCCTTAATTAACTATAATTAACTATATTTAACCTAATTAACTATAACTAACTATATTTAATCCTATTAACTATATTTAATCTAATTATATTTAATATCTTACTAATTAACTCTATTTAATGACTTAATTAGTTACTCTATTTAATGACATGTCTTAATTAACTATAATTAACTATATTTAACCTAATTAACTATAACTAACTATATTTAATCTAATTATATTTAATGTCTTAATAATTAACTCTATTTAATGACTTAATTAACTCTATTTAATGACATGCACCTTAATTAACTATATTTAACCTTTAAATTAACTATATTTAATCTAATTATATTTAATGTCTTAATAATTAACTCTATTTAATAACTTAATTAACTATAATTAACAATATTTAATTAATAAAATATAATGTACATGTAATTATATGTAACATAGTTCATATAACATATACATGTAATCTTAACATAACGATTATATACAAACATAAAGAATGTATCATATAAGAACATATAAAGATTATATGTACACATACAAATACTAAAAAGGTTGTCTTAAGGGGAGGTCCTAAGAGACCTGGTCTTAAATGAGATATCCATGTCGAATTTAAATAAAAATAACAATACATGTCTAATTTTGCATATGCAAGATAAATGATCCAATGTACAAAAATTTATATAAAACAAATATCCTATCAATATTAAATATGAAAGTATAAGAGCTATACAAGCATAACTCAACTAGAGCTCCACAATAAGTACATAGGTAAACTAGAGCTCCACAAACAATGTATTGTTAGGATCCTCTCTACTTTTTATTATCTCTAGAAGTTTTTCATGTTCTTCAATAGGAAATTTCCACTTTTGATTTCCACGACGTCCTTTTCTTTGTACTGCTTCAAATTGTAATTTGGTTGCTATAACATGGTTGCTATAGTGTAAAACCTTTTCTCTAGCCTTGCATTCAATAAATTCAATACCACTACCAATTACCCTTGTTTGTTGATAATATGTTCCTTCAATAACAACTGATCCAATTGGATATGACTGTTCATTAGCACCTATAGTTCCTTCTAGCAACTTGTGTTTTGCTTTTGTGCATCTTAAAAGATAATAGTCCACATTTTCTACATTATCTGGTAAGGCTTGAACTGCAAAAATATCTCCTGCATGTATATAAAAAGAGAAATATAAATTAATTTAAAAAAAAATATACATGTATATTAATTTATATATATGTATATATGCACACAAACCTGCCACAACTAAATCAGAAATGCGCTCATAATCAGCTGAATATACAGGATCATGAATGTCAATGTCAATGTCAACATCTTCAAAAAGAGGCTTTCTAACTATCTCCTTCAAATCCCAATGTGAAACATATCCATTCTCAATATTTTCACATGCACTCACTACATTGTCCTTAATGCAATCATCACAAAAACATGTTTTCTCTCTTACTTTAAGTACTGAAGGTTTATGGTTTCCTGTAGTCATCACTTGATGTAAACTTCTAATTCTAGGAATCGTTTGACAATTGTAAGGATTAGATCGATCTATATCTGTTACAAATACAAAAACTAATTGTCATATTTCAAAATAAATATTTAATTAAAAACTCAACTTGATTTGAAAAAGACATTAAAAATAAATATAATTTAGTTCACCTTTCACCTCCCAAAAGTAACGCTTATTGTATTCAGTATCTCGAGTAGCAAAATGAACTTTGCACCATTCAACAATATGATTTGCGCTCTCTATCCTATTCCCTATATGTACATAAAATATGCATGTATATATAAAATTTAAAATATATGCTATTAGAGTATTAAACATGTACATTTAAAAAATGCATATATTTACCTGCAAGTTCATGTTGTCGAAGTGCACGTTTTATACATGCTCCTGCTCCATCATGCTCCCCTTTTCTGGGTCCACTTTCAAAGAAATTCCATAAAAACTTAACATTGGTTCTAGCATGTTGCATTGCTAACCAATTAAATGCTTTTGCAGATTTGAATTGTCCTGTGAACGTGAAACATGATAAGTATCTACAATTATCCAAGTACATATATTAAATAGAAATAGATATGTCCAAATAAATACAAGTTAAATAAATGTGTAATTATTTGGTGTATACTAACCTGCACATCCATCAGACCAAATCCAGTGCTCTGAAACATTTATTCCACGATTTCTGAGATCTTCAGAGAACATTGCAAAACAATGAGCCACATAACTCCTGTCATGAACTTTATCATCGCTAATATAGAAATGAACCTCTTTGATGATGATGCGTTCATTTTCATCCAATCTTTCTATCTGATCCACCTCAAATTGTGCATGTCTATATGTCACTTGCACAAATATTGCAACTTGTTCAGAATGATAATATTGGCTTTGGGGCTCTGTATGAGGTGCAAATGTATAATTCTTAGAAAAATCTATAATTGAAAGTATACAACCAGGTGGAAAACAATTTTTGGAATCACGAAACTGTTTAGCTTGCGATCGTGCACCATGACAATGTTGGATATGTGGATATATCAATGGACGAAACTTGGCCATGAACTCATCATAATGCAATTAACTCTCCTTCAATACAATTTTTCTAGATTCATCCCCTCTATTATTTTGGTATGTTTCATATTCATATCTCATCCATGAAACTGGTGTGGATTCATTAATATTCTCAACTTGCATAATTTGAGAAAATTTGTGTAAATCTGCACAAACTTCATAGTGATTTTTGATGCATTGCACTTTGAATTCATCTAAATCTTCTAATTTATCACATAATATGGACCTCACAAATTGTGTTGTACTGCTAGGGATGACCAAATTAGGATCAAGTATTGCCATAACTTTTTTAAATGATTGCAAGTGTAGACCAAATTCAACATGATTTCTACAACAACAAGTTTCTCGCATCTTATTTATGCGTACAAAGGAAGGACGTAAACTCTCAAACATTCTTTGACATTTGAAAATTCTTGTTTGAATGCTTCAAAAAGTTCACTTTGAGTTATATCTATGAAATTTTTTGGATGTTCAATTTTGTCCCCTGTTTCTTGATCTTTAATTTGTATAGTATCACGCTTGTTGGAAGAAACACGAGAATGTGTGGTCCAAAATTCAATAACTTGTCTTTTTACTTCTTTAGAAATCCTGTCTTTTCGAGGAACTCTACAAATAGTCACCCAGTTATTCTCAATGTTATCATCTAGCATATTTCTCCTCTTGATGTATCTCTGGATAGTTCTTCTAGGTATATGTAGTACATCAGAAATTGCACGTACCTGTTTTCTATGTGTCAATTTTCTACTAGATATAGTAGTCATCAATGCTCTACGTGCATTACTCAAATCAACTCCTCGAGTTGTGTTGTCAATTTTGTTATAAGCATTTTGCAAATTTTCAACTATTGTTTTATTAATATTATGAGCATGGCTTTTCCTGTTATCAACACCCAACAACTCTAAGACAGGTCTCATATATCTTCTCCTAAATAACTTGACAAATAATTGTGCCTGTCCAAATATACTTTTATCCTTGAAATATTCATCCCACATGTTCTGACAATGCTTTTTGATAGTGTTATCATTTATCATATCTTTAGATGGAATTTGGTTAAAAAGTAGTTCTTCATCCAAATCCATCAAATTTTTTATGCTTTCTAATTTGTCTCTATCAATAGAACTGCCAATTTCTTCCTCTTCGTTACTTTTATTTTCTTCATGAATCTCATCATGTTCAAGAATTTTAGTAGGTTGGTTTTGAGCATGTTTTGTATGGCCTTTCATTTTGTCATCTCTTTTTCTATCATATTTCCTTGATCTTTTCCTTTTACTACCCATTGAATAATTCAACCTATAGAAAAAAAAATTTAAAAATTAGATTTTACTAAATATCAGCTAATGGTTCAATATATAATACATAAAAATAAAAATAATTAGAAGAGAAAAAAAGCACCTTCAAATTATTCGATCTTTTGCAATATTGATTAAATCCGCAAAACAGTTGTTGAAAATTGCTTCAAAATTAATTGTTTTTTGCAAATCTTCTTTCAATTTTCGCTGTCCTTGTATATTTACTTATTTAAAAAAGACAAAACAATATTTTTTTATATCAAAAAGTCACACTAACCGCTAGTGGTTTCTCAAGCCGACTAGGGGTTTCAGCCATAACTGTTCCGGCTGAAACAGTTACGGTCGAAATAGTTCCGGCCGTAACTGTCTATGTGGCAGCCTATGTGGCAGCCAAATAAGCAAAAATCAGAACTTCTGTAAACATCTCACTTTGAAGGCCAATTTGACCTACTAAATTGAAGTATTTTTTAAAACTAAAAATATACTTTAGTAGTTCTCGGAGTCACGATTATGATTGTATAATTTTTTTAAAGTTTTGATTATGAATAATATGTTATAATTTAAAAATATTACAAGTAGGTATCTTAAGATTCAGGAAGATGTCTATTCAAAAATAAGAAAAAAATAGTAAATAATGTTAAATTTTTTTTTTTTTTTTTTTTAATGGTGCACTAGAGGAGAGAGTCTTCTTCAAGAATATGTAATTTTAAAAAAAAAAATGTAGATTTGATGGAAAATGTTTGACGGGAGAAAAAAACTGTCTATTTCTGATAACTTTGACTTTGACCAGTTATAACTTCAAAAATATTAGCCAAATTTTAATTTTTATTTTTCGGTGCACCAGGTATACATGTTAACTCTAACATATTCCAAAATCAAACCAAAATATGAAGATTTGCATATATTTGTTTGACTGAAAAAAAACTCTATATTTTTAGTATTTTTAAAAAATTAAAAAATACACTTTAAAAATTCAAAAATAAATAAAATTTTCACTCAATTTTTTTAAAAAAATTTATAGACATAAACTTCATCCAATTTTACACATTTCATTAGTTTACATCATCTTCAAATTCTAAGCACAAATGCCACTTTTATTTCGTTAAAGTTGAAGACTTTAAATTCTGATATCACTTCTCCTTTATAAAAGGTGACACAGGTTTGTGCTTTTACCCCAAAGTATGATTATGATACAATGACCATAGAACATATGGGCACACTTTAGGAAGCCCTAGCATGGAAGAAACATCAAGAAATGCTTAGTAGGGAGCATAGGCAGAAGTAGGCATTGTAGGATATCAAAGACATATTTTTAGATGCATTCAGTCCGCCAACTCCAGATGAGACCAAGCCACTAATTGAACAACTCACAAACATAATGGAAAAGGTTAGTGATGTAGACCTTGACACTAATGCAAAATTATTAGAGTGGTTAGAAAAGAAGTTCCAGAGAAAAGTAAATGAGAAAATATCAGGTGACATAACACTAACATAAGTTGCACTAGCAACTAAAGTAGAAAGTGTGAAAAAGGTACTTGAGAATATCTTCTCATTGTACACAAAATTGTGCAATCCAACACTCTTCACCCAAGAAACCGAAAGTCACATTTTGAGTTTGGAAAGTTAGATTAATTCATCAGGTGCAAAATTGTCAATGTCACCAGCTCAGAGTGAAAAATACTTTAGAACACTGTTACAAACCTAGAGTCAGTTAGCTCCATTATTAGTAGATGAGGCCAATATAAGGGCCGAACCGATTAGCATGTAGACAACATTGACCCCCCATATGGAAATTTTACACAAGGAACTAGGTTATGTTGAAACCCTTATGAAGAAAGACCCCAATCTTTCAACATTAGTTAGCCTAGTCCACCTTGCTACCAAGCTAGCTATCCAAATCAAGTCTTTAGATGTAGCATGTGAGAATTGGAATGTAGCATGTGAGAATTGGGACGTCACTCTCAAGATTATTCTAGATGTCCATAGATCTTTTTTGGATAAACACACTATAAGTGTATAACCCATTGACATAAGTTTCAAAAAGGGGGAGAGTGAGATAAAGGGGGAGAGTAAGAAAAGTGAGAGAGTAATAAAGGGGGAGAAATAAAGATTTTGGAGAGATAAAGAGGAGATAGAGAAGAATGAGAGTAGAGAGTAAGAAAAGGGACAGAGCAAAGACATATTAAGCTAAAAGAGAGAGCAAGCAAAAAAATAGCATGAAGTAAAAGAATATCAGTTGAGGCACTGTAGTGCCTGCCCCTAGTTCGCATTTCTGTTATTTTTGTTGAACTCTTTTAGGCTAATTTTATGTTTAATGATTAGTAGTATTGTTTGGTGATTATCATATATTGTCTTAGATTCAATTGATTTTTACTCTATATTTCATATATGCATGATGATTATACAATGTTTTTAGATATTGATGGTTTATTATCACATGTGCTTTCTTATGGATACTTACCCCATACTGCATGTGTATGGTGTGCGTGTTTGTTTTCTTTATGTATGGTGTTTCTAATGTGGTTAAGGAAGGGAGTCGTAGTCACTTGCTAGTCGGGATCTACATGATGCACCACTTCCTGCCATTGTCTATTTAGATTAGAATATTGTGTTTGTACATGCGTGAATTTTATGTAGGTTGCAGGTACCGGGTATTGACTTCCCTGAATTGCCAGGATGAGTGTACCCTATCGCATTGTCTCAATGGTAAGAGAGGGGAGATAAACTCTTAAGTCCAAATCCTAAACCCTTTAGCCAATTGTCCTAATTGATAATTAGGACAAGTATCTGAGCTAAGTACCCTCCGAATGCATCAAAGGATGTAATTTCGTGATTATAACCCTCTTTGTTTGATTTAGTATGTGTTCTTCTATGATGGGTTTTCATATGTTGTCTTTATGAGTCTTTGGTGTATTTTTCTATTAATTAAGTTTAATTAAAATGATTAATTAAAGATTTAATTAATAGAAAATTATTATGATATTTTAATATTCAATTATATTTAATTAATTAAGAAATTAATTAAATAAAAAGAATTAAATTTGGAGATAAAAGCTTAAAGATAAATTTAGAACGTGATAATATTTATTTAATTTAATAATAACATATTTAGAGTTCATTTTTAAATAAATGCTAAATAGTATTGTTATTTAAATTAATTAAATATTTTATCTATTAAGTTTCTAAAATAAATTAAAAGTGGAAAAGATATTAAATTATTAAAGTTTCTAGATCGCTTGATGTGAGCTTGAGTTGAAAATAAAAGAAATAAATTAAAAGATAATATAATAGAAATAATAATGTTATTTTAATTTCATAAAGTGCACATGAGATTAAAGTAATAAATTAATTTAAAATAGAAGTCAAGTAGACTATTGAATAAAGTTATTTAATAATTCAACTTAATGTGCATGAAAGATGAATGCAAAAGAAAAGAAAAGATAATAAAGGTTAATTTGGGAGTTAATTGAGTTGAGCAAAGAGTCCTCTCAGGTGAACGCACAATTAGTGCCCCGATTTGAGGAGAAAACTCTTTATCACACTTTGGGGGTTCATTTTTTTGGAGACACAAATTTGGACAAGGAATTTGGCGAGACAAAAATTTTGGGAGACAATTTTTGGAAGCAAATTTCAGAAGGCGAATTCTAAAGAAGATTTTCAGAAGAAGGTTATTAAAGAGGAGCAAATTCTCTTACAGTTTTTGGAGATTGCATAATAGCATCAGGTTGAGGTAGGGTCTTGTGTTTGATCACGGGTTGAATTATGCAATTTCATAATCCTGTCTTCTTCGTGCTTGTGGATTATAAATCCGAATTGTCTGGATTTCACTGTTTGATCCTTTCGCTCTCTTGTTATGAACCTTATGATACTATATTGTATTTCATCTATATAATAGAATTGGAAGAATAAATCAATTTGAAACCCTCGCTCTAGATGATAGAATTTTACAAATTAAACTAGGGAGAGCTTTTGAAAGAAAAGAAAAGAAAATCTTGATTGGAAATTCGGGTTATATTTATAAAAGTTTATAAAATAAAATAAAATTTGAATTAAAAATAAAATAAAATAAAATGTTTAACTATACATGTTTAGTGATTAGATTGTTTATGTATTAAACAAAGATCCTTTTTAAAAATAGTATATATAATACTTGGAGGAAACGTATTTAAAAGTTTTTTAATTGAAAAGAAAAATATATATTTAAGAAATTGTTTAATAAACATTAACATGTAATAAAGTTTTTTAAAAAAGAAGAAACTAAATTAAATTTTTTTTTTTATATAGGTTTATGGGAGGGGGCGGGAATACCCACACCCCCCCCCCGTACCCACCTTCTGGGTTGTTGCCGCAGGGATTGCGTCAGCCAGGCTGCCGCAAGCCCTGCGTCAACAGGCCTGTCATGCTGGCTTAATTAAAAGGTCGGCGGCCTATATAAGTTTTGGGATTTATATCAAGTTTTATTTTTTTTTATAAAGTTTTTAATTAATTATTTTAAAATTATAAAAGTTGTTAATAGTTATTTTAATATATGTATATTAATTTATAATTATTATTTTTAAATAATAATAATTATTAACAAATTTAATATTATTAATAGATTTTAATATTAAATCAAATATAATTTAATAATATTTTATTAATACATTTCATAATGTAAACTTTGATATTATTTAATAATATTGATAAGTTTTATTATTGTTTAATTAATTTAAATAATAATGTATTTAAAATAAGGTTATTTTATTTAATAAAATTATTAGTAATTATATTAATTATTAATAATTGATAATTCTAGAGTTGGTAATATAAGAACTTAGTTGATTATCATTAGTTAATTTAATTAAACATTAGTTTAATTAAAAATTAACCATTGATGAATATAGTTAAATGAAAATTGTAAATCTATAAATTACTTATTTATTTTGATAAGTATCTTGTCTTTAGATCATTTTAGAAAATTGTTTTAAAACCAAATTAGGGTTTTAGCTTGATCCTAATTAAATATAAGAATAGGTTAAGGGATATATTGTAAATCATAAGTACCTAGATTATACACTGGAAACGAGAATAGAAACCCGTACATTTGAATTAACATTATATTATTAAGATTAAATCAAATTGTGAGACTATTCTATATTTCTATGTGTTATCTGTATTATGGGGTGTTTAGGTTTGTTCTAGTATTGACCAGTTTAGGTTGTTACCAGAGGCTCGGGGATTATGTGAATGTGATGTTATGTAGTTTTGATCTCGATCTTTTAAACCCAACCCTGGTGATGTGTTGATATGCTTTATGACATGTTTGTGATTACTATTTGTTATTGCTTTCCAGTTTCCTGGTGTGAAGCTGAAGTGTATGTATATAAGATACCTGACTTAACCATTTTTGAGTCATCGATCAGTTATATTGGATAACCATTTTTGAGTCTCAATCAGTTACATTTGATAACCATTTTTGAGTCTCGATCAGTTATATTTGATAACCATTTTTGAGTCTCGATCAGTTATACTTGCATTGCTTTTCAGTCGCTTGAGAGGACTAAAGTGTTTGTTATGTTCTTGATGATGTCATGTGTTGACTTGACCATTTTGGAGTCTTTGATCAGTATTGTGATTTATTATTGGGATACTTTTTGGTTGCTCATTGGAGAACCATTGGATTTTTTGATTTATCATTGATGCCTTCAGTTGCTGATAGAGAACTGTTGTGATCATATGATTATTATTTGATGCTTATCTGTTGCTCATGAAGAACTGATGTAATTTTTTGTGGCTTATCTTTTATGATGTTTTTTAGTCGCTTGTATAGGACTGAGGTGATTTTATTATGATTCTTTGATTTGTGATTTCATGAGCCTAGGGTAGGTTATCTATGTGTAGTGTCGAGAAGTGGCTTGCAATGGGGATCGGGGCCCTAAGAGGCTGCCTGGAGTAACCCATTGTAAGTTGTTTTAATAAGTGAAAAAATCTCACCTAAATACTGACTTAAATGAACCTAATAAGATAATTGTATGTTCTCTCCCATACCTTGAGTGCTAGTATAGGCTAGGATGGGGTAGAGAGAATGCTTGGTTACGACCTTGCATTCCGTAGTATGCCTCATCAATATGAGAGGATACTAGTGGCCGTAGGAATCACTAGGGACCCGAGATTCCTAAGGGATTGCTCGGGTAACTTCTACGTGACTTTTGCGATGACACTTTCCCGCTTGCATAGTAGGTTTCCTATGTGTCTTTGTGGTGCCTCTGGGTCTAGATGTCTTTCTATGTTGGAACCTTTGAGTTAGTATACTTTTAGGATTTCCCAGACTTAGAGAGTACTTGTGTTTTGTGTTTTGATACCTTGTTTGGGACTTGAGACTATCTCCTTAGCGCGGTGGGAGTGGACCATTTAGGTTCCACACGGTCGGGTGGTAGTGCTTTTACTCTTACCATTTGAGATCCGTCTGGTGCTATCATGGCTGGAGCTTCTTGGGATGCTTGTTCATAATGTTTAGGTGATGTGTTTGACTTTGGAGGATCATCTTATGCTTTATTCTTGCATGTTAGATTTCTTTATGCATATAATGTAGTATGTTTTAGGAGTGATGTCCCTATTACTATACTACCGATGATCTCTTCGGTGACTTGGGATGTTATGCGTGGGGGATGGCTAGGGTCCATGATGGTCTAATGATGTTATTGATGGTTGGGAGGAACCACACACTTAGATTAGTTGTGTTTTATGATAGATGGATAATTGTATTTCATGTTGGATGTTTATATCTTTTATGATGGATGGATGTATCATGTATGGTATATGATTTCATTTATTTTACTGTACTTTGTATCATGGATTGAGGATGATGTATCTTTATCTTTACATATGTATATTCTTTTAAGCCTTTCATACCCTGTGACATGTACAGTGGATGATTGAGCATTCCGAATTAATTTGTCAAGAGGCATTCAGAACAAATGTATATTATGGACATTGGACTTTCTTATTATTCTTTCATGTGGATGTAGTAGTTGTTAGACTTAGAATTAATTAAATTTAAATGTGACTCAACGTCTTGGGATCCTTAAGGAATGTAACTTGTGGTGTATGTTTGTTGATGATTACATGTTATTGCTTCCGCTACTATGTGTTTGATGTGTGTGTTATACTTTCTTTAAAAAAAAAAAAAAAAAATGTTTAGCAAACTTAGTAAAACTTTAGGTTAATTCTTTTGGATCCCTTGGTGGGGCGTTACAGGCACATTTACTTAGTAGGAGTACATACTTTTGGATATAGAACAAACTTATCAACTCAGGGGGAGTTATTAGATTTTGAGGTATATACAAGTTGTTACAAAATTTTGAAATTTTGAAGTTTTGTACATAAGCCGAGTTAGAGATATGTTATGCTCGTAAGGTTAAAGACATTAATGCATGACCAAATTTTTTTGACACTCATGTCAAAGGGGGAGATTGTTGATCTCAGATTGGTTTTGACAAATGAGTGTCCACACACTTAAGTCATTTACTTAGTTCATGCCGAACAAGTAGTACATGTCGAGCACAACATGTATATAATAGTGCATGCCAAGTCCATAGTGAGTGCCAAGCCACTTATGTGCCGATTCACTCAAGTGCCAAGTAGATAGTGTATGCCAAGTGATTCAGGAGCTGAACAAGCAATGCATGCTGAGTGTTATAGATGTTGAGTCTCAGTATAGAAATTAGTATATGTTGAGCATCAAAGACTTTAGATGCCAAGTGAAACAATTTTGTTATAGTTGTTTGTAATGGCATAAACAACTATGTAAACTATTTTTGAGCCAACTTAAGGTTGAATTATGCTATTTTGGAGATAAGGATGAATCCTATGTTGGATTCCCAATGTAATTACATATAACCAATTAGAAAAAGGAAAGGTTTAAGTGAAAGAATGGATGAATCACAACCGTTGATTCATACCTAACCCTAAGTCACCTAAGTCTTCTTAAGGAGGAAAAACCCTAAACTCTTTAGTGTGTGTAGAAGGTGAATGAAGGAGAGTATAGAGAATTTTGCATGCATAAACAGAGCATTCATGGTGGCTAAGGAGTTATGATCTGAAATTGCATTGTAGAATTAGTCAAAGGAGAATAGAGGAAGGGAAGAACATACAGTAGAGAGACATCTGATCAAGAAGGATCGAAAAGACATCAATATAGAGGTGATCTATCATTAGGAAATCAAGTGCTAATCACATGATCATTGCTAAATCATTCTAGCAGGTGAATCAATCAAATCTCTTAACAAAGTAGTCCTAACAGGCTATATTGAAATCCTTTAATAGGGTGCTTACTTAATTGTGAGTTAAAGTCCTTCATCAAGGCACACTTCTAATAGGGTGTTGAAATCCTTTAATAGGGTGAGACCTAATAGTCTTTGTAAGCCTTTAACAGGGTAGATCATATTTCATGGTTAGAACATTGTAAGCTTCATTGGATACACTTTATTACTGCAGTAGTGAAGATTTGTGGGTGTCATCCCCACCCAAGTTTTACCTTCTCACTTGGAGGGTTTTTGGATAATCGTATATGGTGTTACATTTGTGTGAATGTTTAATTGCTTACATGTTTTAGATGTACATGCTTTACATGATATTATAATTTATCTATTGAATGCATGAGATGGATATGTGGTGAAAGTTTTATTGGTGAAAGTTTAAATTGTTTATTCACCCCCACCTCCCCCCCGTCCCAAGAAGTTTACCTTTCCTATTGTAATTCCAGTAATGTCCATCAATTCACAATATTTAGGCAGCTCCTAAAGTTTGACTTTCTACATCAATGTGTAAGATATTATGTTCATGTCATTTGATGTAGTATTGTATCGCTTCACAACTAGCTTCAGATAGGGGAATGACCTTGAAATTTCCTCTTGAATACTCATAAGCATCCTTAAGTAACTCCTTAGTGAATATATCAACTATTTTCTCCTTTGTGTTCACATATTCCAATCTCACTTCTTTTTCTTTTACTAACTCTCTCAAGTAATGATACTTGATAGCAATGTGTTTGGTCTTTGTGTGCATCATAGGATTCTTTGATATGTTTATAGCACTTGCATTATCACAATATATCACAATAGGTTCATTAATCTCTTCCTTCATACCTTTCAAAAAATTCTTGATCCACACAATATTAGAACAATTAACTTCTACAACAACATACTCAACCTCTGTTGTGGATTAAGAAATATAGTTTCTCTTCTTGCTTGTCCATGAAATCAATCTCCTTCCTAGAAAGAAAGTGTCTCCACTTGTACTCTTTTTTCATCAATGTTTCCAACCCAATCAACATCTGTATAAATCTTTAGCTCACATTTATCACTTTGCTTGTACCATAATCCATAATCTTATGTACCTTTTAGATATCTCAGTATCATTTTCATTGCCATCATGTGATTTTCTCTAGGATTAGCCAAAAATTATCAATAATAATAACTACTAATACAATGTCAAGTCTTCTCTATACAACATATTTTTGTTTTCCAATCAACTTGTATAATTTTTTAGTCACCTTAGCTAAATCATCATTCTTTGAATTTTTTTCACTAGTAACCATAGGTGTTCTAACTGGTCTTGAATCCTCCATTCCAAAAGTCTTCAATATATCCTTGATATACTTGGTTTGTGTAATGTAGACTCCTTTCTTCATCTGATAAACTTGCAAACCAACAAAGAATTTTGATCTCTCTAAACTTTGACATCTCAAATTATTTCTTCATCTCATTAGAAAATTATTTGCACAACATATCATTTCCTCCAAATATGATATCATCAAAAAAGAAGAAGATAACAATATCTTGTTCTCAAATTCACTTTTCAAGTACATATTGCTATTGCCATTAGTTCTTGCAAAACCAATTTTCACCACTTAAGTGTGTAACCTTTCATACCATGCTCTAGGGGCTTTTTTTCAAACCATATAATTCTTTGTGAAACTTACATACCATATTCTTCTTGCTAGGATCAACAAATCCTTCAGGTTGATCAATTTAGACTTCTTCTAAGACTTCATTCAAAAATGAAATTTTTTTAACATCCATTTGGTATACCTTGAATCCTTTGTAAGAAGCATATACAAACAAAGTTCTCACTCCTTCCAACCTTGCAATTGGGGAAAATGTCTCTCCATTGACAATTCCTTCTTCTTATGCATATCCCTTACAAACTAGTCTTGCCTTATTCCTTGTCTCTTCACCTTTTTCATTCAACTTATTTTTAAAAACCCAATTAGTTCCAACCACATTCTTTTCCTTTGGTTTGGGTACCAATGTACACATCTTGTTCTTCTCTATTTGATCAATTTAGGTTCAACCTCACATAATAAACATGGATCATTTTTCAACTTACTTCTTGTCATGACTCTTGAGTATTTTCTTCCAATGATTTGGTTTGGTGTATGATTCCTCCTTACATATTTTGCTGGGACATGTTTAGGTGTCCTTTCTTCTTCATGTATTCCACTTAGTTATACATTTTCATCTTCATTATATATCTCTGGTTACAACTTGACATGGTCTATTTGATGTTTAGTTTCTTCTCTCTAATGTTCCACTTCTTTATTCTATGATTTGACTCTTACAACTTGATGCTCAACAACTTGCTGATGCTTGATAGAGATTTTCTACTTAACCTTTGTAGTATCTGGATGCTAATTCTCAATAGCCTCTTTCTCTGGTTCATGTAAAGTACTAGGTTGACCTTCATATATGTAGACAAAGTTTCTATAAACTTTAGGTTCTTTCTTGCATTCCTCTTCATTCTTTTCTACAAATTCATCAACTCTAACCTTTACATTTTCCACAATCTTATTAGTGTTAGATTTCAAAGACTTATGTGTCTTTCTTTTAGTGAAATATCCTTGAAATATACCTTCATCACTCTTTGCATTAAGATTCATTTCCTTACATCTTTTAGTATGTAATACTTGCTTCCATTTTTTTTGAAATAATTCACATTAGGTGCATAGCTATACCTTTCTTAACTTAAACTCGATTAAGAGTATAGAATGCAATACTTACATCTTCTGTCCTATATTTTTGTGAAACATTATTCTCCATCATCAATGTCCTTGTACAATCCATGATTTATCTATTCCTTCTTTCAACTATTTCATTCTGTGGAAGAGTTCTTGGTGAGCTCATTTATCTCTTGATTCCTTTATCATTGCAAAATATGTTCAACTCATCTTATACAAATTCACCTCCTCTATATGATCTCAAATACTTTAGACTCTTACATGTTTTTTTTCAACTCTATACCACTTAAACATTTGAAATGCATCAAATTTTTCTTTAAGAAACACAACATTTATGATTCTAGAGAAATCATCAACAAATATATTGAAATATTTGTCACCATAGTAAATTTTCACTCAAATAGGATTACACAAGTTAGTATGAACCAACTCTAAAATATCATCAGAACAATAAGTCTTGCTCTTGAAACTAGACTTTTCCATTTTTCCCATTTGACATTATTTTCACATCACCTTGTTGGGTTTACTCAATCTTGGTAATCCTATAACTCTTTTCATCTTACTAAAGCTTACCGAATTATCAAAGTTCACATGAAACAACCTCTTATGCCATAACCAAATATCTTCAAATTGGGAAAATAAACAAGTATCTTTAGATAGGTCTAGATATAACAATTACCTCTTGTTTGATAACCACTTCCAATTATTTCACCTGTAGCATCATAAACATTTGCCTTTATGTTTTAAAATTCAACTTGGTAGCCTGAACTACTCAACTATGCCACACTTAGCAAGTTATATTTCAAACCATCAACCCAATATGCATTGTCACATAAGATCTTATCATTCATTATAATTGATCATTTACCTTTCACATAACATGGTGCATCATTTCCAATTTTAACACTACTTTCACTATAATTTTCTAACTTTTTAAACTTACTTGTATCACCAATCATATGATGTGAACAACCACTATCAACTATCTATTTTTCCTTCTTATTCACATGTGAAATCATTACAATTATCTCATCTTCATCAGATTCATCTTTCATTCCAAAATAAACAACTTCTTCATTAGTATCACTAACATAACCATCTTCTTCAATAATGTAACAAGATTTCTTACCTTTTCCTTTATAGTCTTTATCACCTCAGTTGTCTCAGTTGTCTCTCCATCCTTGATATTTTTTGTCCTTCCTTTCTTCCTTCTCATCTCTGTCAAGACATCTTATAGCAATATGACCAACTTTTTTACATGTAAAATAGATAATAGGGAGTTTCCCTTTGTATTTGTCTTTTTCTCTTGGTACTCTTCTTTCCAATAATCCTTCCAACTCATCAAGTTCATCATCTAATTCACTATCAGTATCCACATGCCTAATCTTCTTCTTTCTCTTAGATCCATCAAGGGTTTTTTGAGATTTGAAAGCACAAACAATAGTAGAAGGCATATAATTTTCAAAATTCCACAACTCAAATGTAGTGAGTCTACCAATTAGACTATCCAAGGTCAGATCATTACAAGGTGTACATCAGATTTCTTTAATTGAAAATACTCTAATTGCATAGATAAGATGTAGAGTCCTCAATACCTTACTTATCAAAATCTCATTAGATATGATTTCTCTTGCTCCTCTAATAGCATTCACAACCTCCTTGATTTGGCCACAATACTTTGCAATAATTTCACCTTCTTTTATTCTCATGTCTCAAATTTACTTCTCAAGCTTTCAACTTTAGCCCTCAACATATTTTATCTCCTCCATGGATTTGTGCCAAATTGTCCCACATTTTATTTATAGTAGTGCATTATTTTACATCATCAAATTCAACATAACTCAGGGAAGATGCTAGAACTATCATTATTTGATTATGCTCCTACTTCTCCTTCATTTGTTCAACAGTTGTAGGTCTAGGAACTTTAATGAATTCATTCTCTAGGTAATACAATGCATAATATCCCACTCTAAATAGATCCAATTTCATCAATTGTTGCCATGATGGGAAGTTCTCCTTATTCATCTTAGGCACCTCTCTCTTGTACATCTTTATCTTTAGCCTAAGTCCTTCAAACTTTCCTTACAAGTACCTACCTACATTCCAATACCAATTCTTAAAATATTCAAAATAACTAAGAGGGGGGGGGGGGGGGGGGGGGTGGTGGTGAATCAGTTATCCTCAGGTCTAGATGTACCAATTCAATTTTTACTAGCTTCAAACAACTTAAATAATCTCATAAAATCAACTAGTCCTTATATAAATTCTCCAACAACTTAACATTATGTTCACTACTTAACTCTTTGTTTAGTATATGTCGACTAACAATAAATAAAACAATAGTAAATAGTATACATCACACATGTTTTACACTAGGATTTAACATGAAAATCTAGTTTGGAAAAAATGACCAAGTAACACACTACCACTTTTCACTCTTTTGAAGTGAGATTAATTAAGAGCCAACCCTTTTAAAAGTTTCAAAACATAGTGTTAGGTGTGACCCTATTAAGAGATTCAATCACCTTGTTAGGGGTGGCTTGGTTAGAGGTCTTTCGATCATTTCATTATAATGTCACCTTGATTAAAGCATTTACAAAATGGTTGTTAGGTCAAACTTGATTAAAGGATTCTCACTATCACATTGGTTATAAAGTAACAACCAGTTTGATCTATAAAGACACAACTCACTTTGCAAATTTAAATCTCCATTTAGCTCATTTGTTAGTTTATTTATTAGACTTCATTATCATCTCTACAAGAGTGTTTACAATAACTATGAGGGGGGGGGTGTGTGAATCAATTACTCAATGTCCATTAGTACCAATTGAACAATAAAACAATAAAACAATTTTTTGTCTTATCCTGTTGTTTGATCTCTACTATAAACTTAATAATAATATTAACTAGTAGTTCTCTATTGTAATATAACAAACTTTGTTGAATGTAAACATTTGAAATGTCAAAGACCATCAAACATTCAACACAATTTTGACACTAGGATTTAATGCGGAAACCCAATTAGGGAAAAACCACCAGCAACATGTCACCACTTTTCCATTCTTTTGAAATGAGTCATGTTAGGAGCCAACCATGTTAAAGGTTTATAATACACACTATTAAATGTGACCTAGTTAGAGGATTAAATCATCCTATTAGGAATGGCCTTTTTAGAGGACTTTAGAGAATTCCATTAGAATGTCACCTTGTTAAAGGATTTACATAGACTCTTAAGTCCTGAATAATTGTTAGGTCAACCTTTTATTAGAAGGATTTCAATACAAATAGTTTACAATGATTAGAAAGAAAATAGTAGGGTTTGATCTATATGATTACAACTCACTTTTCAGTTTCATGTCTTTGTTCAATTCATGTGTTGATTCCATGATAACCCTTCCTTGTCACTTTTATCCTTGATTCTCTTGGCAACCCCTTCAAGGAATCACCCTTCTCTTCACAACAAAATTTAGCCTTCTTCTTAGATTTTGCTTATCAACCTCAACAACTTTGTTCCATCTCATTGAAAATATACACAACTTCTTTGTTTTGTCCTCTTATTTTCATATCTCATTCACTCTCTCTCTAAAATTCATCTCTGTACCTCTTTAAATAGGTAATCCTGGTCCTTTTCCATTTTCACAATCACTGTAGATCTTAGGGTTCTCAATTTGATTCATCAGGTTCATTGTATATGTTCATCTTCCTTTTTTCTAGAAACTTTTCCTTGAATTCATCACTTGGATTGTTTACTTAATCATTTCCTTGAATTAAATGATCCAACATGTCAATCTTATCTTCAACATGCTTTTCATATCCCAAGAAATCAACTGAGTCGACTGGAAATCATGATGTCTCATGAACAAAAAAAATGTTGTTCTTCAAACAACACTAAGTTTTAACTCTCGATCAACACTAATTTACTTAGTTGCTAAAGAGCTTCTAGCTTGGCATTAATATTGTCACTCGATTGATACTAATGCTTAGTCAACAATGAATTTTCTTGGCACTTACTATGGCTCAGTTGACACTAGCATCACTTGGTATAGACTTCAAAATTCCTTGATCTTTTATTTTTTTTCTCAATCAAGCCTTTCATAAGTGGTCTATCTTGGCTTGCACTATCAAGACTTGAACATCAACATGATTTAAACAATCATTTTGTCTAGTCAAAGTCTAACTAATCAAATGTCCATTGTAGCTTCCTTTTCATAACTCAACCTTTCCTCTGAGAGATTTTGTTATGAGCAACTTCTCAAATCCTCTTCATCAATCAAATAGATATGACATTTAGATCAGATAGCAACATGACTCATTAGTAGATTTGACATCAATGACAATACAACAATTATTCCAATTGTAGTTTCCAATAATCTCCCTCTTTAGCATTGATGACAACACCTCAAATATTTTATTAGATAAATACAATCTCCCTTTTTGTTACCATACAATCCAAAAGATTTCACTTCCAATGTCCTTAGTTTCATTCTAATTCTCAGTCATGCCAACTCAGAAACTTCCTCTAAGTTTTGAGTTCAAACTTCCTCTTGTTTCTTGTATACATACTCTCCCTCTATCATTTTATACATCATTCTTAGAATATTTTTATTCATGTTTCTCCCACTTACATCTGACATCTGTCACACATATTCTCCCTCTATGACAACAATGCCTAAGATACTATCTCTCCTAGCTTCACGTCCTTCATACATCTTGATTATGTAGATATTTACATGTCAGGCTAAGTTATGCCATCTTTCATTTGTTTATGACTGATTTGTTCTTCATCTTCACTACTACCTTAGGAAACCCCAAAAGTAGAACTATCTGCATCAATGTGTAAGATATTCTAATTAGCACTTTTGATGCAATGCCTCTTTGAAGCTTAAGTAGATTTTCTTATGGGAATCACCCCTAGTTTACCTCTAAGGTATTCATGAGCATCTTTAGGTAAGGCTTTAGTGAATATGTCAGCAATTTTTTCTTTGGTGTGTACATATTCTAACTTCACTTCTTTGTCTTGAACTAGTTCTCTCAAGTAGTGATATTTGGTAGTAATGTGCTTTGTTTTTGTGTACATCACATGATTCTTTGATAGGTTGATAGAACTTTTGTTGTCACAATAGATAACCACTCGATTTGTAATTTCTTATTTCATTCCTTTTAGTAATTGCCATAATACTTGAAAAGTTCACTATAGTTGCCATATACTCAGCTTCAGCTGTTGATTGGGAAATAAAGTTATGTTTCTTTCCTGTCCATGACACCAATCTCTTTCCTAGAAAGAATGCACATGGACTAGTGCTTTTTTTTTCATCAATATTTCCTTCCCAATCAGAGTTAGTGAATACATTTAGTTCAAATCTATCACTCCTCTTGTAATACAATCCATAGTCTTATGTACCTTTCAGATATCTTAATATCCTTTTCATTGATATCATGTGGTTCTCCTTAGGATTTTCTAAAAATATATCAACTATCCCAACAACTAATACAATATTAGGTCTTTTATGAACAACATATTGCAATTTTCCATTCATTGGTCTGTATAGTGTTTGGTTTACATCAACAGATTCATCACTTTTAGATAATTTATGTCCTCTAGACATAGGTATGATCACTAGTCTTGATTCTTCCATTCCAAAAAAAAATAGCATCTCTTTGATATAATTAGATTGAGTAATGAAAATACCAAATTTCATTTGATATACTTGCAAACCAACAAAGAATTTTATTTCACCAAACATTATGATTTCAAATTCATTCTTTATTTCATTTGCAAATGATTTGCATAATTCTTATTTTCCTCCAAATATAATGTCATCAACAAAAATTTCAGATTGCAGTACCTCATTATTCTTACCATTCTTTAAGTATATATTACGGTTATCATTTGTCCTTTCAAAACTAATCTTCACAAGTAATTATGTAGTCTTTCATACCATGCTCTTAGAGCTTGTTTTAGTCCATATAGTGTTTTGTTTAGTTTACATACCATATTCTTCTTGTTTGGGTCCACAAATCTTTCAGGTTGTTCTATGTATACTTCTTCCCAAGTACATGATTCAAAAATGTGGATTTGACATCCATCTGATACACCTTAAAGTTTTTGTAGCCTGAGTATGCAAACAGAGTTCTAACTCCTTCTGGTCTTGCTACAAGAAAAAAAGTCTTTCCATAGTCAACTCATTCTTCTTGAGCATATCCTTTGCATACCAATCTAACCTTGTTCCTTGTAACTTAACCTTTTTCATTTAGCTTATTCCTAAAAACCCACTTTGTTCTAATTATATTTTTGTCCTTTGGTCTACATACTGGGTCTAAGTGTTATTATTCTCAATCTGTTCAATTTATTCATTCATTACATGGATCCAATCTTCATTGTCTAGAGCACCTTTCATTGTTTTGGGCTCAAATTCACAAAGTAAGCATGTATCATTTCTGAGTCTTTTCCTTGTCACAACACCAGATTCTACATCTCCAATTTTTTTAAAGGTTTATGATGTCTTCTTACATACTTAGCTAGCACATGTGGTCTCCTTCTTTGTTCTTCAATAGATTCATCTTGAAAAATAATCTCAAAATAATTATCTCTTTCTTGTTCAGGTTCAAGTTTTGGTTTTGCATGCTCGACATTATCTATTTAATGGTCAACATTGTATTTCTGTGACACGACATCTTCTACATGTTGCTCAACACCCATTGTCTTCTTCTTGTCAACCTGTTATTGCACATCGTCCTTCCCTGTCTGCTATGAAACTGCAACTTTTGTTTTCTTTCTCAATAGGAGTGTTGGGAGCAACATCATCCATATATATTAATGTTTTGTAATCTTCAAGTTCTTTCTTACATTCAACATCATTTCTTTCTACAAATTCATCAACTTTCACATTTGCACTTTTGACAAATTTGTTAGTGTTACAGTTTAAACACTTGTAAGCTTTACTCTTGGTGTAACATCCTAGGAATATACCTTCATCACTCTTGGCATCAAGTTTTACATTTCTATTATCTTTAAATATATAGCATTTGCATCCAAAGATTTTGAAATATTTCACATTAGGAGCATATCCATACCATAGTTCAAAAGGTGTAGCATTTGTACATTTCGTGACTTGTACTTTGTTTAAGGTATAGACATCAATATTGATAGCTTCTCTCCAATATTTATGTGATAAATTCTTCTCCATCGTCAATGTTCTAACACAACCCATTATTGATTTATTTCTCCTTTCAGCTATCCCATTCTGAGGAGGGGTCCTTGGTGCTGACATCTGTCTTTTAATTCCTTTGTCATTGTAGAATGAGTTAAACTTATTAGAAATGAATTCACCACCTTAGTCAAATCTTAGACTCTTCCTTGTTTTTTTTCAACTCTAGCCAAATACCACTTAAATAACTAAAAAGCATCAGATTTAGCTTTAAGAAACATCACAATCATTATCCTAGAGTAATTATCAACAAATAGAATGAAATAATTATCTCCACAATATCTTTTAACATAAATAGGTCCACATAGGTTAGTATAAACCAATTCCAAAATATCACTGGATGTGCACGTTTTTATCTTGAAACTAGACTTTGTCATTTTTCCCAATTGACATTGTTTACACATAGCATTGTAAGGCTTCTTTATTTTTGGCCCCTCTTACTTTCTTCATTTTAATAATGTTCACCAAATTTTCAAAATTTAGATGACATAACCTTTTGTGTCACAACCGAACATCTTATTGTGCAAACAAACATGTCTCATTATATAAATCTAGATAGAACAAGTTACCTCTTGTTTGATTACCACTTCAAATCAGCTTTCTATCAACATCATATATCTTTCCTTTTCTATGATGGAATTCAACTCTGTATGCTAATTTATTTAACTATGAAACACTCAACCAATTATTGTTTAGTCCTTCCACTCAATAAACATTGTCACACTTGATTTTGTCAATCAATTGAATTGTAACTTTACCTTTTACAACACATGGAATATCATTACCAAATTTAATGCAACCACCCTTTTATAGTCCAATATCCTCAAATTTATTTCTATCACCAGCCATATGATTAGAGCATCCAATATTAATTATCTATTTGTCCCTTTTGTTCACATATTAAATTAAAGCAGTTTTCTCATCTTCATTAGAACCTTCTTTCATAGAAACATAGACAACTTCATCATCATTACTTTCAGATTTAGTGTCAGTTTCTTCTTCGACAATATAAAAATATTTCTTACCTTTTTCATCCTTCTTCTTCTTTTAGTCTCAGTCATCTTTCCTTCCTTTGTACTTTCTTTCCTTTTTCTCATCCTTGTCTTCATAGTCTGGACACCTTGCAACAATATGACCAAATTTGATGCATGAAAAACAAATAATAGGTAATCTACCTTTGTATTTACCTCTTCCTCTTCCAAATCTTGCAATAAGTGCTTCAAGTTCATCAAGCTTATCATCAGAAGTGTCACTATCACTCTTCACATGTTTGCCTTTACTTTTGCTAAGAACCAATTGTGACTTAAAAGCAAATTCAACAATAGTAGGTGTATAGTTATCAAAATTAGACATCTCAAAAGTAATAAGTCTACCAATTATACCTTCCAAAGTCAAATTTTTATCTAGAGTACATCTCAACTCTTTTATTGTAGAAACCCTAATGGCATATACAGGAAGTTGTAATGTCCCCACTATTAGGGTTAGTTTGGGACAAGTAATACCTACAAAATAAAGGTTAGAATCACAATAATGAAAAACTAACTATATTATTCTACCCTCTAATTTAACCCCAATCTTGAGGATGTCTCCAGATCGGGCTTCCTAGCTCATAACTACCTTGTCATCTTCCTGGGAGCACACCCCTTAAGATCCATAAACATACCTTACTTACCTTCTTCTTTTCTTAGTCTATGTGGCTCTATCTTTAGTTGGCCCTTCAATGAATTATTCCTTCTAGAATTATCTCAACTCTGTAATTACTTTCTAAAATTATTCCTTTTCTAATTATAAGGAAATGGCAAAATATACTTTTTTGTTTCTTCTTTTCTAAGAGTCACAACCTCTCATAATGAAAATCCTTTGAAAAGTCATAACACTTCATAGTTATAATCCTTTCAAAAAGTCACAATACTTTATAATCTAAATATTTTTGAAGATTTGCAACTATTCATAATTATGACCCTTTGAAAGGTTCACGTCCTTTCAATATCATTGATACCTTTTGAGAAAGTCACTTCCTTATTTTCTTCATATTACTTTCCTTTTCCATTTATCCTCAGTGAACTCCTCTCCTCTCCTCTTCTTCCTTTTCCCTCTCTAAAATAAACTCTCCTCCCTTTCATATCTTAATTTTAAGGAGTCATGTCTATTTGTTAAACATCTCTTGAATTTTCAATAGATTTAGTTAATTTATATTACTCTATAATATATTAATTATTTATGTTTATTTTATTTATTATTAAATTCTATTTAGAAAGTTAACAAACTTTCTACAAAATTGTCTCTTTTATTTAATTTTATTTCTTTATTTACTCATTGAAATTTTATTATTTTTTAATTATTTAAAATATCATACTAAATATTATTTCATTAATAATATAGATTAAATAATTACTATTTCCTAGTTTTATATTTTAGTATTAGTTTTAATATAACTTTATTATCATTCTTCATTTAATAGCATTGTATTATCTAATTATTATTAAAACTCTATCTTAAAATGGGGATATGACAGAAGTAGAGTTCTTAATACCTTGTTTATCATTGTTTCATCTTTAATCTCTCCATTTGCACCTCGAATAGCATTGACAATGTCATGCCCAAACTTCTACAAGGCCAAAAGCACATCTAACAATTTTTTTAAAATACATTTATGTTTACCATTTAGTCAGATGACTTGATGTTTAATTTGATAAGGATTACACTTGCATTAGGTTGAGAGTATGCTTGAATGGTAACTATTAGGGTTGAAAGTGCATAAGTTACATTCTAAGGTTACAAGTTACGACGTAGATTCAAACATTGTCCAACTATTCTGAATTTTAATTTAGATAAGTAAGGTATATATATTCTTAATTTCATTAGTCAATTTAACTCCTTCGTAAGTTATGTCCAAATTAAGGAGATATAGTTATGTTGTTCTTAATCTAGTGTATATCATGTTCCAGTTACTTCCAAATTGCATTCATAATTACTGTTACATATGTCTATTAACTAGCGGTTAATCCTTGCATGAAGATGGTGATTCGTTAGCTTTGATATCAAGGTTAGATCCCAAATGTGCTTACTTAATTAAGGCCTAACCAAAATAAGTTCGCCACTTGTGAAACTTTGATTGTAGTTTCTTTTCAACACTCTTCTAAACCATAATTTCTTAAGGAATTCATTATCCCCTATGTTGCCCCCTTTAAACCTTAACCCAAAACTTTGAACAATAAAACTATTCTCATTTATAAAATCTTTTTTCTTTCCCACCTATATCCCTATTACCTTCCCTAAGCACCTTTAATAAATTTTAATCCCTACAATGGTACATTAACACTTCAAAAAAAATCTCCTAAAAACTATTATGGACTAACCTACATTTTTACTTTACTTAACATATAACTATGATCATTTTTTTTGTCCCCTTTACAAATTTCCTAACTCTAATTTTTTCCCCTAATTCCCCATATATCCTAACATACTTCCCTTTCACAAAAAAAATAAAAATAAAAATAAAAATCAAACTTTAAAATCTAACCTAACCTAACCTATCTATACCCCCTAAAACCTACTCCCTTACCCATTTTCCAACACCCCTTTTCCCTCTCTCTTCCCACGTGGGAAGGAGGAGGGAGGGAGGTGTGCTTCCTAAGGCACCCAAAAACATTAAATGCGGCCCGCCCCCCGCCCCCCCTTTTAATGAGTATGGCCGCCAAGTTAGGGAAAGGGGGAAGGTTTGTCCTTTCCCCCCCAAATTGCATTTTTTTAAAATTATTTTTTGAAACATGCCTGACATGATTTATGGCCAGGTCACCTCCTAGGATGGAGGAGTTAATATATTTCTTTTTTTATTACTAATTTAGTTATTTTAATTATTGTTTGGCTGACAGGTACTTTGATACCACCATATATCAATATTTTTTGTTTACTTCATGGGTAGCCTTCATTAATATGATAGTTGACTTATTTATTTTTATATTGCTAGAGGTAAAATATGCTTATTTTATTATGATATTATTATTCTATTGACTGTGTTTTTTGGAAAGAGGTTTTGTTCGAATTGCCATACATTTTCCAGCAAGTAAATATGCACCTACAGGCTTCTTCTTTTTGAAGTTAAAATTTTTGCCTAGTTTCTTCATACATTCTCTATAATTGTTTATAATTGAGTTGATGAAATTCAACATTGTATAATGCATTACAATACCTATTTCATATAGCAATCTAATGTATTACTTGTAACAACTATCATAATACTAACAAAATCTAAATTGCAAGATACTCTAATATGAACATAAATGAAATCTTTTTGCTTGTAATTCCATGAACATCAAGTATTCAATTTACATTTTTGACATCCATTTCATGACTATATATAAATATGAATACATTAACTGTTGAATGCATATTCTACAACTATGTATGAACCAAGTTTGATTACATAATGCATCTAATTATTTCTATGAGCATGGAGAATAATAGAATCATAATGGATAGTCTTATTTATATCATACTAATGCCTACATTGATGCTTAACTCTTCTCTTCAATACATTTATATCCAAGATTATGAACCAACAACATCAATACAATGATTTTTTCTTTCACGATCATCTCAAGCTTACATCCAAACATTTATCAAGCATGCACATAAGGTGGCGAGATCACAATATCAAGATATACAAATGGAGGGACCTTTTTACAATACATAAATTATTCACAATCTCTCTAATGAAAAATGAATGAGGATAATAAAAAAACTCTTACAAATACAAACTAATTCACATAACAAGATGGAGTTTGTTTCTCCATTTTCAACACAATACAATAGAGTCTTCTTCTCCTATGCAACGGAAAGACTACATGAACTCCAAGTTTCCAAGATCATCAAGTAAAATCTACAAAAGAGAGACAAAAAGTGGGCAACCATGGAGGCTCACCTCCCATCCTAGGCCTCAAAGAGGCCACCCACCGAGCTTGGGGAAACAAGTCAAAAATAGTTGCACACCTTTAAGCTCACATATCATGCATAACCATAACAACACATCTCAACACAACACAACACAATACAACTCATCCCAAGGCTTGCACACAAATTTTACAATAGAATCAAGATATAGGGTGAAGGTGGGCTCTCTGCATGAGGGGAATTTCACATCCATGAGTCACATATATTCACATATTCTCGTAAGTAACATGCCCTTTCAAGGCTTAACAATGTCTTCCCTCTTCATACACCTCCTTATACCTCCCAAGAATGCAAGTAATCATGAAGTCCTTACTCCATTGAAACACATCAAAATCATCTCCACACATGGGAGAGTTTCTCAACTACATGGGTGAGCCCAACTAACCCCTTCACCCAAGCATCTCTTCCCTCCCAAGGGTGAGTGATGCTTTACACCCATTTTACACAAACAAGCAACATGAAAAAAACAAGATTCAAGGAAGAAATCACATAAAACTTCTCACATTCAACACACATATAACAAGATTCATCACAAAACCACATCTAAACCATATCAAATCTACAATGCAATGAAGAGACATCATGGATTATGGATACCAACCTCACTCCAAGATGTGGCAAAATAAAGTTGTTGCAGATCTCCTTATCCTCTTCCTCCAAACCCTAAATGTCTTTGAAGTAAGAGAGTGGGTAAGTGCGTTTCTAATTTTGCCATGCCTCTATATAAGACTCCCATTTTCGGATTCAATATAAAATGCATTCTTTTTGGGGTCTCCTAGGTCTCCTAGGCACCCTAGTGGTCACTATTATCCCCCTAACTTAAGTATTATCATGGGTAGGGTTTATTTTCATCACAAATTCACTTTAGAGTTGCTTTTTGGCCCTCACAATGCTAGGTAAAGTCCAGTTTCAATTTTTCTATGATGGTAACCTTTGTTCCCCTTGCTAAATCAAGGAAATAAGTCTAATTCTTAATTAAGGAATTTAACTTGAGATAAGGTGGCCACATGATCCATCTTTAGAGAACATGTCATTTTCACATAACGAGAATGTTAGAAATGGAAAAAGAAATATGTAAATAAGCAAAACCAGGAAAGAATCTAAGTGAGTAAATGCATAATAAGATATTACCATAAAATAGGAGAGAGAAAGCTTCAAGCTCCAACACCATGAGACAAGATATTTGGAAAGGGGAAAGCAAAGAAAACCCCTTGTGATATTATGAATGAGGCATCAAAAGCCTAAGAAGGAGGAGAGAGAGAGATAGAGAGCAATGCTTATACAATAATTGAGAAGAGGAAGAAGCCTCATTGTTAAATGAGAGAAGAGGGTCATCTCTTAAATAGAGATGAGAGAGAGGAGTTAGAATGTAACTCCCATGTCTATGAATGCCACCATTCATAAGTGTGTGATGCCAAGTGTGAGATTCCTCTTAAGGAGGAATAATCTAAAATTAGAAATTACAATATATATTTGTCCTCACATATTCCACTAGATGACAAAATAAGATGTAGTGGAAAAAGGACAAAAAATAAATATATTAGGATACCTTGGCTTATATCCTAATATATTACAACAATAAAGAAAGGAGTTCTAACCTTGGTTTATAAATACACCAAGGAAAGATTACAACTTCTAACAGAGAACAAGTGTTAAGTGACACACACAAAATTCACTATACATCACACATGACATGTTTTGAATCTACTCATGAAATACATGCTACATGCATACACCTCGCGTTTATGAAATAAACACATCACAATTAGGTTTATGAATCTTCTAAAGATTCACCTTGGCAGTGCCATATTAACATGTGTTTATACCTTGTTTCCCCATTATGTTTCCATGGTTCTTTTCCTGCACACTAAACTCGAGCATCAGTAATCCAATAAAAAGTCCCATATAAAATACACATGAAAGTAAATATACATGAGAGTTTTGTTATTCTACAATTCACATATAACACATCTCATAATTAACTTCCTAGTAAGATCAATTTAAGCATTCGAATCACAACATAATTCCATTTTCTATCATAATAATGAAATATTGATTAAACATCCATTAATTCATCAACTATGCCAATTAAGTCCTAATACATATCATAAATGGAAAATCACAAGGTAAGTACCATCAGATAAGTAGCAAAATATACTATCCATCAAGTCTCAAAAATATATGTTGAGATATCTAGTCCTAAGTAACAAAATAAAAATATAGTATCGATGTTATGATAGGTTGAGGTGAGGCCTCACAGACAACTTCCTTGATTCTTGTGCAATACTGCACTGTGTTCTCATCTTCCATCATTCTCATTTCATCAAATATTTCTCTTAGGCTCTCTGATTTGGCTATTAAGACATTGTTATCTCTTCCATATATGGTCTTCAGTTTGTCCCACATTTTTTTTGCACTATCACATTCTTTTATATCATCAAAATTGGCATAACTTAGGGCTGAAACAATCTCCAACATTGTCTGATTATGTTCTTACTTCTCTTTTAGTTGTTGATTAGTCAAAGGAACAACTGTTATCTTCACATATTTATTATCTACAAATTTTATTACAACATCACCAATACTAGCTATACGTAACCTCATTAGCATTTTCCATGTAAGAAAGTTCTCCTTGTTCAGCTTTGGTATCCCCCTTTTGTGAGTCATGATCTTTAGCTTTGAGTGCCCTCAAACTTCTCTCAATAAGCACTTGTACTCTGATACCAATTATTAGAATATTTAAAATAATTGGCAGTGGGGTGAATTAGTTACTCAATGTCTATTAGTACCAATTGAACAATAAAATAATAAAACACTTTTATTTTTGAATTATCTTGTTGCTCAATCTCTACTGTAAACTTAATAACAATATTAACTATTAGTTCATTGTGTTGGAAATATTCAAGATATGATATGTTACTGAGAGGGGAGGGGTGAATCAGTAACATCAAAACTTTTAAAACAATTCAGCACTTTAACCATATATACTATTCTCAATTCATTCATTTAATCTACTACATATATGAGAGAAAAAACATTTATAACACATGTACACAGTGATTTGGTGACCTAGAAACCTTCCAAATAGAAAGTAAAATTGGGGTGGGGATGATACCCACAAAAATTTGTTACTGTAGTATAAAGTTGGCCTGTTAAGGCTTACATTGACCACTTCTGGTGATCTGCTCTGTTAGGAAAAAAAGGACTGCTAGGTCCACCTTGTTAGAGGATTTACAAACAAACACTGAAGTATGCACTCTATTAGGAGATTTATACAAAGACTGTTAAGTCTACCCTGTTAAAGGATTTACAAAACTGATTCACCTCTTAGGATGAAACAATGGATCTACTTACAAATTTTTTTTGCTGATTAGATCCTTGAAGTATAGATCGCCTCTTGTGACTAATGAATCTTTACTACTCCTTGTAGACCTTGCTGAATATTCTCCTTTTCTGCTGATTTGTATTTACACTTCAAAACATTACATGCCTCTCTTAGTATTCTCATACAATCATTGTAAATGATATAATACATTACATATATATCATTCCAATAATTATAATTGCAAGGTTGGCTAGAACACAAGTAAACAAAACATTACTGAGTCAGCCAAACAGTAGAAAACTCGAGTTCATTGAACTGAATTGGTGAGTTTCTGATACTCGGCGTCCACTGCATTACTCGGCATTGTCATACACTCAGTAGAAGTGAAGGCTCGGTCCATACTAATCACTTGACATAGTTATGAACTCAGTAACCATTGGAGACTCAGTAGATATAGTATCACTCAGTAAAAACTAAATCCTTTGTTTACCTTGCTTTCACTCGGTAAGCACTACACTTTCATTACTCGATAAACATTGTGCTTCCATAACTCGGTAAAAACTGTGAAGCTTAGTGAACACTAGAATGTTTAGTGTGAATTATGAAGCTCGGTATGAACTACTTAAGTGATGAACCTATAAGGTAATCATTGAATGCTCAGTATACACTGTAGATGCTCAGTGTAAACTGTGAAGCTCGATGAGTGTAGGAAACTGAGTGCTGAGCTCGGTAGCTATATTGATATGGATAAGTGTTGTCACTAATGGAAATAATAACTTAATGCCAAAAATCTCCCCCTTTGGCATTAGTGACAAAACACTTATAAGCCAAAACATATGTACATTACCTGACTCAATGAATTTTGGTTTTTCAAAATTGATCTTTGTAGAACTGCTGCATATACATTTCTATATACCCTCTTGATGACTTATAATGTATATAAAATGATACCTATGTACACATGCTAATTCTAATGAGTGCTAACTCCCCCTTTCACTTATAGTGATAACTCTCCTCATTTATTATGCTTAAACTCTGAATCTCTCCCCCCTTTTGACAATAATGCCAAAGGACTGCATATATACAATTTATATGGCTACACCAAAGTGAGATAGAAATTCTTGATGTACCGTAAGGATGGTTGCAAAAGTACTATCCCAAGTCTACTACAAAATTTGACAGGTGGAGAGAGCAATTTGAACTTCTACTGATAATCGGATCAAGTGATCAGCCACTGAGAAGTTATGATCTTGGACCAATATTTTGTAATGAACAAGATGTTTTTGCATTGTGTCCATGATAGGAAGGATCATGTTCTGGATGTCTATGAGTGTAGACCGGATCCTAGCTTCCTCTCTCAATAGTTTTGCTTGTACATCTGCCAAATATCTGATCTTGGTGTGATGGGAGGTTGTGGAGGAGGAGTCCACCTTCAACTTGGATGCACTTGATTTCATATCAATGTCAATCTTATTTAACTTATCCTTTATTTCTTTGGTAAAACCAGAAACATCACAAAGTTTAGCAAAAAGTGATGCTGCATTATTAAAAGAATTTTCAAAATTTCCCAAAAATGTTGACAATTCAACTTGCTTTATTGCTATATTTTGAGCAATATGCTCTAGCACCTTATTATCAAATTTCTTTTCAGCTTTCTTAATAAGTTTCTCTTGTTCGGAAGAATCCTCATTAAATTTTTGTACAACCTCTTCTAACTAAATAAAAGTGTGTTGAGTAGAATCTACTTCAACACCTATGGCATCTGTAATTATATTCTTGGCATTTTCAATTATTCTATATTCTTTATCCCTTTATGATCTTAACTGTTTCTACGTAGCTTTCATCTCTATGAGTTGACTAGCTAACCTCATCTCTTCAATGGTAGCATTGTCCTAATCAATCTTTGGAATCACTATCTCTATGTCTAAGTCAATATCCTATGCAATTTCCTTTCCAGTGATCATAAGTTTTAATGGATTCTTTTGTTTGACTTCTATGATGACTGGTTTGACCTTAGGAATAGACACAATAGTGGAGATAGAAGGGCTAGCAGTGAAAATTGGGATTGGACTTGAGGATTGAATGCCAATAGAAGTATTAACCGGATAAATTTTTTTTCCCAAAAATGGTATCATACTTGGTAAAGTACCCATAGTAGAATCTAAGCTGATTGGAGTGGAAGTGGATACAGATGATGCTAACAGAAACAAAACTGTAGAACTTACTAGAATTGATGGAGACAAAATTATGGAACTTGCTAGTACACTCACTGATGGTGAAGGAACTGAGGAGGTTGGTTGGGTAGCTGAAGAAGTGACAGATAGCTCAGTAGATGAAGTGCTTGGCACATCTATTTTAGGTACTTGGAGCTAGGAGGTGGCAGATGAAGATTGAGAAATTGATGCGGCAATTGTGCTCACAATCTTTCTTGCAGAAGCTATCTCCATAGTGGATGTAATAGTCTTTGGTGGAGAGTGAGGAAGGGATGCAATCACTTCTGCTGCAATTTTAACTAGATCCTCTTCATCTTTTCCTTCCTCATGTGCTTCTTCCTCCTTGTCTTCTTCCTCTTTTTCTTTCATTAGTGCATGCAGCTCTCCTGGAGTAACTGTGATGGATGGAGTGCTATCAAAATCATCATTGTCACTGATGTCATCATCCTTGATTTCAACAGGGTCATCACTAGGCTTTTGCAGATGATAGATGTTCTTCCACATGTTTGTTGCATCATTTACAACATGCTCAATGTCCTTATTTAAAATCAAACATGTGTGAAATCTAATAATCATTTTACCTTCATGTTTCTTCATAGCTACCTTAATGTCTGGTCTAGTGAGACTCGGTAGAAGATTCCTTAGGGATTGCTCATATATGTCTTTAGCCATTTAGGTGGTTGACTCCCATCTTGGTTGCAATCTCTCCAACAACTCTTTGGAGATTTGAGGGGTGAGCTGGTCCGGGGAGTATTTCCATTTACCCCTCTTATTGAGTACCAGTTCCTCAATCTGCATTCTCTCAGCATCAGTTCTTGTTTCAAATTTCAATGCCTTGAAATTTGTGACACTAGCTCCCTCTTCCAATTGTTTAAGCCTTTCCTTAAATGTGAGTGGAGGCTTGACAAGTATAGGTTCTTGCTTGCCTTTTCTGGTTCTTCTAGAGAATACTGTAGTAGGCTTCTTCTTAGGTTTGGTAATAATTGGTTCCTCTTCAGATTCATGTTCTTCTTTTTCTTCACCTCCTTCTTCTTCTTCATCATCTTCTTTATCCTCACCTTTTCCTTCTGTAAGCATAAGAGGGCTAGTAGTAGTTTTCAACTTAGCTATCTTCCTCTTGCCTTTGCTTATAGCTTGGGTAGCTTGATTTCAAGCTCAATTTTGGCCTTTGCCTCATCATATGTTCTAAAAATTGGTTGCTTTGGATCTACTGGCTCATTCACTAGTGCTTCAATAATGTCCTTGGCCTCATCAATATTAACCTCATAAGGAAGAGGTTTCACCCATGCAACTTGGGGTTTGACTGCCTGAATGTATACTTTATCACAATCAACCATAAAGCATACATCATCTTTGTAGTCTTCAACCAATTTTGGTGGAATTTAGAACCTATTTTTCCTTGAAATCTTCAAAATAATTATCCATGATGCTATCAAAATTTTCACCCATTTCTGCTACAAACTCATTAATCTGATAAAGAATGGGAATATATTTTCTCCACACTACAGTTCCTTTAGATGGAAAGAATTTTTGAATATAGAAGAATAAACAAGTCAACAGAGAACCAAATTTATATGGATTTTTCTTTAAAGTCCTTATACTATCCATGTTCTTGTTTAATTGTTTCAATAGTAATTTCGACAGGTCAAATTCAAGGTTCTTCTTTACAATTTTGAAGGCCAAATCCACAGCCTCACAAGGTACATTGTTCAGTCGACTAGAGCTATAGATTTTGTGGGCAATGACATGAGTGCCAAATCTTAGTTCAACATCAGATATAGTGCTAACCTTCAAACCTCTACCATCCCATTCAGCTAGGGTTTGCTTCTATAACTGATCCCGTCCTAGGGTTTTGGTAACCTTCACTTTATTGAGCATAGGGAGAGTCATGATTTTGTGAATCATCTTCTTTGTGATTAACACTAGCTGCTCTAACCATAGTTGCCCATTGTGCACCCGACTCAAAATATATCCAATCCACTTGGTTTGGAAGCTTCTTGGCATATGCGAGATATGAGTCAAGCCTTTGGTTTCAAGATGCTTATGTTTAGGTTTCAAAGAATCATCAACACTCATTTCTCCTAGGGCATTGTCCATCTCTAGGTTTCCAATCTCTTGAACAGAACATTTAAAATGTGTATGAATATCATTTATAAGGAGTACCTTTGGTGGAATTTGAGATTGAGCACCGTTAGGGTCAAGTGATTTTGCAACAGCTAGAACAATTTTGAAGTTGGGCACTTTCCATTTTGTACCCTTTACCAGCATCTATAAACCCTTCTTTGATCCTGGATGCCACTGATGCTTGGTAAAAGATAGAAATTTTTCAAACAAATCAGTTGCTAGAAAATTGCTTGGAATCGCTTGGAATTTCTTGAATTGCACTTGAAAATTTCTTAGCTCTGAAATTGCGATGAAGAATGAAATCAAATTTTGATCTTTTGATGAAAATTTTGTCATTAATGCTTGGTACAAAAGTAGCTGAGATGACATAGTACTTGACAGGTTGTCATTGACTTGCTCGGTAGAAGCTTGCAACTTGATGATCGAACAAAACTTTTGTTACTCCCGACCTAGTTTGGTAAGGTCTTCAACCAACTTTCCTCAGTAGATGCAACTCACAAAAATATACGCTTTCTTTCATCATTTTGCTTTCTTTTATTTTGGAACTTCTTGAGATATTACTAGAAGATGTAGTTCCATATCCTTATTTATGGATCTAACTGGAGATGGTGGAGTCACCCATTTCTTTAGTGACATTGCCATCATTTGAACTATTTTTCTTGGTAGATTTTGGAATCCACTGTTGCCTCATCTACTTTCGAATGTTATGAGCTTTAGTTTTCTTTTCATCTTCGAATCTCCTTATGTTCATGCAATTTTTAGCTATATGACCGAGTTTAGTGCATGTAAAACACCTTACAGTAGTGTCCTTCTTCCTTAGGTGATGTCTTGCACAGTCTTTGCCAATGTGTACATATTCTCCACAATAATGACATCTGCACCAGGTATTGTAGTCCCATCCAAATATTGCTTTAACAAGTTGTTCAACTAGATTGAATGATTTGGATCTGCATTGGAATGACATGTGACTATGCTTCTTGCATTTGTGACAATTTCCTTCAAATTTTGGTTTCTCCTTGCATTCATTAGCTTTATGACCATGCTAACTGCAATTATAACATTTACCATTGAATTTAGCTTTTCCATTACTCCAACATTTGTTTGATGTATGACCTAACTTACCACAGTGATTGTAAGTAGGTCTTTGATTCTTTTGGGCACCTTCTTTGGAGGTTTCACCTTCTTCCTTATAACCAAGTCCACCTTTACCTTTTTGTCTATGAAGATTCTGCTCACTTTTTTGATTTAATTGAGTCATGTCTGCTTGAGATTTCATCATTCTCTCATTGATTTATTTTTCAGTGATTAATTCATTTTCCAAACTTTCATTGATTTGTCTTTCAGATCTCAAGTCACTTTGAAAGCTTTCATTGATTTGTCTTTCAGTGATCAGATCATTCCTCAGGCTTTTATTTTCAAATCTCAGATTCATAATTTCTTCATTTGCATTAGATAGTTGATCCAAAAGATTTTCATGCTGAAGGGATTAATTATTTCTTGCTTCTAAGTCTTTAGTTGCCTTGTTTCTCTGTTCCAAAACTTCACATAGCTTTATTGATTGAATTTCTTGTTCTCCTTTAAGCTTTCTTACCTCCTCTTGCAGAGAGCCATTCTTTGCTAGGAGTTCCTTAATAGCCTCATTTGCTTCATTTGAGCTACTTGATGATAAAAATATTAACTAGTAGTTCATTGCGTTGGAAATATTCAAGATATGATATGTTACTGAGAGGGGAGGGGTGAATTAGTAACATCAAATTTTTTAAAACAATTCAGTACTTTAACCATATATACTATTCTCAATTCATTCATTTAATCTACTACATATATGAGAGAAAAAACATTTATAACACATGTACACAGTGATTTGGTGACCTAGAAGCCTTCCAAATAGAAAGTAAAATTGGGGTGGGGATGATACCCACAAAACTTTGTTATTGTAGTATGAAGTTGGCCTGTTAAGGCTTACATTGACCACTTCTAGTGATCTGCCCTATTAGGAGCAAAAGGACTGCTAGGTCCACCTTGTTAGAGGATTTACAAACATACACTGAAGTATGCACTCTATTAGGAGATTTATACAAAGATTGTTAAGTCTACCCTGTTAAAGGATTTATGAAACTGATTCACCTGTTAGGGTGAAACAGTGGATCTACTTACAAACTTGTTTTGCTGATTAGATCCTTGAAGTATAGATCACCTCTTGTGATTGATGAATCTTTACTGCTCCTTGTAGACCTTGCTGAATATTCTCCTCTTCTGCTGATTTGTATTTACACTTCAAAACATTACATGCCTCTCTTAGTATTCTCATACATTCATTGTAAATGATATAATACATTACATATATATCATTCGAATAATTACAATTGTAAGGTCGACTAGAACACAAGTGAACAAAACATTATTGAGTCGGCCAAACAATAAAAAACTCAGGTTCACTGAACTAACTTGGTGACTTTCTGATACTCGGTGTCCACTGTGTTACTCAGCATCATCATGCACTCAGTAGAAGTGAAGGCTTGGTCCATACTAATCACTTGATGTAGTTCGAAACTTGGTAACCATTGGAGACTTGATAGATATAGTATCACTCAGTAAAAATTGAATCCTTTGTTTACCTTGCTTTCACTCGGTAAGTACTACACTTTCATTACTCGGTAAACACTACGCTTCCATCACTCGGTAAACACTGTGAAGCTCGGTGAACACTGGAATGCTCAGTGTGAACTGTGAAGCTTGGTATGAACTACTTAACTGATGAACCTATAAGGTAACCATTAAATGCTCGGTATACACTGTAGATGCTCGGTGTAAACTGTGAAGCTCGGTAAGTGTAGGAAACTGAGTGCTGAGCTTGGTAGCTATACTGATATGGTAAGTGTTGTCACTAATGGCAATAATAACTTAATGCAAACACATTGTCCTAATATAATAAAAAAATTTGAATGTAAAAATTTGAAATGTAAAACACCATAAAACATTCAACACAAGTTTGACACTAGAATTTATCATAGAAATCCAGTTTGGGAAAAACCACCAGGAACGTGTCACCACTTTTTCACTCTTTTGAAGTAAGCCCTATTAGGAGCCAACCCTATTAAAGGTTTACAATACACACTATTAAATGTGACTTAGTTAGAGGATTTAATAACCTCATTATGAGTGGCCTTGTCAAAGGGATTTAGAACATTCCATTAGAATTTCAGCTTTTTAAAGGAATTACACAGATTATTAAGTCCTAAATGATTGCCAGGCTAACCTTTGATTAAAAGGATTTCAATACAAACTATTTACAATGATTAGAAAGAAAACAATAGGGTTTGATCAATATGATTACAACTCATGTTGTAGTTTTAGATCTCTATTTAGTTCATGTAATGATTCCCTAATAAGCCTTCCTTGGCATCTCTATCCTTTATTTTCTTGGAAACCCCTTCAAGCAATCACCCTTCTCTTCACAACAAACTTAATCCTTCTTCTTAAATTTTTCTTATAAACCTCAACAAATTTGTTCCATCTCACTAGAAATATGAAAAAATTCTCTATTTTATTCTCTTCTTTGCATATCTCATTCATTCTCTCTCTAAAATTTATCTATGTACCTCCTTAAATAGGTAATCCTAGTCCTTTTCTATTTTCACAATCACTGTAGATCTTAGGTTTCTTGATTCAATTCATCAAGTTTATTATATTTATTCATCTTCCTTCTTTTCCAAAAACTTCTCCTTGATTTTTGTCTCTTGGGTTGTTTATCTAATCCTTTCCTTGAATTAAATTATCCACCACATCAATCTTATCTTCAACATGCTTTCCATATCCCAAGAAATCAATTGAGTTGGCTGAAAATCATGATTTCTCACAAACAAATAAAATGTTGTTCTTCAACCAACTCTAAGTTCTGACACTCATTCATCACTAATTTACTAGATCAGTAAAGAGCTTCTAACCCAACATCAATACTGTTACTCGATCGATATTGAGGCTCGGTCAACACTAAATTTGCTCAACACTTATTGTGGTTCGGTTGACACTAGCATCACTCAACATAGGCTTCAAAATTCCTTAATCTTTTACTTTGTTTCTGGGTTAAGCCTTTCATAAGTGATCTATCTTGGATTTCACTGTTGAGACTTGAACATCAACATGATTTAAACAATCATTTTGTCTTGTCAAAGTCTAACTAATCAAATGTCCATTGTAGCTTCCTTTTCATAACTCAACCTTTCCTCTAGGTGCTTTTGTTATGAGCAACTTCTCAAATCCTCTTCACTAATCAAATAGATATGACATCTAGATTAGATAACAATATCACTCATTAGTAGATTTGACATCAATGATAATAGAACAATTGTTTCAATTATAGTTTCCAACAATCTCCTTCTCTGATATGCTTTGCAACCCTTCAAGCAATCATACTTCATCAATCTTCTAAATTTTTCTCTACTACTTTTTTCTTCACAAGTTCTCCATAAAATCATCAATCAACAAAAAACCAAGCTTAGAAAACATCTCTTATTCCTCCCTAAATAGGTAGCTTTAATCTTTTGTCACTTAAACATCACCATAGCTCTTAGGGTTTGGTCAGATCCATTGAATCTATCCATAAATTTTTCCTTCTACTTCTTTCTTGATACTTCTAGAAACTTCAATTTCAATCCCTGCCCTTGATCACATAAAATACTATATTCATGCATGAAATATGCCAACTCGTCAATCTTTATCATCCACACATTTTAACTAATTTAAAAATTCAAATATGTCAGCCTCAAACTCAATTATTTTACAAACTACTATTTTTCTAACACTCGGTCATCACTATTTTCTTCTTCTTGGTCAACACCACGTAGTTTGGTTTCTACTATTCTATCTCACTCGAATTTTATTGGCTTTCTTGGTCTTCACTACACTTAGTGATTACTACATTTTCCTTCAACTTTCTCAGCCATTACTATCACTGGGCTAATACAATTTACTCAACTAACTCTTAAGTTCCTTAATCTTTTACTTCATTAGCCTCGTAAAATTGTCACTTGGTCAAGCTTAGGGATTTACTCAATTACTTGTCTTCTCTTCTAAATATCAACTCAACTTTCTTCTTCACTTCATATAATGATTAAATAATACATAATCTTGTCAAAGTCTAACTGATCAAGTTCCCAATGTAATTCCAACATTCTTGCTCCTCTTTCCTCAACAACTTCACTATCTCATCTAGTTATCTCTCTTTTCAAATCCTCTTCATAAATCAATAGATATGATACTCTACACTATTAGGAAATGTCTCTCCAGTAAGTTTTACATCAATAACAACATAACAATTATTCCAATTGTAGTTTCCAACAACTGGTGTACCAAGGAATGTGGGTACTAAAGATGGTTATGAGAAAGTTGTTGAATACTTTGAAGCTGTTGGATCTAGTGGTGAAGACAAATTTGGTTAGATGGAGAGATCTATGGAAGATAGATCTACTTGATTAAATAGATCTAGAGCTTAGTTGAAACTAAAGCATAAGATGGATATTTCTAATTTCTTAGGTACTCTAAACCTTGAAGACTTGATTAATTGGATTGATGAGCTAGAACACTACTTTGAGTTAGAGGATATTGGTGATCCGCTTAAAGTGAGATTGGCACAAAGTAAGCTGAAAGGACATGATGCTTTATATTGGAAAGAATTTCAAAGAGATAAGGAAGAGGAATGTGAAATAAAGATCACTAGGAAGAGACTGATCTGACAAAACTGAAGGCTAAGTTCATTCCTACTGATTATGAAATTGAGTTGTTTAAGAAGTTGTAGAATATGAAGCAGAAGGATATGTCTATGAAGGATTGCACTAAGGATTTCTACAAGTTAACTATTCAGTCTAGACATAGAGAAATTTGTAAGGAAAAGGTGGCTAGATATATTAATGGTTTAATATTCTATATTCAAGATGAGATTGGTATATTGAAAATAGCTTCAGTTGAGGATTCTTATCAATATTATTTGGTGACAAAGGATAAGTTAAATATAAGACATCAAGGTAATCCCCAAGGAAAGGAAAAGAAGGAACACTTAGTGAAAGATAAGCCAGTGGATGAGGATGAACCAAAACATGTTGAAAAAAGGAAGAAAACATATAGAGGTGCATTTAAGGGTAATAATTAAAGATGTGGTGAAGAAGGACATATATATTTTTAAGGTTATTAGAATGCTAGTTAGAGAAGAGCTGATGTGGTACATGAGAATATGGATTCATTAAATGATCCTGAGAAGGAGGATGAGCACTTCCTAGTTTGATGAGTGTTGTTTGTTAAGAAGATGCTAGAACCTTGTCATAGAAGGAATTTATTTAGGACTCATTTTAAATCAAAAGTTAAATGGTGGAATGTGATTGTGAATGGTGGTAGTACTAATAAATTAATTGCTAAGGAGTTGCTTCAAAAACTTGATTTGAAGAGAATGAGATATCCTTGTCCTTATAGGATTACTTGTTTGTAGGATGAACATGCTTTGGAAGTAAAAGAGTGGTGTCCTATTAATTTTTAGATTGGAAAATATGTGGATCAAGTATTGTGGACATGATTAGTTTTCACATATTACTTGGTAAACCTTGGCAGTATGATTGCAAGGCAATGCATGATTGTATCAAGAATGTGTTTACTATTGAGAAGGGTAATAGGAACCATTCCCTAATTCCTTTGTAGAATAAAGAGCTTGGTAGGAGGAACCTAAGTTTTGGTATCCGAGTTGAGTTGAAAGATTCCAAAAGGGTTAGAGATCAGCATGGAAAATAGACCTTTTGCACACCAAATAAAGATATGAAGATGATAGTTGTAGGAAAGGAGTTGCATAAATTGAACAAATGAAAAAATGTACAAGTTGATAACTTGGAGAACATGTGTATAAAGAACTAGTTTAGGGTTATTATTTTGAACCCTAAAATATGTTCTTCAAGTTGTTAAGAACATCATTTCTTTGTACCTGGGGTATCTGATGCAGGAACATCCTAAGGTAGTCAGTAATCCCATATGCAAGATCATTGAGCTCATTTTTTTTGGAATTATGGTTCACACAATTGGGATATGTTTGAGGCACATTGAGGAACCTTTTCCTAAGTGTGCATAAAGTTTGGAGTAATCTTGTTGGAGTTAGATCCTTTTTAGTGGCTGTTGGTAACATGTTCTTGCTTACTGGAAGACTTTAGAGATTATTTCCATGAGCTTCAATCCTAGGGAGTTGGCTTGTGTGCTTTTGGATTTTTATAGTTGATAGGCATGTAGACCTATTCCTAAGGGTGCGTACTTTTATGTTTTTGTATGAGTTAGTTATACATTGTAAACTTGGGGCCTATCTTAAGTATTTAGTTATTTCATGTATTTAATGTATGTTACCAAAATGACTTGTGGCTTGAGGGTTTATTTAATATACGAGTTTATTTAATGTAGCTTGATAGGCCAACTTGTGTCTTGGTTTAGTACAAGTAGAGGGTCTTTTGGTGTCTTGAGTCATTCAATTAAACATTGTAAGGTCCCTCCTCGTATGTACGTATTAAATATAAATTTCTCTGTTAAATCCGTTATAGGAGATTGGAACAAATATGGAGTAATGTTTTATGTTTTAGATGTCCTAATGAAAATTGAGATTAGTTGATACGTTCATGTTTTAAATACTCCATGACTTAGAACTACTACATTATCTTGACTATTTAAACATTAATTTTCACTAATGATGATATGAGGTGTTTCAACCGATGATGATGATGTTGATTATGGTACCTTGATGATTAGGTTATATGTGTTCAGATAGTTTTGTATTCCTTATTGGTGATGTTTATGATGTTTAGGTATATGCATGCTTAACGATGATTGTTCTAGTGTTTTAACTTGAATTAATGAATAAGTTATGTTATATTGATTATGCAATTATTGATGAATAAATGTGAGAAAAAATGAGATAAACAATTATTTATATGAAAGATTGAAGTTTTGATTTATGTGATTATCCATGTAATTTTTAAATATATGCATGTGATTTTTCTTGAGCTACTGATGTGTGTAGGATTATTAGCCAGGAAATCTAATAGAGAATCGAAACTAGACCCTATATATAGTTTGTGAAAACTAGGGTTGAGTATAATGAAAGATGCAGACCTCGTTGTTTCATATTTTAATTGTATCATAAATTGAATGTGTGTATCATTCTGCAATTATAAAGTGTTTAATGTTTTGTAACAGTGATTTTATAGTGTCACTTGACACTCACAATCCATATATGTATACCAACATGATAATTAGGTTTAGCCAAGTAACCTAATAATCTGTGGCATACTAGGTTAGTAACCTAATACTAATTAGTTGGTAATCAAGATTAATTACCCTAATTAGGGTTTAGTGGTTAGTTTGCATTCTTAGGGTTTTTTAAAATTCCAAATATTTTAAGCAATTTAATAGGTTCTTAAATAGTCCTAGAGGCCAAAAATTATGAAAACTAAGTGCCTAGGGGGTGTATGTATTGGTGGGAGATAATGGGATGAATGTGTTTTTGTGTTAAATTTGTTTGTCTTTCGGTCAGTTTCAATTTCTCCATAGTTACCTTGATGAAATTTGCAGATTTCATAGTGGCTACCTTGTTATGGAGCCAAGCAAGAATTCAGAGTTGTTGTTTCAATTCAAATGTGTTGGGGAGGTTTCTCCTTAGGATAATGATCCTGTTGTAAAAAGTTATTGTTAAACTTATTTTTGAAATGACCATGATGTTGGGTTTTCTTCCTTGGTTCTTTCCTGACGGAGTCTTTGAATTAGGCGATTCAATAAAATGAATAAGAAATGGTTAGCCCGCATATGTTGAATTATTTTTGAGTATTTTCCTTTCTTATGATATTCCTTTGATTCAGTTTATATGCATAGGTTTATCAGTAAATGGATGCAATGATGTTTTACCTTTCCTATGGCATTCTTATAGTTTAAATTTGTATTCATATGATTAATGGTAATTAGACTAAATGATGATATATATGAAGTTAATGCAATTTGATTTCAAACTATGTTAAGAAAATTTGATTATATGAATGGTAGTTCATCTAGTATTTTTGTAATTGTTGGAAAGAAAAATAGTCCTTTTCGATTGCATCAATCCAACATCGAACACTATGCTATAATTCAACTTAGAAAAAAAAAGTATCCCCTTGCCTTGAAAACTAAATAGATTAAAAAATCCAACACTTAGAAAAAAAGGGGACTTGAGAAAATTTATCTCTTTAGAGAATGTATGCTCTCTGCCCTTTGTATGGGAAAAAAATTAATCCCTTTTAGGATATAGCATATTCCCTCTAAATCCTTTTAAAAACCTTTGTTTCTATTTAATTAGTATTTTAAATTGAATAAACAAAAAATAAAAATAATAATAAATTATCCTATCCTAAAGCCTAACTAGTAAACTTTAAAATTACTCCTACCCTTCTCCTCACCATCCTAGGTGTAGGCCTTTTTGACCAAGTGTAACATATTAAATGGCTTGACTTCATCCACCCTTCTCCTATTGGCTCCTAGTCTGCACGTGCCCCCATGATGTTTTTGCTGAGCACTTCATTATAGGTTAATGCTTTAAAGGGTGGGGGGTGTGGCATCTTTATTTTGATGGGATGGGCCACCCTGACAAAATCCCTATCATTCCCAAGCGCTTGCCTCACGCCTTCCTTAGACAACATGGAGGGGGGGGGGGGGGGGTGTGGTATGGGACCTTGAGCCCACATGGAGAGTAGGGAGGTGGGGCAAGGGAGTAAGGGGTGGGTTAGGTAGGTAGGGTTAGTGAATAGGAAATGGGTTGGGGTTAGGGGTAGTTAGGTGTAGTGTTAGTAGAGTTTAGTTATTTATTTTAAAATTTTAAACTAGGATTTGTTAGTAGATGTTGAGGATAGTTGATTAGATGTTAATATTAGTATAGTTAGTTAATTTGTTTTAGTATTAATATTATTTAGTTTTATATTTTGTGTTAATATTTTTAAGTTATTTAAAAAAAAAGGTTTTTAGATGGAGATAATGTTAGTTAGGGATTGTAATTAGATTTGTAGTAGTGATTTAGTTCAGTTTTAGTTTTTAATACTTAGGATTATAAATTAGAGTATATTAATGTTAGTGGATAATAATAATTATTATTTTGAAAAAAAATAGTTAGTACTTATTTTGATGTAGGATATCGAAGTTGTTTTAAGGATTAGAGTTATTTTGATGGTGTTAGTAATTGTTAGACAACACTCTTAGTAGTTAAGTGAAGGGTAAGATGGAAAATGGATTAGTTGTAAATCTTATATTATTAATCTTTTGATGGGATTTAAATTTATGCGATAATTATAGGATTGGGATATTGAACATTTTAAATTTCAACCTAAAAAGTGGATTGTAGATAGGGAAGTGTTATAACTCAAATTGACTAGGTAATGTATTGTGTTGTGTTAGATCATGATAGAAGATGAGTTTGATGTCTTAATAGTGTTATGATAAATGTTTTAATATTCTAATGACCCCATAAATCTAATTCCTATAAATTATAGTTTTGATGAAGTTTCACATGTAACTAAGAATATTAGTCTAGTTAGTTAAGACTAAATCAGATGAACACTTTAACATTGAACTAACTTATGGAATAAATGTTTAATATTTTGATGGCCAATATTTAAAGATTTTAATTAGCTTAAGAAGTTCTTCTTAAACATTGGGAACATGTATCACAATAAATTAATGAATGTCCTGAAAGGATGTAACTTGTTCAACTAGGAGATAGATCGAGACACGAAATGAAATTTGGAACTCTAGAAAACCTAAGGTGACTTATGTGTGTCTTTTGTCAAACTGGTAATAACATAGTATATTTATTAACTTAAAAGAAAAATTCCTTGTGTTTTTGCCCCATTATTTTGGGTATGATAAACATGGAGTAGCTGAGAGGAGCAAAGTTCAATAGAGTTAGTAGCTAAGTATGGGCTCAAAAAAACAAGAAGGTTTCTTGGTGGCTTGCAAGGAAATGCTTAGATTATTCTTGGGGTTCTCTACCAGGTTGTTGGTATGGGATAGAAATTGGTTGGATCTTGCAAGGTCTTACAAAACTATTATTGTAATTGCTTATGTATTTGGCCATAACCTAAAAGGCCTTATAGTCGAGCATTTTGGTGTTGGAAATCTAATTGAAAAGATCACTATCAAAGAGGGAAATTGTTGAGAAGAAGGGAGATGGTTGATAAAGAATGTTTTCAACCATTGTTTTTCCATTGATGTCAAACCTGATATTTTCTAGAATGACAATTGCTTATAAGATCCAAGTACTATCACTTAGTTGATTGATGAAGAGGATTTAATCAACAGGATGTAACAAAAGTACCTAAGGGAAAGGTTGAGTTATGGTTTTGTAATGAAGTTTAAGGATCAGTTAAGACAATGATAAAATGATGTATTGATAGTATAGTGCTGAGTAAATGCAAAATCTAGTGTGTGTCGAGTGATGCAAAAGGAGCCAAGCATGTTCAGGTGCTGAGCAAAGTAACAGGTTTCGAGCATCAGAAAAACTTAGTGGATGCCGAGTGAATCCATAGTAGGTGTTGAGCATTAGTAAAATGTATTAGATGCCGAGTAACATAGTTTGTGTTGAGCACTAGAATTTCAATAGTGCCGAGCTACTGCATTATTGGAAAAGTCAAAGATTCACTAGATTTGAGCCGAAAAATTTGTTACCTTGAATTTTGTGAACTAGATGGAGGACAAGGATGATGAGCTGGTGGAATAAAATTTTAGATAAACCATTTTTGAGTGAATTTAAGAGAATTCTTCAAGATGTTTCTAGAAGGAACAAGATATGGGTTAGATTTAATGAATCCTACCTAATCCATTCAAACTAAAATTAAAGGAGGGAAGGATTGAGTGGGAAAAACAATTCCAAACTTCTATTCAAGGAGTCACAAACCAAGAAGAAAGAGTTGCTAGGATGCCAAATTGAAAAGTGGTTGAAGGGTGTTAAGGAGAAGGAAGAACAGAGCACAGAGACTCTACTTTGATAAGTGGTCATATGGGAGATTGCACTGGTATATCGAGCATGAAGACTCAAGGAGACAAAGCTTAAGAGGAGGACAAGCTGTCAGAGCTGAAGAGATTGGAAGCCAGACAAATTGTGAAGAGTTGAACAAAGATCTAAAATGTGCAAGATAAGTTGTGAACTGTAATCAGGTCAAAACTCCTTATTGTTACTCTCTAGCAATTATATTAGTTAGGGTAAAATCCTATGGAGTTAGGTTGGTTTGACAACCATTAGTAAATCTTTTAATAGGGTGAAATTCCAAGCAAATGTTCTAAAGTCCTCTAACCAGGCCCACTTCTAACAAGGTGGTTAAATCCTTTAACCAAGTCACATTTAACAGTGTGTTGTAGCCTTTAATAGGGCATCACTTTAGAAGAGTGAGAATTGAGTAGCATGTTATTGGTGGCTTTTCCCAAATTGGGTTTCCATGTAAATCACTGTGTTATGTGTTGATATTTCATGTGTTATGCTTGCATGTTGATTTACATTAACTTGCTAACTAGGAAAGTTTAAGCTTGGATGAATGAACAGTTTGATGGGATCACTTTAATTGGTGAAAAAGTTTTATTAGGACATTTGGACCTTGAATAACTGATTCAACCCCCCTCTCAATTATTCTAAAGTATTTCTAACAATTGGTATTAGAGCCAATCTACTGATTTAGTTTAAAGGTACTAGAAGTAGAAAGATCAAGATGTCCAAGAGAGAAGTTCCCAAGATTAATAGAGATAACTTCATTGCATGGAAAATTATAATGAAACTGCACCTTCGATCAATAGGTGACTATGCAAAAACCTCAATTGGAGTGGAACATGTAGACCCAGCTGGACCGCTTACTACAGATGATTTGAACAAAAGGAAGGAGCACAATCAGGCAATGCTAGAGATTGCCTCTTCCCTCAACTATGCTAAATTTGATGACATCAAAGGATGTGATTCTACATTCAAGATGTGGAAAGCCTTGTTAGCTATCTATGGAAAAGATCAGAATGTTCAAAGAGCAAAAAGAGAAAGCCTTAGAGGAAAGTTTGATGACATGAAAATGGAGGAAGGTGAGAATGATGCTCAATATGCCTCTAGAATGAAAGAAGTGGTAAGTGCAATAAGAAGTTTAGGTGGTCATTTGGAAGATGATACTATCAAAAATAAATACTTAAGAACCCTACTCCCTATCTATGCTATTAGAGTTTTAGCCATCCAAGAGTTAAGATGTGTATCGGGAAAGCAACTAACTTTTAAAGGTATAGTGGGAAGACTTACTCCATTTAAATTGTCCAAATTTGATAACTACAGACTTGAGAATCTTGAATCTACTTTCAAGGGAAAGTTGACATTGAAATACATTGAGGAGGTGAAATCAAAGAAGAAGACTGGAAAAGGAAAACACGAATCTAGTGATAGTAGCATAGATGAGGAAGATGTGGAACAATTGGAAGCATTATTGGCCAGAAGATTTCATAAAGGGAAAGGTAAATTCAAAGGTGAATTCAAAGGTAAGTTGCCTATCATTTGTTTCAACTATAATGAAGTAGGACATATTGCTACAAGGTGTACATAGAAGAAGAACTAGAAAGAAGGAAACACGTACAAGAACAAAAGAGAAGATGATAGCAGAGATTACAAGGACAAAGGAAAAAGATGCTACATTGTTGAAGAGGATTCTGATGAAGTAGTCTATGTAGCCATAAAGGATGAATCAGATGAAGATGAAGCAACAACAATAGTAACCTGTGTGAACAAAAATGACAAGTGGATCATAGATAGTGGATGCTCACATCACATGATAGGAAATAAGAGTAAGTTTATTACCTTTACTCAGTCTGATGAAAATAGTGTTAGATTTGGAAATGATGCTCCATGTCAAATCAAAGGAAAAGGTTATATTATACTTATAGAAAAAATTTCATGTGATAATGCATACTATGTTAAAGGATTGAACTACAATTTTCTGAGTGTATCACAGTTAGACAATGTAGGTTGCAAAGTAGAATTGGAAACAAAACTGCCAAAATCTATGACTCTGATGGAAATCTGATAGGAAAAGGAGAATAAACTAGGAGTAACTTATTTTACCTAGATATGGAAGATGCAATCTGTCTTATTGTCAAACTTGATGATGTGTGGCTATGGCATAAAAGGTTATGTCATGTTAACTTTGATAATCTGATTAGCATTAGCAAAAAGAAGAAAGTCAAAGGTTTACCTAAGTTGAAAAAGCTTGAAAATACAATGTGCAAACAATGTCAACTAGGAAAAATGACCAAGTCAAGTTTCAAAAGCAAAACCTACACTTCCAAAGAAGTACTAGAACTAGTCCATACAGACTTATGTGGCCCAATAGAAGTACAAAGCTACCAAAGAGATAGATACATAATGTTATTTGTGGATGACAACCATGTTCTTGAAGCAAAAATTTGATGCATTTAAAATGTTTAAGTGGTATTTGGCCAGAGTTGAGAAGGAAACAAGAAAAAGTCTGAAGTGCCCAAGATCAGACAGAGGAGGAGAGTTTACATCAAAAGAATTTGAGACATTTTGTAATGATAAAGGAATCAAGAAGCAAACATCAGCACCAAGAACTCCACCTCAAAATGGCATTGCATAAAGGATAAATAGATTAGTAATAGACCATTCTAGAAAATTAATGATGGGGAAAAATGTTGCTCTAAAGTACTAGAGAGAAGCTGTAAGTACTGCTATTTACACCCTAAATTGAGTACAAGTCAAGAAAGGTACAAATGTAATACCTTTTGAATTATGGTATGGTCACTCACCCAATGTAAAATATTTCAAAGTATTTGGTTGTAAATGCTATATTCTTAAAGATACTAGGAATGACAAGTTTGATGAAAAATGTGATGAAGGCATATTCCTTGGATACTCCACTAGAAGCAAAGCATAGAAGTGTTTGAATACTAACACTAACAAGATTGTGGAGAATGCAAATGTAAATTTTGATTAGGATGCAGAAGTCCAAGTTGATGAATCAAGGAAATCAGAAGATTATAGATCTTTTGTATACTTCTATGAAGGAATACCAACTAAAGATGATGCTACCAATCAAGTTGGGAATTAGCACCAAATTTTAGTATCAGTCGAGTCATAGCTAGTGAATGTCAAGCTACATTCAAAAGTTGAGTTGCAGAATGAAGAAAAAGCATATTCTGATTCTAAAAATAGTACACATGAAAGAGATGATGGAACACTTGAAAGTGATGTGCAAAGTGACTTTGAAGCTGAAGGACCAAACATGGAAAGAAGGATAGAACCAAGACTATCCAAATATGTGAGAAGACATCACCCTGTAGAACAAATCATTGGAGACAAAGAAGCAAGACCAATGAAAAGGAACAGACTAAGGAATGAATCATGTTTACTGAGTAATATTGAGCCCAAAATAGTGAAAGATGCACTGTAAGATGATAATTGGCATAAAGCTATGGAAGAGGAGATAGACTAGATTGAGAAGAACAAAACCTGGACCCTAGTTCCTAGACTAGCTGATAAGAATGTAATTGGTACCAAATGGGTGTTTAGGAAAAAAATTGTTGAGAATGGTGAGATAACACAAAATAAGGCCAGACTAGTCTACAAAGGTTATGGACAAGAAGAAGGACTGGACTATGGGGAAACATTTACCCTTGTTGCAAGGATGCAAGGAGTTAGAACACTACTTGCATATGCTGCTTATAAAAGTTTCAAAGTTTATCAGATGGATGTAAAGTTTTCTTTTCTAAATGGTATACTAGAAGAGGAAGTATACATAGAACAACCAGAGGGATTTGTTGATGACAACTAAAAGGATATGGTTTGCAAACTACATAAAGCACTCTATGGTTTGAAGCAAGCACCTAGAGCATGGTATGAGAGACTGCACAAATATCTTGTGAAGATAGGATTTGAGAGAATAGATGACAGTAACAACCTGTATATCAAGGTAGAAAAAGGTAAAGATATTTTGATATTTAAAATTTTTGTTGATGATATTATATTTGGAGGAAAAGATGTTCTATGCAAAGATTTTGCTGACCAAATGAAATATGAGTTTGAGATGTCAATGTTTAGAGAAATAAAATTCTTTGTTGGATTGCAAGTACATCAATTAAAGCATGAAATATTTGTGACCTAATAAAAATACATCAAGGAGATACTCAAGACATTTGGATTAGAAGACTCAAAACTAGTCAGTACACCAATGGTAACAGGACATAAGTTATCCAAGAATGATGAGTCAGCTAAAGTGAATCAGACATTGTACAGATCAATGATTGGAAAGTTGCAGTATGTTGTGCATAGTAGACCAGACATTGCATTAGTTGTTGGAATAGTGGCAAGATTTTCTACAAATCCAAGAGAAAATCATCTAATGACAATAAAAAGAATACTAAGGTACCTAAAAGGAACTGATGACTTTGGCTTATATTACAAGAGGAGCAAAAAGTTTAAATTGAGAGCCTACACTGGTGCAAATTGGGGAGGTAATATTGATGACAGAAAAAGTACTAGTGGAGGATCACTTTTCTTAGGTAGAATATTGATTACTTGGACCAACAAAAAGAAAAGTTGTACCTCACAGTCCACAACAGAAGCTGAATATGTTGCAGCTACTATTAACTACACCAATATTGTATGGATCAAAAATCTATTGCAAGGTATGAAAGAAGAGGTAACTAAACCTATGATACTTTATTGTTTTAACACAAGTGCCATCAATATATCAAAGAATCCTATGATGCATGCCAAAACAAAGCATATTGCAATCAAGTATCACTGTGTAAGAGAATTGGTGGAAGACAAGTAAGTGAGAATGGAATATGTCAACTCAAAGGAATAGATTGCTGACATCTTCACAAAAGCATTACCCAAAGATGCATTTCAATATATTAGAGGTAAGTTAGGGGTGATACCCCTAGCAAGGGCTACTTAAGTAACAACAAAGGTTACCCTGCATCAAATGAGTTGATTATTGAAATGATTGATGCAAAGGATACTTACTTTAGGATTTTTGCCTAAAGTAATCAAAGTTTTGAAGTTCCAAATTAGTCACAAACAAGGTGACATAGGGAGAAAGTGGAAGTTCTAGAAGATGCTATACTTGCATGTTAAGATGTTGAAATAGTATGTCTTTGGAATTGTTGTCAAAGAGGGAGAGATATGCAGAAATTGATCAACAATATTTAATTAGATAGAGGGAGAAGTAGCTGATAACAGAACAACAAAAAATAATCAATGCATGTAGAAGGAGTCAGGAGCAGCAAAAGATCAAAGTGAATAGTGGTAAGCCATAGAAAAGAGGGAGAAAAAGGATGTTCAAAAAGATATAGTAGAAAGGAAAGAAAAAGGAAACAATAGCTACGAGGGAGGAGCAGAAATAAAATAATTAGGATAGCGTATCAGAGAGGGAGATGTGAAAATTGATTCTAACACAATTTATTTTTGATGTTTGATTTACTGTTCTAACCTAGTTAGCATATTGATAACATGGTTGAATAGTTTGGTCTAATGGTTGATCAGTTTGGTTTGGCATCAATGCCAAAGAGGGAGATTGTTGGAAATATGATTGAAAAGATCACTATCAAAGAGGGAGATTGTTGAGAAGAAGGGAGATGGTTGATAAAGAATATTTTCGATCATTGTTTTTCCATTGATGTCAAACCTAATATTTGTTGAAATGACAACTGCTTCTAAGATCTAAGTACTATCACTTAGTTGATTGATGAAGAGGATTTAATCAAAAAGATGTAACAAGAGTACCTAAGGGAAAGGTTGAGTTATGGTTTTGTAATGAAGTGCAAGGATCAGTTAAGACAATGATAAAATGATGTATTGATAGTATACTTAAAGATATAAGGGTTGGCCACACGTAGAAATTTTAGAAGTCTAAGTTGCAACAAGGTTGACTACAAAGCTTAACTAAGTTAATTTGTGAGTGCTGAGCAAGCTAATTAGAGCCAAACAAATTTTTAGTTAGTGTTGAGTAAATGAAAAATCTAGTGTGTGCCAAGTGATGTAGAAGGAACCAAGTGTGTTCAGGTGTTGAGAAAAGTAACAAGTGTTGAGCATCATAAAAACTTAGTGAATGCTGAGTGAATCCATGGTAGGTGTTGAGCATAAGTAAAATGTAGTTGATGCCAAGTAACAGTATGTGCCAAGCACCAAAATTTTAATAGTGGCGAGCTACTGCATTATTGGAAAAGTCAAAGATTCACCAGACCTGAGCCGACAAATTTGTTACCTTGAATTTTGTGAACCAAATGGAGGATAAGGATGATGAGTTGGTGGCACAAAATTTTAGATAAATCATTTTTGAGTGAATTCAAGAGGATTCTTCAAGATGTTTCTAGAAGGAACAAGATATGGGTTAGATTTAATGAATCCTAACTAATCCATTCAAATTGAAATTAAAGGAGGGAAGAATCAAGCAGGAAAAGCAATTCCAGACTTCTATTTAAGGAGTCACAGACCAAGAAGCAAGAGTCTCTGGGGTGCCAAATTGATAAGTGGTTGAAGGGTGTTAAGGAAAAGGTATCAAGGAGAAGGAAGAACAGAGCACAGATACCCTACTTTGATAAGTGGTCATAGAGGAGATTGCATTGGTATATCAAGCATGAAGACTCAAGGAGACAAAGCTTAAGAGGAGGAAAAGATGTCAGAGCTGAAGAGATTGAAATCCAAGAAAATTTTGAAGAGCTAAATGGAGATTTAAAATCTGCAAGATAAGTTGTGAATTGTAATCAGGTCAAAACCCCTTATTGTTACTCTCTAGCAATTGTATCAATTAGGGTAAAATCCTATGGACTTAGGTTGGTTTAATAGCCATTTGTAAATCCTTTAACAAGGTGACATTGCAAGTGAATGTTCTAAAGTCCTCTAACCAGGCCCACTTTTAATAGGGTGGTTAAATCCTTCAACCAGGTCACATTTAACAATGTGTTGTAGCCTTTAACAGGCAAGGCCTTTCACAAGGCATCACTTTAGAAGAGTGAGAATTGAGTAGCATGTTATTGGTGGTTTTTCCCAAATTGGGTTTCCATGTAAATCACTATGTTATGTGTTGATCTTTTATGTGTTATGCTTGCATGTTGATTTATAGTAACTTGCTAAGTAGGAAAGTTTAAGCTTGGATGAATGAACAGTTTGATGGGATCACTTTAACTGATGAAGAAGTTTTATTAGGACATTTGGACCTTGAATAACCAATTCACCCCCCTCTCTTAGTTATTCTAAAACATTTCTAATAGTTGGATGTAAATCTTATGATTCTATTATGAGAATTGACATTATTTTGGATCTAAATCTATGTGTTATTGTTTATACTCCTCCACATGGTTAATTTTTGGGGGCTAGGACATCTCCTTTGGGGATTCTCCTTGCATTGCATCAAATACTTTGTTATATACATTACAAAAATAAAAACTTACTTTTTCTAATCATTAAAATTGTTGAGTATGTAATGATATAAGTAAAATGTTTCACATGAATGCATGTGTCCCTTTGATACTTGATTAGTTGGGATTATTAAGATTATTGATTTGATCTTCTTCATTAGTTATTGTTTATACATATTAGCGAGAGCCCATTTTGTATCCACTCAATGACAATAAATATCATTGATCGTTAATTAATAAATCAATTACATAAGTTATCTTAATGTTATTATTTCATATTTTACTACTAATACATGCTTTTCTATTCTATCCAACTACAACATGAATGAAATAATTTAAATGTGTGAGGTGAGGAAAACCATCATTGCTAAAATTCTTTGATCTAATATTTTTTCTCTATTCAATGCAACACTTTGGCCATGAAGACCTAAAGCTCAAGACACACAATGAAACCTAGACATGAGGACAACATACAAGGGAAAATAGGAAGAACAACTAGCCAGGCAATGACTGGTTGCTTTGATCCTTATATATTTCATTTCATTCTTTTCTATGTAGCTTCACTTGTATAGAATAAGAAATTTCTCTATAGCAAAGGATACTCTCATAGCCCTGTGTGAGAGGACCATTGTTAAATTAGTGTTTTTTCCCCTCATTTCATCAATTATTAAACAATTAAATATAATATGTATAAACCTATGATGATTAATACAAAATGCAGCCAAAATTTAATTTTTTATTTTCATACTTCAATTTTACACGTGCAAAATTTTAGTAACATTTTTGGTGACCTTTGTTGGTTTTCTTATTGGACACAAAATAATGATCTTATATCCATTGGGCAACGAGGTATCCTAAAATAATGCATTCCTCAGACCTAGAAAAAATATGCAAGACTCATGTATTTGTTGATTGGATCTTATGTGTGTGTATGAATGAGTTCAATGAGATCGACAAACTCTCATTTGACTGATTGATATGCATGGACTAGATTTAAGCAACAAGTGCATAAATCTAAGACCTTTCTAACTTATTATTTTTATTTTTTATGTATATATGTATGTTTGTATGTATGTATGGAAGAGTCTATTGAAAAGATGAAACCATTAGCCTTGTTTGTATGTATGTAGTTCATGCAAACAATATGGACTGAAATGGAAATTCTTGACCTTGACTATGACAGCAAAGGGGCCATGGGAAAACATGAGAACTAGACTTAAGAAAAACACAGAACTGACCTTTTCTTTGAGAGTATAATAAAAAAATTAGCTAATATTCAAGATGCATTTATTAAAACCTAACCTAAAAACTTTGAAACTCCAAACCTAAAAAGAAAATTGAGGTATATTCAATTAAAAGGGATAGGTAGTACTTCTCCATCAATTGTAGAAAGTTGGAATGTGTTGTACTCTTTGTATTATGTGACCATGAAAGGACATGTCCATATTTAATTAAAATTTGTATATTTCCTAGGTATTCTCTTCAGATGTTCCCACATTATAACCAAGTCTCCTTTGTTGAAACTTTTAGTAGTAGCTTTTCTAGCAAAAGTTTTCTTTATTTGGAGTTTTTGATACTCCATTTTTTGTAGTTCCTTTTTTCTTTCTTCTTCCAATTCCTATGACTTAATGTACCTTGGCTTTAAAGGATCATCCTCTTTAATTAGAATTAAATGATCAAAAAATTCAAGCGTAGGAAATCATATAGAAATAGGCATCCTAACCTCTTTACCATATACTAGAGCATAAGGTGTATTCCTAATGAGCATCTTAAGGGTAATCCGACCCAACCATATTGTAGACTTCACTTTTGAATGCCAATCTCTTTTATTGTTTTAAATTCTCTTTTAAATAATCCTTAAAATGATTGCTGGTACTTACAGCCAATCCATTACCTAGAGGGTAATAATTAGAGGATGTATTAAGATATATGTCATTCTTCAAAGCCCATTTAATTACTATAGCTCCCACAAATGCTAAGGAATTATTAGAAATGATTGACTCAGGAATACCAAATATGTTTATAAGACCATCATTAATGTTTAACACAATATATTAAGTTGCTTCCTTTAATGCTACAACCTTGGTCTAGTGGGAAAAAATAATCAATTTTTATTAGAATCCATTTGTGACCAAAACTAGAACTAAAATTAATTGGCCCTATAAAATAATTTCCTCATCTCATAAATGGTTTCTCAACAACAATGTAGTGCAAAGGAAAAGCTACAAATCTTTATTTTCCTACAAAAAAAGTACATTATTTTCATTTATTTACCCAAGAGTAGGCATCTTTAAATAGATTAGACTAATGAAAATTTGTTGTCATGATTTTATAAGCTATCATTTTTGGTGAGAAATGACCACCATTATCATGAAATTTAGTTAACAACTTGCTAGTTTGATCAAGACCAATACATCTAAGAAAAAATCCATTATGATCTTTTTCAAATAAGATGTCATTAATCATAACATAAGGCAAAGATTGAAGTCTAAAATACCTTGTTTTTGTTCTATCAATCCTAGGAGGACATTCTCCTATTTGTAAGAAACACTTCATGTCTATTAACCAGCTAGTTGCCTAATCACTTTTAGTTGTATTGACTTGAGAAAGAACTGTTTCTTCAACCTCTATTGTATACTATACCTTCTCATTTTCTAATTTCTTACGTAAACCCCTATCCTTTACAAGCTTGGTAACTTGAATGTCAACATCATACTCCATTACATGGTTAATCCAACGAGGTCTTTTTAAAATTAAAATCCCTTCTTAAAAGAAACTCTTTGACACTAGGACGGGATACCCTTAAGTATAAGCTATTATTAGAAACTATATGTTTGAAATTTTTAAGGCTCTTAACAATAGCAAGTACATGTTTTTTTAACAAAGTTGTGCCATTGTTCATGATTTTCTAATTCTTTGTTGAAAAAGGAAATAGGCTATTCATATCCATTATCATTTTGTTGAACCAACACAATAGAGACAACATCCATTGAACCATAAGTATAAAGTACAAAATCTTTAGAGTAGTAAGTATATAAAAGTGTAGGAGTAGAAGATAATGCCTACTCTATGTCTTCATAACTACACTTAACTTCTCTTGACTAGATGAAAGGATCATTATTCTTTAAAACGGGCACAAAATGGACCAAAGTATGATCAGAATAACAATATCAAAATGAATTGATGATATTTCATGTACATACACACTACGAGTGCCTGTATATAAAGGCCTCTAAGATGTATCTGGAATTTATCTAGAATGAGCTAGGAGATAAGCACAACAACTAAGCATACGTCCACTAGAAGTGGATTATCCTCCATTGTGCATGAATGTACATGCATCAATGAGAGGATAAGTATGACAAGGTGTATCTCATATAGAGATGTTGTGGACATCATGTGCTTAAATTAGATGCCAACTCCTGTGTTGTAGACACCATCTGCATAAATTAGAGTGCTAACTCTTGTGTTGTCAACAAGACAACTCATAAGAGTACACATACTAATAGGTGTCAAACTAATAAATAATAAAATAATTCATTGACCTAAGTAAACTTAAGTAAAGCGTAAATAGTGAATAATTATTTACACCAACACTCCCCCTTAAGTGCAACTTAGGGGAATGCACTTAAGCTGACAAAAGCTAGGATGAAAATGCATGATGGGTCTTGACGACTAGGCCATGTAAGGTACCCATGTACAAAATGAAATGAAATCTCTCATAAAGTAGAGAAAGATGAAAAAATTCATGGGAAAAATCCTCCCCCAAAAAGAGAGATGAAAAGATAAGATGCATGGATGAATGGAGTAATCAAGACCCCCCCATTACAACATACATCATGTATATACAATAGAGAAGTATGAGAAGAACACTATCCCAAAAGAGGAAAAGGTCCCCCCCATAAAAGAGAAGAAGGAGAAGAAAGGAGGCTAGGTAGTCCCCCCCCCGCCGCCCCCCTCCCCCTCCCCCGCCCCCAAAATGTAGAATACCCATCAGTGATAGCTGGTCTGATGTAGAAGCTGATCCATGACTGCTGAAAGACATTCCTCCTTTTGGGAAGAAATAATGGTAGAGGTACATATGAGATGCTTCCCCAATGTGTAGAAAGAATCCTAAAGATGAATAGTGTCTCTAAAACCTGCTCAACTGTCTCTATGTCGATATTGACTGGTGCCCCTTCCATGTCGATATTGACTGGTGCCCCTTCCAATACTACTGAAAAGAATAATGTTAGATCTAGCAAGGATGAATGTAGAACATATTCCAAAGAACCATGTGTCTCTTCAAATAATAAAGAGACCTCCTGCAACTGCTATACATAAGGATCTACAATCATATCAACCTGGCAAGACTAATCATGTAGAGAATGGACAAGAGGGTTAGAGTGAGCCCTCGTAACAACTGAAGAAGGATATTCATCATCATCAATGATGTCTCCTAAATGTGCTATGTATGACTCCATAAATAGACCTAAAATGTATGTTATGTAGTCATCGCTTGATGTTGGAACTGGAGGACAAGGTGTACCCAACTATTCTAAATTGCATGGACTTATCACTATAGCAATGTATGCATGTGGAATGTGTTGATGTTGTGACCACTTCATGTATCTGTCAATAGGATCCCACATATCTGAATTTTTTGAATCACTATCATTTTTGTCACTATTAGTTTCTATAATGTATGAAGTGCGAAGAGGATTAGAGGATAAGCTAGGTGAGCTTTCCTCAAAGTGAACATTCCTCTCTATGAAGATCTCATGAGTCTCAAGATCCATAAGTCTATATGCCTTAACACTGTCTTCATATCCAATAAAAGTACAAGGCCTTGGTGGTGGTGCCTTGCATTCCCTGGAAGATATGTTTGACCATGCTAGACAACCCAAAACTCTGAAGTGTTTCACAACTGGTATTTTGCCGCACCATGCCTCAAAAGGAGTCTTTCCATCTAAGGCATTATGAGGAGTCCTATTAAGTATGTGATTGGCACTGCTTATAGCTTTGACTTCAAGTGATGGATCAAGAGACTTGGCTTGAATCATGCAACTTGCCATAGACTCAAGAGTTCTAATCCTCATTGCTACAACATTTGTCTTTTGTGGACTAAATGCTATTGGATTCTGAAGATCAATAACCTCAAGCTCACAAAAGTCTCTAAGTCTTGAGTTCACATATCTACTTTCATTGTCCATAGAAGAACTTTGATGGCTTTCCTTGATTTCTTTTCAACACGACTCTTGAAGGCTAGAAACTTATCAAACACTTCATTCTTGTGATCAAGAAAGTAGACCCATGTGTAGCGTGAAAAGTCATCAATGGAAGTGAGGATATAGCAACCCTTGCTAACTGGTGTCACTGCAAAAGGACCTATTAGTACTGTGTGAACCAACTCGAGAACAACTGATGCTCTCAAAGACTTCCCTTTATCATACTTCTCTTCTAGATGCATATTCATTGAACAAGTTGAACATTCACCGTTAGAAAAGTTGATTGTAGGTAGATCTTTGACCATGTTTTTTGAGCTAAGTTGATTAAGATAGTGGAAGGCAAGATGTCCATACCACTCATGCCATAATTTGCTTTGTGATTGAGATTGTGTCAACAAGTCATGTGAAGGAGACTTAGGCACAAAGTGGGAGAAGGAATAGAGTCTTGTGTCATGATTGACTTTACCCACTGCAACCAATGAATCATCTTTAAGATTGCACACCATTACTGAATTAGGAAGGAACTCAACTTTATTGCCATTTCCATAGTGAGTGATTTGGTAGATTGAAAGGAGATTAGAGCTAAGCTTGGGAACATAGAGAACTTCTTTGAACTCCCCATTTTCCATCTCAACTTGTCCTTTCCCTTCAACTTCCACTTGTGTATCATTCCCTACAAAGATGTGAGGTACCTTAGACTGCTTCAATGAAGAAAAGTCTTTTTTTGAGGAACCCATATGATATGAGGCACCTGATTCAAGAATCCATTCCCCTAAATAACTTGAACGAGCTATAAGTGCTTGCCCTTTCCCCTTTGAAGTGGGTGAATTTGAATCCTTGGAAGCATTTGGCACATTGATTTTGTTCTTCCTAAGTAAGTGTTCCAACTCATCTATTCTCTTAGTCTTGCAATGATGCTCATCATGATTTAGTTTCTTGCAATATGCATAAAATAGTTTATCCTTCTTGTCATTGTTTCCCTTCTTGTTGGAAGAAGAATTGCCTTGTTGTGAGGAGGTAGATTGTTGTGTCTCTGATTGTGATTTTTGCTTTCACTAGTTTTTCTTGCTGATGGTAGAACTTTTTCCTTGTTGATTTGATTGGTTCTCATTGCTAGCCACCAATGATTTGGTCTTTGATGACTTGAGAATTCCCATATCTATCAACTTGGATTGTTCCAACATCAACATTTCTCCAAATGCATCAAACGTAGGGTTAGTGAAGGCACTTCCCATGGTCAACCTATGAGTGTTATAACTCAAAACAAAATATGCATACTTTGAAGGTAGCCTCTGCAAGATGTGATGAATCAATCTATCATCCTTCATTGGATTACCACAATATTTAAGTAGTGCTCTCAATTCATTGGCTTTGTTGACACAGTCTTGAATTGTGTCAAAATACTTAGGATCCAATAAAAGTAGGTCATCCTCAATTTGGAATCCCTTTTCCTCATCCACCTTAGCATACAACCCTTCAAGTTTGTCCCAAGCACCCTTGGCTTCCTTAAAGATGGAAATGTGGAAGAAGAGATCTCTGTGAACACAACTCCCGATGATTCCTAAAGCTTGATTATCTTTAATTTTCCAATCAACTAGTGCTTTAGCATTCGTGGGTTTGGTAATTATACCATCAACATATAGATTTAAACATTTTTTTATTAATCTACTCCATATAATATCTTTCCATGTAGCATAATTGTGTGAAGTAAGAATTGGAGTTTTAGGTGAGCCCATGATGTAGAAAATTAAAAAGAGCACAAGAGAGAAACAGAGACAAAAGAACACAAGACACCCCCCCACCATTCACTCAATCCAAGAATCCCCCCCAAAATGATGCTTTTGGCACTTTATATGTAGTGCATTTACAATAGGCCACTTGTCAAAATGGACAAGAGTAGGCTTCTGATTTTGCTATTTACAACTGCCTTTTAAGGTTCAAATCTAGTACTGAGCACTATAGCTTAGATGTACAACAATTTTAAAGAGTAATAAAAGCAATACAATGTAGAAAAGGACCTAATTTTGAAAGTGATATTTTTGTCCACACAATCCTATAATCTGATTATAGATTTGGAAAGTAGACAAAAAATTAAGCACTTTCAAAAAAAATAGAACCTGAAAATGTGTCCAAATGAGACCATACGAAGCATTTGAAGTTGCAAAATGGAGGATTGAACAAGTACAATCACCAAAAAATGGAATTTCTGACAAATCCATGCACCAAAACTAGAAAAGAACAACACCACTAAATATTTCAGGAATTTTTACCCAAAATAAAAAAAAAGTACTTGATTTGGAGTTTGGATGACTGATTTATGGCCTCCCAAAGTTGGACTATCAAATCAAAACTAAATCTGAAGAGGGGTTTGGGCAGCAAACTGTGAGGTTAAATTTGATGGTCAAATGACCATTACAATAGTGTATTTTGGGCTATAGATGATGATCAAATGATCATCAATTTTAAACTAGATTAGCAAAAAAATGCCCTTAGCTGATGTGGAAGATGATGTCATACATACGATATGATAGGAGCTGACATGGCAGGGTGAATCATCATATAGATGAACCCGTGTAGATGGTATGGCAATCCAATGTGGTAGGTCTAGTTGGAGTTGACATGGTGGGGTTTGTCCGACTAACGACTGATTATGTGGTGGTGCTACGTGTCACTATGGCTAAGTCAGACAATGTGTGGTAGCAATTTGGATCTGTGTTTTGCTGTCACTGGATGATGCGTGTTTGACACATGGGTTGACATGTATTCTACATGGAGGGCACATTTTCTACTGAGTGGGTCAGGTGACTTAATGCAGGTGCCACGTGGAGGGGTACCGATCTCTCTGGGTGTGTGCAAGGTGAACACATGGAGAGCATGGCTGGAGATTGACTGTTCATGGGTCGGTGGTTGAGCTTTGCTACCACCAGGAGTTTTACTACTATCAGCTATCGAAAGTTTGTGAATGACTAGTAGAATGGTCACTGGGAGTTGGAAGGACGACTGACGTGTAGGGTAATAAATAATCCTATGTGCAAGAGGGTTGTGCACTGTGCAGTATTTAAAAAGAAATACCTGCGGGGTGTCAAATAAAAGGAAGCTGCTGGGTTTGTGAGGAAATGCCATCGGGAATGAGTTGTATGCCACTTGCCAAAAAATGTGATCATGGGTCGGTGTTGTGTTGAGCCAAAAATATAAGGAATATTTTGCAAGTATAGTGAATATTCCTTATGGGGGCTGAGGTTTCACCACCTAGTTCCTGCATTTTTTTTTAATTCTACAGGCCTAGTAGGCCAAAAATATTCCAAAAATTGTAGAAAATTGTAGAGAAATATCAGATCTAAAAATCAAAAGAACAGATCTGAAATGATCATACCAAATTTTCAAATCAAGCCTTCGGGTGCCAGTTTACAAATTTTTTTTGCGTCAAATTCAACTATGGACTAGGGTAGGTGAATTTATAGTCAAATTTCACTGAATCAACACTCCAAACACAATGGTGAGGTTCGATTTGGCTCTAGATGCTCCCAATGACTATAATACTCTGAATTTGAATTGTGGTCCTTCGAGAGGTGAAGCAAAAAAATGGTCTCCAATGGCTATGTGAAGAGAAATTCCCTCAGCTATGATAGCATGTAAGAATTTTTCTTAGGGAAAAATTACCCAAGATCAAAGAACTCAAGCACAAGCACAGAATGGACCAAAGTATGATGAGAATAAAAATATCAAAATGAATTGATGATATGTCATGTACATACACACTAGGAGTGCCTATATATAAAGGCCTCTAAGATGCATCTAGAATGTCTCTAGAATGAGATAGGAGATAAGCAGAACAACTAAGCATACATCCACCAGAAGTGGATCATCCTCCATTATGCATGAATTTATGTGCATCAATGAGAGGATAAGTATGACAAGGTCTATCTCATGTAGAGAGGTTGTAGACACCATGTGCTTAAATTAGATGCTAACTCCTGTGTTGTAGACACCATATGCATAAATTAGAGTGCCAACTCCTATGTTATCAACAAGATAACTCATAAGAGTACACATACTCCTAGGTGTCAAATTAATAAATAATAAAATAATGCATTGACCCAAGTAAACTTAAGTAAAGTGTAAATAGTGAATACTTATTTACACCAACATTAAGAAAGTTGCCCCAGGAATATTGGATATAAAATGCCTTACAAAGTTTATTCTAGCAATGAAGCTTTTTAATAGTTTTTTGTGACTAGGCAAAGGCAGTTCCAGGATTGTTTGGACTCTTTCAAGATCTATGGTCATTCCATTCTTTGAAACTATTTGACCAAGTAGCTTACCTTTGTGTACAATGAAAATAGACTTCTTAGGATTGTGAGAGATAGCAAACTCTCTACATATTTCTGGTACCTACCTAAGATGCATAATGTGATAAAAAAATCTATTTACTATAAATTGTTATATCATCTAAGTATACAAGAAAAATCTTATACATTATATTTTGAAATTCCATATCCATAGATTTCTAAAAAGTGGTTCCCACATTTGACAACCCAAAGGGCATTCTTCTATAATCCACAATTCCTTATTTGGTGTTGAAAATCTTTTTAAACTAGTCATCATCATTAACTAGAATTTGATTATATCCAAGATATCCATCAAGTAGAGAGAAGCATTTAGAACCAGAGACATACTCCAAAATTTGTTCCATAAATTGTAAAGGGTGTCTATCCTTCAAAGAATTGAAGATTTATTCAAGTCTCTAAAATCTACACACAACCTTATTTCTCTATTCTTCATCCTTCCTAGAACTAAGTTGGAAACCCATGAAGTATGTTTAATAGGGTAAATAATAAAATTATCAACTATTTTTTTGAGTTCTTCAAGGGTTCTGACCTAGTATTAACAAGCCTTTATTTCTATCTAATTGGCTTAGCATTAGATGCAGACTCAATTGTATGATGGGTTAGTTGAGGGTCAAACCCTTTTAAATCAAAATAATCCCATGTAAAAACATCATTGAACTCTTTAAACAACTTAATAAAAGATTTATTTTATTATTGAGAATTAACTGCACCAAGTTTAATGAGTTTACCTCTAAAAATTTCCAACTCTTCATAGTGTTGCTCATTAATCAATATATTGGTTTTATTCTTTTTGACCTAGTCATTCTTATTAGAAATTGTCTGCAAGGTTAGCAAACCTTTAGGTAGTTAATTTAACTTTATCTACACAATATGTGTTGATTTATGGAGGAATAAATAGGATAAAAAAGATACTGAGAGGGGGGGGGGGGGGGTGTGAATCAGAATCTTTAACACTTTAAACTTTTCACCAATTCATTCACATCTATCAATAACTTGTGTATGTAAAAATTGTAATGTAAATTTTTTTTAATATATAAAACTAATCAATCATATGTATGAAAATAAAATACATAACACAATTTTTTTAACCTAGAAACCCTCTAAGGTGAAGGTAAAACTAGGGTGGGGATGACACCCACACATCTTCACTACTGTAGTAATAAAGTTAACTAGTTAAGGTTACAAGTTTGATCATAAGATATCATCTACCCTATGAGGAGTTTGCCTTGTTAAAGGCTTAAGAGACTATTAGGTCTCACCTTTTTAAAGGATTTAACACTTACAAAAAAGTAAGGACTCTGTTAGGAGATTTACAAAGATCTATTAAGACCACTTTGTTAAGATATTTATCCTGATTCAAGTTGATTAAAATTGATTCAGTACTTGACTCTTAATTTTATCTATTGATTTTGAGTCTTCTCCTTGCTAACTGATCCTCTCATCTGATCTGATATCACTTGTCTTTCTATTTCACTTAGCTTCCATGATCAGGTCACTTTCTCTATTAGATGAAAATAAAACCCTTCACTGACTTCTTATCTATTCTTTACTTCTTGTTGACATGCATGCACCTCTCTACCTTTGCTCTTGCTCTACATGCCTATGATCTAGGTTAAGATCATCACTATTTAAAGTGTTTTGTAGAGATTTTTCTAGATGGTTCCATGTTTTTCCTCTTTATCTTGATTGTTGAACATACAACATAGGGATCTGTGATCCATGTCATGTAAATGTTCTGTAACAACATCTGTAAGTATTAAATGTTCTGTAAACCTTTGTAAGTATTAAATGTTCTGTAACAACCTCTTAAAAATTAAATATTCTACCAAGTTAGCCTGATAATCATTTTTCCTAAAAATTTGTTCCATTCCTGACTTTTATGTAAACTCTACATTTCTTAGTCTTTACTATTTCTTGATGCTCGACATTGTTGTTGCTGAACCTATATTACCCTTCTGATGCTCGACATGTATTGTGCTCGGCACAGACTAGATAACTCAACACTTGTATACTTGGAAATTTCTCAATTGCTCATGAGCTCAGTCATATAGAAAATAATTTGTTACTAAAAACTTACTCTTCTCCTATAGAGCTCGATACATACTCGCTTATGTACATGACTTAGTCTATATAGAATATCTCAGTATCAGTGATGACCATCTAACTCTTCCTTGTAAATGACTAAGTGGTTGACACTAATAGACAGCAATGGTTAGAGATAGAAACCCTTTAGGTAGTTTATTTGACTTTATCTACACAATATGATCATCATATTATTGGTTTAACATGTCCTAGTTTTTTGCTTCAAAACATAGATTCACCTAACAAAAAAATTGAAAATTTCTCATCATTATCAAAAACCTTCTGATTGATATTATTATCTAGGATTGGAGGATTGACAACTACAACTTTTCTTTTGATAAATCTTTAACAATGTTAAGTTGTGAATGTATTGTAGCCACCCTATCAACATGTTGGTTTTTACTCCTACGTATGGATGTTATATTAAATATTTCAAATTATTTAATCACATCCCATACTCTATTGTTATACAAATTCAAGGTATCATTCTTAAGAATATTAAAACCTCTTACTTGATTTATAATTAGATCACCATCACCAAAGACTTGCATAAATTTGATTTGCCTCTTCCTATCCCATTCTAGCCCATTGGTGAACTCTTCATACTCAACAACAATATTTGAACAACAAAAACAAAAATAGACACCAACATAGTATTTCTCACCTTGTGGAGATATAAGCATTGCACCTTAACCTACTCCATTTCTACTCTTAGATCCATCAAAATACATACTGCAAACCACATTTTATTGTTTTGCAATCTCTTTTGGGTCCTTCAGTAGATTTGGTATAACAAAATTCGGTTTTAATCACCACATAAACACCAAAACTAGCTTCTTGAACTTTGTTGTTTTGATTGAAATTTGTAATTCTTGTTGCCCATTCATCCAATAGGATGTCTTGAATTCTCTCAATTTGATTCTTTGGGATCTCATAATTAGCAAGATCTTCTTGGTCTCATACTACATAGTTTGTATTGATAAGGCCTGGAATATAAGGCTCAATGTGATGTTTTGAAAGTACCTAAGACCTAATTGTAACTCCGGTCCCAGATCTAGTCCTCAACAACATATGTGAATAGTTTGATAAAAAAATACCCCCCTATCTTGGTTGTAAGATCTCTTGATAAACATAAGGAAAAATATGGATGTAGACCTATCACATAGATATCTTGAGGCATTGCAAAATTTGATCATGCGTAAAAGGTTAAACTTGTAGCTTTGGTAAGACCAACTAGATTAATGGATGACCCATCTAACTATACCAATCCCTTTTCTAGAGGTTCAAATTTCAAGCCAAGTTTATCTCCTATCTTTTTTGGCATAACAAATATTGTGGCCCCACTATCTACCATAGAATTATGGACCAGGTTGTCCCCTATAATTAGAGAAACATAAAAAGGAGGAGGTTGAATATTTTTACCATTATTTATGTCCTTGTGAGGTTTTCATGGGTAACACCACTCATAATCTACTGCCAGATTATTTTGTGTAGGTACATTATCCCTAACAATATTCAAAGATATTGGGCGATATAGTCTAAATGGTCTCTAGTTCCAATTCTTCCTATTACAAAAATTATTCTTGTTGAGATTATGGATGTTGCACACATTGCATAATATTGGTATATTGTATTATTTCATTTTATTTTATTATGTAATGTTGCACCTAGGAGCATCTAGATGGATGTGCAATATGTAAAGATTCCCATGGGATATACTTGACGAATTGTATTTAACATTATGATAATATTTTATATAATTATTTAATATTAGGGAAAATAATCAAATGTCCAATATTAACTATGGGGTCAATGGGTTAGGTAGCACATGGTTTATGTAATACCACTTGGTGGTTTTGTAGGACTTGCTACTATATAAGCAGCCACAAAGGTAGTTGTAGATACAAGACGAAAGACAAAAGAGAAGAAGGCAAAAGAAAAAGTTGAGCAAGACAAGGCTTGATAGGTTAGGAAAGGAAGCATTTGTGAAGGATGGATTCATGTTTGTTCACATGGATTCCTTGGTTTTGGCTATGGATTTGAAGGCTTCCATGTTTGTATTGCAATGGTATTTTTTCTGAATAATACATGTGATGGATGCTTTTGGGGGTTGGATTTTTTCTCTCAATGAGGATTTCCTGGGGTATATTTTGTGTCATAATTTTTTTGGGTATGTTGTCTATTCTCTTGCATGTGGATTCTAAGTGATTTTAATTACATATTTATTTTAGATCTATTATGGGTTATGTGGAAATGGTTATATATTTTTGTTTCAAGTTTCTTAAAATTCCCTTGGTAAGGTTATTTATTTCAATGGTATGTCATATGATTAGGTTGTCTGCAAACTTACCTTAGGGCTAAAATTTTGGTTTGCATTGAGCTTGCTACCTCTTAAGACTCACTGGCTCATTTCCAAATGTCTACAACAAATTTTCATTTTTTTGTTGATTTTCTTTAATCCCTTGTAACTCACTAGTTTGACTAGCATAGACTATTTCATGACTACTAATGAATGGAAAAGGGGTAAACTAAGGGATATTCAATATAATATTTGACTATATATTTGGAAACAAGGGAAAAAGGTGGTCTTGGAGCTATATTTCTAGCTTGGATAAGACTATTCTCTTCTCTAATTGCAATATGAAAAAGGTAATGACACACCACCAATAGGATGTATCAAAACTAATATATCATTGTTCAAAATTTTAAGATAGTACAAGAAAGAATAATCATTAGAGGGTCTTGTCATGGTTGGAGTAATTTATCCCATGATGTAATTTATCCAATACACAAGGTTCTGAACCACTCTAAGGCTTTACCCTTAAAAGATGCAACCAATAACTTAACAAAAACATCTTCCTTAGTAATGCGATGAAATTTACATAAAGTGGTCACATCTCTAATATGTCCAACTTCCAAAGTTTGACCTTCTCCATTAAAATTTGATAATACATTCAAGGATGCCGAGGGTAAGTCATGATGAGTTGCAAAATTTAAAGGACTTCCCTGGTTGAAAGATACAAAACCAAACTACTAGGTCATTCTTGCTGGTTGGACTGGTGAAATATATTGCTAACACTTTCTCTCACAATAGTAGGACTAGCAATAAGTACCCAACTTATTTGTAATGATACACTATTATTAGCTTGACTAGTACTAGTCATAAAATTAGGAACAATTGAATTGTCTATACCACTTAATGTTTAGTTTTGGTTAATGAAGGTGTAGATCTCCTGGTACCACTTCTCTTTCTAGGCATGCCTCTCCTTCTAGGTATATGAGGAGCTGAATACTCTTGTTCAACATGAGGAGTTCTTACCATTGATCTACACATTATTATTAGAAGGGATAACTATAGGTATTCAAAGGATCTTGAACTTCTGGTTTTGATCTTTCTCATAAATAGGCATAACACTTATCAACCAGGATAATGGAATAAAAAAGTTACCAAATATGTAAAATGTAAAAAAAATTCAAGAATCTAACTTGTTGATTGCATATTAGATCATAATAGAAGCTCTGACTATAAGATGGAGTCCCACTGGGTGTGCCAAAACTGTTAACTCCTCAAAATTCCACCCCTATCATTAATATTCTTAAATGATAATCAACGATTCTCGATAACATGGGAACAACTATGATTTATGGGTAAAATTATTGATATGGTTAAACCCCTAGATTCTAGATTTGTTCCTCTTGACACTTCACCTAAAACTCTAAAAAAAACTTTCAAAAACTAATGGGAAAAAGGGTAGAAGTAAAATTGGTAAAATTGGTAAATAAATATGGAAAAAAATAGGTGATGCACCTAAATAATTACTAGAATCTCTAATTCCCTTGACACAATTTTAAACAATTGTCGTTTTTCAAATGGGGGTACACTTTTGATGGAGATGTAGTTTATGTAATTTTTTTTATAAATAGGCACTTAAAAGGAAAAGAAGAAGAAGATGGGAATAGGTAATCCACAATTGATATCCTCGAATCTTGATGCATAATCTATAACCTATAAACTAAAACTCAATAAGATTCAAAGATGTAGAATGAGATATGAAATTATTTAAGCATTTCATAATGAAATACAGTAAACATAACACATCAATAATCAAGATGCATGCATAGAACTGAAAAAATAGATCCTGAAAAAGATGATTTATTGATCTAAAAGGCCAATTGGAAAAAAATGAACCAGTAATATGTACACAATCTCCAAAAACACAAAATATGTAGAATAGCATAAAGAGGCTCCAAAATCTTGACCCAATACAATCTACCTCAAAAGAATATATAGAAGAAAGCTCCTCCAATCCTCAAATTTAAATGGGCTCAAAAATCCTAGGAAAAAGGCATGTCTGATGCTCCCAAATTGAATGCATGATTAGTAAACTTGACCCCCACCCAAGTGTAAAATAAAACTCCACCTTATTACTCCAAAAATTTCTCAAAGAGTGACACATAAGTTTCCACATTATCACTTATGTTCATATCAACTTAAGCTCCATATTGTGAATTCAAAATTCAAAAATATTATTATGAATTACAATTGATTTATAAAGATATCAATTTAATCATAATAAACTACAACATTAGATTTTTCCCCATTAAATCACTCATTTAACTTTATTCATTGATATGACTAAATATTGTTAGAATTCTTTAGAATAACTGAGAGGGGGGGTGAATCAGTTATTCAAGGTCCAAATACCTTTTTAATACCTTTTAATGAATCCATACCCTTTTCATCTGTTCAAACTTAAATTAATCATATAAGCAAATTATTGTAAATCAACATGCAAAGATAAAACATTCAAGATCAACACATGACACAATGATTTACGTGGAAACCCAATTTGGAAAAAACCACCAGTAACATGCTACTTGATTCTCACTCTTCTGAAGTGATGCCCTGTTAAAAGCCTGCCCTGTTAAAGGCTTACAACACACTATTAAATGTGACCTTGTTAGAGGATTTTACCAAACTGTTAGGAATGAGCCTGATTAAAGGTCTTTAGAACATTCACTTGGAATGTCACCTTGTTAAAGGATTTATCTAATGGTTGTTAAACCAACCTAAGTCCATAGGATTTATCTTACTGTGACAATTGCTAGAAAGTAACGATAATGGTCTTTTGATCTGATATAACTTACAACATACTTTGCAGATTTTAGATCACTCTTTTCAGTTCAATCCTTATGCTTGGCTTCAATCTCTTCAACTCTGACTTCTTGTCTCCCTCTCAAGCTTCGTCTCCTTGAGTCTTCTTACTCATCTTGCCATTGTAACCATCCTTGTGGTCGTCTATCCAAACAGAGTTCTTGTGCTATTTTCTCCTTAGCACATTCTTCAACATTTCATGCTTTTATGCTTGACCATGGCTCTCTCTCTCACTATCCCCTCTATTATTTTCATTAACTTATGTCTTCTTATATAGAAGTCTGATTTGCCTTTGCTGCTCAATTCTCCCTCTCCAATTTTAGGGTTTCAAAATGGATTAGGTAGGATACAATGTATCTACCCTATATCTTGTTTTCTTCTAGAAACTTTGCCAGTTGTATCTTAAAAATGTTCTACATGGTGTTCTGTGCCACCAACTCATCGTTCTTATCTTCCTTTTAATTCACAAACTTCTAGATAACAACCTTGTCGGCTTAGATTTGGCGAATCTTCGATTTCCAAAATAATGTAGCACCTCGGCATTATTGAGTTACTGGTGCTCGACACCTCTGTGTTACTCGGCACCTATACCTGCTCGGCACTTGGTTCTGCTCGACACTTGGTTTTGCTCGGCACTTGGCACTTGGTTTTTGGTTTTGCTTGGCATCTGAACTTGCTTGGCACTTAACTAGGAATTTGCTCGGCTCTTACTAGCTTGCTCGACTCCTTCTCTCTAATGAACTTAGTTTGAGCTTTACAAAAGACTTAGATATGTTTCAGTGTGCCCATTCTTTGTATCTTATAGTATGTCATCAAATACACTTTTTCATCAATGGCTTAGCTGATCCTTGTACTTCATTACAACATCATAACTTCAACCTTTCTCTAGGTGTTCTAGTTACATCTTTATTGATTGCCTCCACCTTGACAATCAACTAATTGATAGTATTTGGATCACTAAAACAATTGTCATCCCTACAAGTACAAAGTTTGACATCAATGAAAAAATAATGATTGAGGACATTCTTTGCCAGTTCCATTATTATTCCAACAACTTTTCTTGCACTTAGTTTCAATCATTTCCAACAAATATAAGAAGCATTTAAGCGACATCAATCAATAAACTTAAATGAAAGCCATAGAATTAAAAACCACCAACCCACTCTTGGATTTCAAAAAATTATCAATTAGAATTAAGGGTTGAAGGCTCAACATAGAAAATATACTAAGTGTCATAGATAAAACACATATTTAGCTTCTTTGAGAAGCTTAGGGTTTTAGAACCCTGGCTTCATGTTGCTGTAATGGCACCATTGTGATTTTGATACTATGATATTTCTCTTCTTTGTTGGAGGTTCAAATTGTCATTTCACTTTGTTGTTGTTGTTTTGGATTAAGCTGGGGTTAATTGTGAGCTCCATTATCTTTGACTTGAACCCTCATCTTAAGCTACAGGTTGTGATGTTGAAGCATGAATTCATACTTCAAACTGGGTCATTTCTATTAAGTTGTGGCTTGAACTAGTTATTCATTATGAGTTCTTCCTCTACATTGAACAATCCACAATTTGGTTGTGATTAGAACTTAGCTTGGAGTTCTTTGTACTTGAGATTAAAGCTCGTTGCAACTCTGAACTTGGAGTTCAAACTAGAACCAATTGGAAGATAAGTTGTTCTGTATTTATTCATATGATTCTTTATTCTTCTTTACAAATGGCTATAAGCTAACTGTACTTTAAATCTTTGAATAACAAATTTGTGTTGTTAAACATGGGTATTATCATTTGTATCCTATTGATCATTTTCCTAGATTGGGCTTTTATTGCTTGAACAAGAACATGTCGAGGTTTGATTGAACACAAACACAATTGCAACTACAAGAACATTATTGACAACCCATTTATCTTATCATTGGTTTTTTCTTAGATAACTCAAACCATCGATGTGTGAACATTATGGGAGCAACCCATCTCTATTTTTATTATCAAGACCCAACAAGCGAGTTTAGCAACAAATCCATTTCTCTTTTTCAAATCAATGTACACGAACATTGTTTTTAACAAAAAATCTCTCATTTTTCTATAATGTTGTTGTTGATATTTAAACATAAAAATCTAAATGATTAAAAGTAAATAAACCCATATTTAATTTTGGCCATGTCTTGCACTATTATGCCTTTGTAAAATGCAAGGACCCTTTCCTTGTACATAAAATAATGAATTTTTAGAAAATCATAAACACAACCTCTCTTTCACATTCTTCATTTTTGGTTATCAATGTAGGCACAAAATCACTGGAATTTTGATAAAAGGATCTCCATTTGACAAAATATTATTTCTTTGACTTTACATAATAATAACTCCTTTTGAAGCTCTCAGTCATCAATAAATGGGAACACTTATGATTTTGTTATAAACAAAATCCACCTTTTTATCTTCAGTTTTTTGACCTCATAGGAATCTTTTCTATGTATTGCATCATATTTAGTGTACTTGTTGCTCCATCTCCTACTTTGGACAGTTACCCATCTGCATACCTTTTCACAATATGTAGCTCATCTTTCTTGATGTTGAAACATTGTAATATAGGCTTATCTTTTTTTATGATGCTACAGGACCATTATCATGTTCATTATATAATGAGGACATCAGGCTTCTTTCTTAATTCAAGTGCATCATTTTATCAATTAACCTATTGCATTATGCATCATTTCTTTTTTATTCTTTTTGCAATACATGATGCTATAATAGATAGTATTCATCACACATGTTGTACAAGTGGTGTGTACGCTTGATTTTTTTCCACTGACATTGGATACGCTATTTCTCATATTATTGCACTTTTATTATGATGTTTGAATGATATCCTTTACATACTTGAGATGCTCTATTACTTGCACTCACAGTGATTGATACATATATTTTCATTTGTAAGTTATTTTGGAAACAAAACTTGCATTCATCTATGGTACTTGCAACATATCTTGAATGTATATATCAGTACTTAACCTTTTAAGTAGTTAGTGAATTTTTAGAATTACTTCCTATAGAAAAATACTTAATAAAAAGGTTCCAAAAACAATAATATGTCCTTTGGTACTTTGTTAAATGCATTCTAAAAATAAGAACTTACTTTTGTCTAATCATGAAAATAACTCCTAATTATGTAATGACATAAGTAAAAAGTTTCACATACAGACATATGTTCCTTTGATATTTAATCAATTGAGATTATTAAGATTACTAATTTGATCTTTTTCATTAGTTATTGATTATGTATTATCATTTAGTTGAGCTCAAACCCTTGTGCGATCCTATTTTGTTTCCACTCAACAACAATAAATATCATTGATCATTAATGAAGAATTCAATCACATAAGTTATCTTAATGTTATTCTTTGATACTTTACTACTAATACATGTTTTTTTTCTATTCAAATACATCATGAATAAAATATTTGGAATGTGTGAGGCGAGGACAACCATCATTGCTTAGATCTTTTGATCCAACATTTTTGTTTGGTCAATGCAAGACTTTGACCATGAAGACCTAAAGCTCAAGAAACCCTAGGAGACCTAGACTTGAGGACAACCACCATGAGAAAACAAGAAGAACAACCAACCAAGCAATTATTGGTTCGTTTGATCCTTATACTTTTTATTTAATTATTTTATATATAGATTCACTTAGATAGAATAGGAAATGTCTCTTTAGTGAAGGATACTCTCACAACCTTGTGTGAGAGGTACATTATTAATTCAATGCTTATTTTTTCTCATTTTGTCAATTATTGAATAGTTGAATATCATATGTATAAACTTGTAATGATTAATACAAAAAAAATACTTTGTTTGGTGATAGAAATGGATTGATTTGATGTATAAATAAAAATTTGAATATAAGGATGTGTACCTAAAATGAAATCTTATGTTTTTGTACTTCAATTTTACACATGTGCCAAATTTTAGTAACAATTTTGTGAGTTTAGCAAAAGTTATCTAGATGTATAGATGGGAGTGACTTGTAACGATGGTCAAGGCTTAAAGTGGCTATCAGAATACCCTATTTTAGTAACTTAATAAGTCATAACTAAATGTATGTTGAAAAGTTAAAATGAATTAACAAGATGTAAGGTTCATCACCCATGACTTGAGTACTAGTACAAAGAAGGATGAAGTTGATATGATGCTCGATTGAAATCTTTCATAGTTGTTATCCTTTTCCATATGAAATTATCGATGCTACATAGAATCAGTAGGGGACAAGGTCTAGAGAAACTGGTAGGTAACCTTAGAGTTGGCTCATGTGATGAAACTTCCCTATACACATCCTAAGTTTCATACATTTGGTATTACCTCTAGATTTATGTTTACCATCTATATAATTGAGACTAGATAGCTTTTTGGGATTCCATCCTTTGATATGTGTGATTGGTTTGCAGTTGATTATATGTATGGAAATTGTTGTTATCTCCTCATCACAAATGGTGTGGCCCTTCTTTGTGTTCCACAAAGTTGGGTGGTAGTGTAACCTTTACTATTGAGATATATTTTGACTTCACATTTCAATGTTGGATGATCCTTGTAGTAGTTACATTATCATGATTCATCTTTGGGGATTTGTTCCATCTTCTTATATTATTCTTGTGTATTGATTTATGTATTGGTCAAGACAACATTTTGAGATTATATGTACTTTTATTTGTATGTAAAATCCTGCACCATGTATAGTCGATGTAGAGTCTTATATATTTGGACATTGTATAAGTTGTAAATGGGATTCTAATATGTGGTGATGTTCTTAGTCATTCATCTACATTATGGGTGTTGTGTTTATTATTTTTACTTAGTATATTTCAACATGTACATCATTCTATGTTATGATGTAAGATCCCTCCTCGAATGTACTTATTTAAATATGAATTGCTTGATTAAACCCCTTATAGGAGATTGGAATGGATATATGAGCATGTCAATGTGATGTTATGAGAAATTGACATGGTTATTGCTTGAAACCATGTAGAGGATATTATGATAATTATGGCTATCTTAAATATAATGATTTGTTGATTGTTGCAATAAGAAAACTTAATACTTACCCTCTTTTGAGTCAATAGAAATTCGAAGCCAAAATTCATCAACTCACTAGAAGTGCTCTTAAGTAGCTTCATTTAAATATTATAATTACATTACAACATGTTAAGATTGTTAGGGTATCGTGTACAAGAGGTTATACATTCATGTTTTGATACCCTATGATTTGAGACTTACTACATTGTTTGACTATTTAAACATTTATTTGTTCTAGCGATGCTATGAGATGTTTCACCTTATGATGTTGATGTGAATTATGGTACCTTGATGATTAGGTTATATGCATTCAGATAGTTCAGTATGCTCTATTGATCATGTTTATGATGTTTTGGGTATATGTATGCATTATGATGATTATTTCAATATTTTAATTTGAACTAATGTATGATGATTCAATTATGAGATTAGTGATGTTAATCTATGTGCATAAATGGGAAAAATTTATTTAAATTAAAGTTATAATGTTCTGACCAATTTGATTATGTAAATTTGGTTTATATGTGTGTGTGTGTGTGTGTGTGTGTGTGTGTGTGTGTGTGTGTGTGTGTGTGTGTGTGTGATTTTATCGAACTACTAATATTCACATTGAGTGTGCAAGAAATTTAACCATGGAATTAATTGGAGAAACAATAACTTACCCTATATGCAAACTATAAGACCAAGGTTGAATCCAATAAAGTGATTCAAACCTTGTTGTCAAGTATTTAATTTGTATTATAATCTGAATGTATGTGTATCATTCTATACTTTGTGACATGTCAAATGTTATGTAAAAGTAAATCTTATGGTGCCACTTGACACTCATCATATGTATATGTGTACTGACATGTCAATTAGGGTGTCAATGTAACCCATTAACCTACGACTAATATAGTTAGTAACCTAAACTAATTTCCTCTTATTAGCATTTAGTGGAAAGGTTACACCCTTAGGATTTTGGAGAACAAGTATTTTCAAGCCACTTGTATAGGTCATAAATTGATCCTAGAAGCCAAATTTAATGTAATTCAAGTGCCCAAGTGTTATGTGTATGGGTTAGGAACTGTTGGTGTAAATAAGTATTTACTTATTACACTTTACTTAAGTTTACTTAGGTCAATGCATTATTTTATTATTCTTTAGGTGAGACACTTAGGAGTTTGCGTATTCTTATGAGTTGACATGTTGACAACACTAGAGTAAGCAACTCTAATTCAACACATGGTGTCTACAACACTCGAGTTTGCATAATTAATTGAGTTGGCATGTAGACAACATAGTTATTTGCACTCCTATTTTAGCACATGGTGTCTACAACATAATTTTGCGTACTACACCTTTGTAGGCTTATCCTCTCATCATAACACTTACTCTTGTGCTTAATGGAGGATAACCCACACTTGGTGGACATGTGCCTGGTTGTATGACTTATCATGTTGCTGATTCTTAGGCATTCTAGAAGCATTCCAAAGGCCTTTATATATAGGCACTCCTAGTGTACTTCTATATTGAATTGAATATCATATCGTTATTTTGATAATACTCTTTTGGTCTACTATTGTGCTTGTGCTTGAGTTCCTTGGTCTTGGGTGAATTTTTCCCTAAGGAAAATTCTTACATGGTATCAAAGCTGAGGGAGATTCTCTTCACATAGCCATTCTAGACTATTCTTGATTCAGCACCTCGACCCAGATCCAAAGAATTTGTAAAAATTGGGAACGTTTAGAGCCAAAATGGACCTCGCCATTGCTTCCAAAATGTTGATTCAATGAAATTTGAATATAAATTTGCCTATGCTAGGCCAAAGTCAATTTTGAGGCAATTTTTTTTTGCAAACTGACACCCGAAGGCCCCAATTTGCAAATCCGGTATGATCTATTAAATCTACGCAATTAATTTTTTCAAATCTGCAATTAATTTTTCCTTTGCTATTATTTTCAAAATTCTATATTTTTTGGAAATTTTTAGTCCTACAGGGCTTGTAGGGAATTTTTTATTGCAAGAACTAGGAAGTGACACCTCGGCCCCTACAGAGAATATTCACAGAATATTCTTTTATTTGGTGATTCAATTTATAGTGGCCACACCATAATCTGGCTTAAACTTAATATTCAATGGGAAACACATTAATTTGATGAGTACAAGCAGGTCCCTTTCCACTTTCTAGCAAGCGTACTGCCATTTTACACATAGCAACCTAGCTTTACATAATATAGTGGCTCTTAAGCCACTTAACACATCTTTGGTTGTGGTTTTTAAATCCATGTGGCATCCACTTCATTCCGCATGTGGGATTGATTCTCACATCTGATATACGTCGAACTTCCCTCCTCGGTGCTGTGAAACCCTCCCCTGCTGGTGCTTCAGTGCTCTCATCGACCCCTTTTCAAATGGCAAATCTAACCCTTGGAAATTGTTTCTCGGCGACAATATTTTTAAACGAAGCTCACTGCAATTTTTTTGGCAGAGATTCATATTCAGAGGACCTATCAAATGTCAGCCTCACAAGATGCCATGCATCTCAGTGATAGCCAAGTCAAAGCCCTCATACATGTCAATAATACACGTGTACCATCATACTTTTGTATACAGTTTGTATGTGCTTATGTCAACATGATGTCACCCAAGGGGGCCAAATTTTACTTACATCATCATTTTACTAGCTTAAATTTGACATTTGTATGACCATCATTCCAAGCCAAAATTAAACTATTGTGATGGTCATTTGACTGTCAAATTAAACTCATTTTTTTCTTATCAGACCTATCTCTAGATTTAATTTTGATTTGACAGTTCGTCTTTGAGAGGCCATATCTCAGTCATCCAAGCTCCAAATTAGGTGCAATTTTTTTTTGATTTTGGCTAGAATTTCCTAAATTTCTAGTGGTGCAGTTATTTTCTAGCTTTGGTGCACAAATTTGTTAGAAATTGCATCTTTTGGCAACTGTACTTGTTTGATCCTATATTTTACAACTTCAATTGCTCCATTCAAGCTCATCTGTACTCGAAAATAGGTTCCATTTTTTTTGAAAGTGTGTTATTTTTTGTCTACTTCTCAGATCTACAATCAAATTATAGGGTTGTGTAGACAAAAGTATCACTTTCAAAATTAGGTCCTTTTTTGCATTGTAATGCTTTGAGATAACTTTAGAATTGTTGTATATCTGAGATACATTGTAATGTTCTAGTTTTGAACTCTAAAAAGAGGTTGTAAATAGAAAAATTAGAGGCCAAAATTGGCAAGTGGCTATTGTAAACACACTACATATAAAGTGCCAAAAGCATCCTTTTTTTTTGGGGGGGGGGGGGGGTGGGGGGGTGGGTGGTTTCTTGATTGAGTGAAAGGGGGGGTGTTTCTCTTTTCTTGCTCTTATTTTTCATTTCTTGCATCATGGGAAATTTTAAGTTTCCAAAATTAACACCACATAACTATTATACATAGTCCATTAAAATGTGGTGTCAATTAATGCATAATCAAGTTTCTCAATATTTTGATGGTACCCTTCCTAAGCCAATAGGTGATCAAGTATCTAAAAGTGAAATTAATGATTGGGAATCTATAGATAGGAAAGCCCTAGGTGATATTATGTTGGGGGTTAAAGATAAAATCCTCTATCAGATAGAGAAGTATAAGACATCTAAGGATCCTTGGTATGCCCTCAAAAACCTGGATGGTAGAGTGTTTGAGGAGGATGTTTACAAAATTGAAGATGAAATTGTCTCCTTTGATCCTAAGACATTTGATTCTATACAAGATATCATCATAAAAGTGAATGAATTAAGAACAAAGTTTGATGATAGTGGTAGTCCTATTAAAGATGATAGGTTAATCTATCTCATTCATAATAACCTGCCATCTAAGTACTCCACATTTTCTTCTTCTTACAATACCACAAAGACTACATTAGGGACTTCGTATCAGAAAGTCACTTTTGATCATTATGCTCAGTTGTTGAATGATGAAGAAAAGAAGTTGCAATCAATAGGGATTCTCAATTCGTTCAAGTCTAAGGCATTGATGGCCAATAATGAGGGTTCTCAAACTTCAAATAAAGTAAAGGGCAAGAAGAAGAAGTGGAAAAATAACACATAAGAGGATACAAAAAAGACAACACCATCATCAAATCAACAAGGCAAGTCTTCCTCGAATTCAAACAAGAAGGGGGACACTAATAAGGAGAAGAAAAAGTATGCTTATTGCAAGAAGTTGGGTCATGATGAACATGAGTGTTATCATAAAAATATTGATGAGTTAAAGGACATCATAAAGAAACACAATGTTCCATTGTCTAATGCTTATAAGGAGAAAGGATCCTCATCTTCAGATTCAAAGGGCAAAGGGCAAGCACTTATGGAAAACTCAAGTTCTTTAGCAAGGTGCTTGTTGGGAGGGGCTTCTGGGAGGCCCTTTATCAATTAGGTGGCCCCTTTACGCCATGGACTCTTGACTCAGGTGCCTCATATCATATGGGTTCTTCAAAAGGAGATTTTTGTTCATTGAAGTAGTCTATGGTACTACACATCTTTGTAGGAGATAATACAAAAATAGAAGTTGAAGGGAAAGGACAAGTGGAGATGGAAAATGGGGAATTCAAAGATGTTCTCTATGTTACTAACCTTAGCTCTAATCTCCTCTCAATTTACCAAATCACTCACTATGGAGATGGTAATAAAGTTGTGTTCCTTCTAGATTTAGTAATGGTGTACACTCTTGAAGATGATTCATTGGTTGCAACATGGAAAGTTAATCATGACACAAGGTTGTATTCTTTCTCCCACTTTGTGCATAAGTCTCTTTCACATGCCTTGTTGACTCAATCTCATCCACAAATCAAATTATGGCATGAGTGGTATGGCCATCTTGCCTTCCGCTATCCTCATTAAATTTTCTCACAAAACATGGTCAAAGGTCTGCCTACAATGAACTTTTTAAAGGGTGAATATTTAAAATGTTTAGTGGACATGCATCTAGAGGAGAAGTTTAATAAATTAAAGTCTTCAAGAGCACTAGTTCTTCATTTGGTTCACATGGTACTAGTAGGTCCTTTTGTAGTAACATCAGTCAACCAAGGTCACTACATACTCACTTTCATTGATGACTTTTCACCCTACACATGGGTCTACTTTCTTCATCATAAGAATGGAGTGTTGGATAAGTTTCTACCCTTCAAGAGTCATGTTGAACAACAATCACGGAAAGCCATCAAAGTTCTTAGGATGAAAAATTAAAGTAGATATGTGAACACAAGACTCAAAGACTTTTGCAAATTTGAGGGTATTGATCTTTAGAATCCACCAGCATTCAGTTCAAACGAGATAGATGTTGCAGCACTGAGATTATGAACTCTTAAGTCTATGGCAAGTTGCATGATACAAGCCAAGTCTCTTGATCCTACACTTGAAGTCAAAGCTATAAGCAGTGCCAATCACATACTTAATAGGTCTCCTCATAATGTCTTAGATGGAAAGAGTCCTTTTGAGGCATGGTGTGGCAGAAAATCAATTGTGAAACACTTCAAAGTCTTTGGTTGTCCAACATGGGCAAACATATCTTCTATGAGATGCAAGGCACCACCACCTAGGCCTTGCACTTTCATTGGATATGAAGATGGTGTTAAGGCATATAGACTTATGGATCCTAAGACTCATGAGATTTTCATAGAGAGGAATGTACACTTTGAGGAAAGTTCACCCAACTTATCCTCTATTCCTCTCCACACTTCATACATTGTGAAAATTGATAGTGACACTAGCAATAGTGATTTAATAGATCCAGATATGTGGGATCCTATTGATAGATGTAGAGAGAGGTCACATCATTAGCATATTCCACATGCATATATTTCCATAGTGATAGGTCCAACATGTCTTCCAGCTCTAGCATCAGAGGATGACTACACAACATATATTTTAGGTTTGTTTGTGGAGTTACACATAGCATATTTGGGAGACAACATTGATGATATACATATTCTTTTTGATGAAGGAAATCCTTCTTTAGTTGTTGCGAGGGCTCACTCTGACCCTCATGTCCATTCTCTACATGATCGATGTTCACAGTTTGATATGATTGTGGATCCTTATGTACAACAATTGTAGGAGGTCTCTTTATCATTTGAGGAGATAGTAGGTTCTTTGGTAATTTTTCTACATCTATCCTTGCTAGATCCGACATTGTTCTTTTTAGTAGCATTGGAAGGGGCGATAATCAATATCGACACAGGGATAGTTGAGCAGATTTCAGAGACATCATTGATTATTGGGATTCTTTTTACACTTAGGGGAAGCATCTCATATGTACCTATGATATTATTTCCTTCAAAGGGGAGGAACATTATTCAGTAGTCATGGATTAGCTTCTACATCAGAGCAACTATCACTAATTGACACTCTACATTGGGGGGGGGGGGACTACCTTGTCTCCGTTCTTCTTCTCTCTCTTGTGGCGGGAGCTTTTCCTCTATTGAGATTGTGTTCTTCTCATACTTCTCTTTTGTATATACTTGATGTATGTCATAATGGGGGGGTCTTGATTACTCCATCCATCTATGAATCTTGATTTTTCATCTCTCTTTTTGGGGGAGGGTTTTTCCCATGAGGTCTTCCCTCTTTCTCCACTTTATGAGAGATTGCATTGCATTATGTACATGGGTACCTAACATGGCCTAGTAGTCGGGACCCATTATGCATTTCATCCTAGCTTTTGTAAGCTTAAGTGCATTCCCCTAAGTTGCACTTAAGGGGGGATGTTGGTGTAAATAATTATTTACTTATTACACTTTACTTAAGTTTACTTAGGTCAATGCATTATTTTATTATTTCTTGGGTGAGACACTTAGGAGTTTGCTTACTCTTACAAGTTGTCATGTTGACAACACTACAATAAGCAACTCTAATTCAACACATGGTGTCTATAACACTACAGTTTACATAATTAACTAAGTTGTCATGTAGACAATATAGTTATTCACACTCTTATTTTAGCACATGGTGTCTAAAACATAATTTTGCATGCTACACCTTTGTAGGCTTATCCTCTCATCATCACACTTACTCCTATTCTTAATGGAGGATAACCCACACCTGGTGGACATTTGCCTAGTTCTATGACTTATCATGTTGCTGATTCCTAGGCATTCTAGAAGCATTTCAGAGGCTTTTATATATAGGCACTCCTAGAGTACTTTTATATTGAATTGAATATCATATCATTATTCTGATCATACTCTTTTGGTCTACAATTGTGCTTGTGCTTGAGTTCCTTGGTCTTGGGTGAATTTTTTTCTAAGGAAAATTCTTACAGGAACCTTTTCTACCCTTCTAGCACCTCCTAGCAACATTTATTACCCCTGAAATATCCTAATTTTCCTTTTTGTACAAAAATGGATCATCTCCATGAGGTTACCCAAGTTTACACTCTTGAAAAAGGGTTGTCTTAATGGAAGGGGCAAGTAGGAAGACCATAGGAGGCTTAAAGTCAAGATTAGAGTTATCACTTTTTGGGTAGATAAGTTTAGAAGCTATTTAGTTTCCATTTTGAAGAGTTGAGGGTTGTTCACCCATTCTCTACATTTAGAGAAGTCAAATTTGGAAATTTAGGAAGGAGAGGATTTAGCTCACCTCAAAACTCATTCTTACCATAAACATTGTGATGGTAGGTTCTCTGTTACCATGGTTATGTTCATTTGTTTATTGCTTGTATGTGTAAATATCTTTCCTATTACAACATGTTTTTATTTTGTATCATGTGAGAGATGGGTATTGTGGGTTTTTACTTGCTTTGTTTCATGTTTCTTCTCTTTATTTTGTTGGGAAAACTGTGAAGGGAATGCTGGAATTACTCACCCTCGAATAGGGCAGAAGTGGCCATTTATAGGAGAAGAGTTTACTTGTACTCTATGTTAGTGCAAAGTCTCTTCTCATGTTGAGAAGAGGGAGAGAAGAGGGATGAAGAAAGGTGTTATGGGACCTTGCTTGTCGATGCAAAATTGAGTTGTTTTGGGGAAATAAGGATAGGAAGAAATGAGAGTTTACTTGATTTGATAGCCTTGGAAGAGGCATATGATTTGTGTTCTTCATTGACTTCTCCTAACTAGAAAAAAATCCACCTTCTCCCTAGTCATAGGTTCAATATGAAACCTATTGTGCATACCTTGTTTGCGAATTGTATGTTGAGTTATGTCATTGTATTTGGATTCTGAATGTCATTAGTTAGCTATTGGTTCTCCTAGCATGGTGAGTGGCCTAGGATGGGAGGTGAGCTCTCGATGGTCATTCTTGTATAATTATAGATTACTTGGATAGTTTCTTATGATGGAGCATACCAAAAATTGGAGCCTTGGTAGTGTTCCTTCAGTCTTGTTGGAAACTTCTCCTTGTGATGATTTCTAGTGTATCTTGTTATCTTTGTATATAAAAAAAATTGTATATCTATTGAGACCTATTGGATTTCAATTTCATGATGTAGATGTTATTGTAATATGAAGAATTATGATCCTTATGTAGAAATTGGATAGTAGAAAAGAGAAGATGACAAATAGATTTCATTTCAGATCTCTTGCAACTACTTGGAATAGTATGACTATAGAACTATAGTTCTTTCACAGTTCAACTTTTGGTAACTCTGGAGTCAAATTTTGAATTCAAGATGATTAATTTTATTGTAGCTATGTTGATACATGAAGAAATCCAAATTATATTCTTGATAAATTTCCTTAAGTTCTTAAAATCAAATTTGATGTTCAAATGATATGGTTTCTATAGTTGCATTTAAATTTGTCAAATAGATATAATAGATTTATCAAAATATAGTTAAATAAAAAAATAGACTTAAGCTAGCACACCACTAACATACTTTAAACACATTAATAAATCCTCTAATATCACCTACCTAAGTTGAAACACCACCCATTAAACCATTTCCTAAAGTTTTTTAAAAAAATACATTGAAAAAAAAGGGTAAAAGAGCACCTACAAGATGTCAAATATATGGGAAACCTTTTAATTCCCAAAATGGTAACAAAGAATATTCTTTGTGAAATTCCCCATAAATACTTCATAAAAATCCTTTTTAAATAATGAAAACACTATATGAGAATCCATTAATAAAATGTTATTCTATTACTCCCCTTTAAACCTCTTCCATGTGGGAAGACTTTAACACTTCAAATAGCATTAAAAAAACAAAAAGCATGATGGAGGGGAGGATGGGACACCCTATGGGCCCCACCTCCACCTCACTTTCCTACTCCCTAAGTTTGGACATGCAAAACAAAAGGACAAGGAGCAAGTCAACTTTATAATATTAGGAGAAAATTTCACATATGTAAACCTTGCCTTTATCAAACATCACCTCTCCCTTTATTCAAAACTTGTCCCCGTGTGTACCAAATAAGGGGATATAACTTACAAAGTTTGGATAGAAAAATTCAGGCCTGGGTCAGTGTGCAAGGCCTTGGAGACCACCCCATTTCCTTGGGGAAGGTGAGTGCCATGTGGCCAAGTGGCCAAGTGGCCTTGGGTAGACTTAGGAGGTAATTAGGGGTTAGGAGGTGATTATTAGCTAAGTAGGAGTAATTAGTGGGTAATAAAGGTAGTATAGGTAGATAGTAATGTAGATTATGAAATCATAATGGGGCTTAATATTATATTAATAAGGATTAGTTAGAATAATAAATGGTTAGTTGTTAAAAGGGTTGGTAAATACGTAGGACTAATTAAGAGATGAAATAGTAATTGCTTTATCTTTCTCTTTGTTTAAATAGAATAAATTAATGATTTAGGAGTTATATTAGAAAGGGATTATATTTTGGAATTATATATATTTTTAAATCTAATAAAATTATTACAAGATTTTTTGGTATTAGTCTTTAGGTGTAATGTTAGAGTTAAATTAGGATAGTGACATAGTGATGTAAACTATATATATATATTTTAACGTATTAGTATAGGTATAAATAGATTTAACATAATGAATGAATTCAAAAATTATATTATTTATATTTAATATTTAATTATTTATAATTTTCATGATTATTAATGTTGGGTTATGAGGTGTCATCGGGCTTTTAATGTTCATGTAATGTTCAAAGGTGTTGTAAGTCAAGTTGAATAGAAATCTTGATTTAGTAAATTGGATTATGTTTTAAAATGTAATGAATGATGTATAAGGCTTAATGAGGAATATTTAATGGTTAAATTAACTTTATTAGAATAAAAATTTAGTCATGACTAAGTATTAATGTCATAGGTAAACTTTTGAAAGGTTACATACTAGTGCACCTAGGAATTTGAACCGAGATACTGAAACCAATAGAAGATGACATAATAACCTAATGTAACTTATGAAATTTAATGAAAATAATAATGTGAAACACAAAATTATCAAGTAAGGTTGACTAAACCGTCAATTAGGGTGAAAACTCAAATGTACCATTGTTGTGGTATTATCTCGTGTGCATATCAGAAAATGAATTATATGAATCTAACCTTACTGAACTAAACAAATTCAACCACTAAGAAAACCTAGATACTCCTTGAAAATGATGTCTCACTTTAGCTATGGTTTAATTAGCCAATATGTGTAAATTGAACTAGGTGTTCTTGTAGCACTAGAACCTAAGGTTTTGTAATTGTGCAGTATGTTTGAGGTGTAAACTCTACATCGTTATAAAATGCAACCGAAAATCACTTTAATCTTTTTTTCAAATTCTCGTAATGTATTCAATGTAGTATGTGTTAAACATAGTGGTTATTAACTTTAAAAAAAAAATTGTTGTTTTTTGTCCCAATTTTTGGGATGACATCATCATCATAGAGATATGTTCCACAAAGTTGGGTGGTAGTGTAACCTTTACTATTGAGATATCTTTTGACTTCACATTTAAATGTTGGATGATCCTTGTAGTAATTACATTATCATGATTCATCTTTAGAATTTTTTTCCATCTTTTTATCTTATTCTTGTGTATTGATTTATGTATTGATCAAGACACCATTATGAGATTATATGTATTTTTATTTGTATCTAAAATCCTGCAACATGTGTAGTCGATTTAGAGTCTTATGTATTTAGACATTGTATTAGTTGGATATGAAATTCTAATATGTGGTGATGTTCTTAGTCATTCATCTACATTATGGTTGTTGTGTTTATTATTTGTACTTAGTATATTTCAACATGTATGTGATTCTATGTTACCAAACCCTTCATATTTGTAATCTATGTTTTGATTTGTATTGTATGCATGTATGATCTTATTGCTACTTGCTTATACTTTGTTGTTACATTTTTATTACTTTATTGTTTTTAAACTCAAAAAACTAAATTATTCAATAAACTTAGCTTCATTAATTTGGTTAATCTCTCTTGAGTTCCCTAACAAGGAATTACAAGTTGACATCTATAACCTATTGTATTCTCTTCTCAATATGTGAAACTAAAGCTCTTTCTTCATAGGTAATTTTTCTTTAATAGAAATAAAAATAATCTATATCTCACTAGTAGTGCCTCTCCCATTTGATTTCTATAAGTCATCCTAATGGATGCAACCTTGATGATCTTACTTCATAAGTTATCATGATTGGGACCCATGAGTGGTCTACACCCTTGGGGGTGATTTGATTATTGTATTAGATAGATAAATTTATGCTTATACCTGATTTATGAGATTATGATGTATTTGGTGGTTTTACTGAGGTTTGTGCCAGTAGTTACCTAGATTGATGTGGCATCACGTTATTATTATGTGATTACCTTGAGATGTGAATAATAGTTCAAATGTGTATTATTTTTCCTACTGTACTTGACTATATTCTTACATTAGTTCTTACTCATGTGTTTGACCCTGTTGACTTATGTGTTTATTGTGCCTTAATTGTTGTTGAGTAACTAGTTATTATTTCCATTATTAAATGCTTAAATTAATTAGAAAATGATTTATCCAGGTCAGATTCATTGACTTATTATGTAATGAATAATTACCCTGTCTCTTCAATAAATTTATGTAAAAGGGCTATTTAAATGATTATTTAAATAAAATTAATTATATTCTTTAATTACATAATTTATGTACTTTCTTCTTTGGCTATGATATATTATGTAGCTACACTTGACTATGTCCATTTAGTATGCAATACTTATATCCCTACCAGTGGCACATGGAGTTATTGATCACACCTTTCATGTTGAGCCAATATCGTCCCTGTATGGGCGATGTATCTTTTATTATTATTTTAACCCTACAATAATTGATAAATCCATATTCAAAATTCATTATGTGATTAGACTTGTCATCTTGTCTGTGCATTTAGGACTACACACTTGTCACGAAAAATATTAAATTACATGCTATTTTAATGGATTAGAGGGATATTAATTATTTTATTTTATCTTTATTTTATTTATGGCTAATTTTTTGTAGTTGAATTTCAAGCAATTAGAATTGCCTAACTTATTTTGGTTAAGGGGCCAATTGGTTAATAAGCTATTTTAACAACCTAATTTATAAATCACTTTGGAAAAGTGCGTATATTGGCAAAAAGGAAGTTTACTGTGGACTTTTCACTTTGTTATTTCATACTTGGAGAGAAAATTTCCAAACCCTCTTCATGGTAATTTCTTCTCTCTTGTTGGGTGAGATTGGCTTGGCAGATCATCGCAAGGTCAATCTTGTTGGATATGTAGCAAGGAAATCTTGCTATGCCAAGCATTTTAGTGTGTCTGGCAAATATATTTTTTTATGGCGTCATTTCCCATTTTAGCCCTTTTGGCTATGAGGTAGGGCCTTTTCATTTTTATGATTTTTTTCTATTTTAGCTTTCACTTCTTCTTGCTAAATGTTAAGGAGTGGAGAACTAGTGTTCCCCTCCATTTTTGTGCAATTCCATCACTTAGTTGTGTAGAACAAGAATTAGTATGAAAAGAACATTAACAAATGAAGTAAACATTCACAAACCAAAAACTAAATTCACATATATTCTTAGACAAAGAAAGCAAACAAGAAGTGCAAACCTCACAAGAGAAAACACTCCATGCTTTCTTGATTCTGTAGATGTGTCCCTTTGCTGTGGATGTATGCTCAAGATGCTCAAAAGCTACTTCAATGGAGATGGGTAATGGCAAATTGGTAGCTTTGTGAGCTCTCAATTTGGCATTATAAGGGTAATATTGATGGCTTTGGTTCTCAAAATAGCATGGTAACTTTAGCTCAAAGATTGTTGATGAAATGGCTTGGGATGGGATTCAATTTATAGGCTAAGGGGTAGAGAGATGGAGGGCTTAGATGCAAGGATGGATGAAGGCTTAAGGAGGGCTAAGATGCACTCAAAGGGAAGCACATGGATTGTGCTTGTTTAGCACCAATGGGAAGGTGACACTTGTCACAAGGAGGATGAGTGTGAGAGGGTAGGGTAAAGGGTTGGTTAAAGGCATGATGAGTGGGGTTGAGTATGTAAGAGGGATGTAAGAGGAATGAGTGTGGAAGAGGGAAGAGTGTGGAAGATGGGTGTAAGAGTCATGAGTGGGCTTGTAAGAGTCTTTATGTTTTGTAAGAGCACTCATGACTTAGTGGTTGGTTTTTTTGAGGGGAGACTATGGTTTGGATTAGGAAAGTCTTAAACTTGTTTAAGGAATGTGACAACATTAGGGGGTGGATTAGGCTTGGGTTTAGGATTAGCTTAGGGATGTTAGAGATGTGCAAGTGGATGGCATTAATGAGGGTGGGTGAGTTAGTGGCTAAGCTTGGTTAGTATGGGTGGATGGGGTGGATTAGGCTAAATGGAGGATTAGAGATAGGTTAGGGGTTTTTGAATTTGAGGATTTCATTTATCAAATAGATTTATTTCATAAATGGGGATTTTTGGAATTAGATAGAAGAATAGGATTTAACTGATAAATAATAGATTATTTGATTTGTCAATTAGGACTTTAGATGATTAATTAAATTAATCAACTAGGGGATGACAAAGGATTAATTAAATAGAAATTTAATTAGTAATGCCTTTTTAGATAACTAAATAGGATTACTAAAATAGTGTAATCAAATTTAGGTGTCTACATTTTGCCCCTCTTTGACATAGTGTTGAGACAACACTATTTCAAAGAAGTTTGAATGAAGACGACATGAGGAAGATGTTTTAGCAACAAGGTTGCCCCAGTCTCGGATAAGAAGAGGAGAGACTAGACTTAGATGATGCCCCCTCAAGAAGGCGACGGGGAGATAAATGAGGCTTGACGACTTCTTGAAAAGTACAAGAAATTGAGATGAGCTAAGACACAGGTTGGCAAAGAGAACGGGCTGAATTTACTCAAACTCTCACTACGGGAGAATGATAAAGGGAAATCAAAGGCACAAAAGTAAAGCAAGCTTAAGACTTTCCAAGATTGGGGGGGGGGGAGATGGAGGAGCGGAGCGCTATAAAAGGAACCCATGGTAGGGAGATGGATGATAGAATGATAAAAGCTGATGCAATAGGATTTCAATGAGTCAGACTGGTGGAAGATGGGCTTTGGAGATCCCTAGGACTAGGATTGTGGATCTCGAAAGATGAGGCTTGGTGGATTGATTTGATTGGTGGATCCCTAAGACTAGGATTGTGGATCCCTAAAGCTAAGCGTGAGGAGTGATTCAAAGAGATACTGATGCATAAGTTAGGGTAGGAGCGACAGATGTAGGATATGGATGGGGGATAATGGAGATGAAGGGAATCCATTGAAGCTTTTTGAGGGGGGGGATACTTCAAAGAGAAGTACCACCATGTAGTTGAGCACTAGATTTGCTATAGGACTGTTGGTTAATTGCCAAGGTTACCAAGAACATCAAGGCCTTTTTACCAACTGTCCAGAGGACTGACGAACTGACTCAAAAAAAACACACAAGGATTGCCCCAGTATCACACATGAATCCCAGAGGAAGCAGCGTGGAAACGACACTAGGTAACCCACAAGCAGAAAAAGAAAACAAGAAAAAGACCTGATCAAGACCTTACGCTCTAATTGCCCCATTCACAGCATACCATGATATGGAAGATCGTGGCAACCTTGAGGAGGGAACAAGGAGATTGCTTGGAAAAGATATTTCAAGACCCAAAAGGGAAGATCCCAAATCAAAAGAAAGTGAAAATCCAAAAGAGAACTGTTTGCCAACGAGATGGGTAGGACGAGGTACTAACGGACCAAGATCAGACATGAGGAAAGCTATATCCTGCAAGAATCTATCAGAGAGCACCTAAGCTGATGGATCTAGATGAGTGATGTGTCTAGCAAGCTGAACTAAGAAGGATAACACTTTGGTGACAGGAGATCTAGCTAAAGGATGCATTGGAATATCTAACCAAGGTGTGCGATGTGTGCAAGATGTTGACCAAGGATGAACTAACACGAAAGTCGGATAGATACAATGATACTAAGCTAAAGAGGATGTACAAGCTGATAGACCAAGATATGTTACAAATGTACAAGTTTGTTCATGTTTTGGTTTTTTGTGAGATGGAAATGTTTGTGAAGGATGGGATGTCTATAATAGTTGATAGGTGGATAGGTAGATGGTTTGTGAAAAGCTTAAGGAAAATGGGATTCTGTGTGTGCATGTGATAGGATACAAGCTAGGATACAAGATTATTTACAAGCTGGAATATGGTACAAGCTTTGGAAAAGATTCAGATATATACAAGGTATGGTACAAGATTTACAAGGTATAATACAAGCTCTGGTACAAGATTTACAAGCTGTACAGGAGGTATTGACAAGCTCCATCAGATTTTGGATATTTGATTGGAACACCAAAGGAACAAGCAGGTATTTTATGGGATGGTGGGTGGATGGATGAGGGATAGGATAGTGATAGATAATGGATTAGTCTTTAGCACACAAGGCGCTTGAATTACCAGGTTTTCACCAAGGTACCTATCCAAGGCGCTTGAATTGCCAAGTTTTCACCATTGGACGCTTATTTCTCTTTACTATTTTATTTTTTATTTTTATTTTTCAAAAGCTGGGTATACCAAGGATCTTCAAGCATAGAACTTCTTGAGATGAATGATGTTAGTGGGATCATTCAAGAGTTTGTCTTCTAGTGTAGATAATTGATAGGCTCCGGAGCCAAAGGAGGCAGTAACCACATAGGGACCAAGCCATGTAGGTTCAAACTTGCCTTTCTTTTCTCGATCTGCTTGGACTTTCATATTTTCTTTGAGGACCATGTCACCTGGCTGAAAGTGTCGTGGGAGCACCTTCTTGTTAAAATTTCTTTTGAGACGAGTTTGATAGACTGTGAAATGGTCATAGGCTTGTTGTCTCTTCTCGTCTAAGAGATCTAGCTGGGTGAGTCGAGCTACTCTGTATTCTTCATCTGAGATTTTCCCTCGCAAAGATATGCGTAGTGAGGGAAGTTCAACTTCTATAGGTAATACCGCTTTGGCACCATAGACTCGGGAGTATGGAGTTGTGCCTGTGGATGTACGGAAGGAAGTTCGATAGGCCCATAGAGCCGGATTTATTTGAAGGTGCCAATCACAGCCGGAATCATTGACAACTTTCTTTAGGATTTTGAGGAGGGTTTTATTAGTTGCCTCTGCCTGGCCGTTACCTTGTGGGAAATATGGGCTAGAAAAGCGGTGATGGATGCAGAGGGAAGTGCATAATTCTTCCATGTTGAGATTTTCAAAGTTACCTCCGTGGTCAGTGAAGATGGTGGATGGGATGCCGAAGCGGCAAACAATGTGGTACAAGATGAACTTGGAGACTTGAACTCCTGTAGCTGAGACTAGGGGGACTGCTTCCACCCACTTAGTGAAATAGTCTGTAGCTGTTATTATCCACTTATGTCCATCAGATGAGAGAGGTGTGATAGTTCCAACTAGATCAAGGCCCCAACAAGCAAAAGGCCAAGGTGGTACAATAGGTTGTAGATCCTATGCTGGAGCGTGCACAAGATTTGCATGCTGCTGACATGGGAGACACTTTCTGACAAAGTCACAAGAGTCTTCTTCAATGGTAGGCCAATAGTAGCCTGCTCTAAGGATTTGTCGTGCTAGGACAATACCACTTGTGTGGGCACCGCAAAGTCCAGAATGTACTTCTTTTAATGCCATTGCGGCCTCATTTTCATCTAAACATCGAGAGAGAGTATCGTGATAACCCCAACGATATAGGGTATTGGCTATGATAACATAGCGGGATGATTTTTGGATGAGGTTCTGGTGTTGGGTACGTGTGAGGTGAGGGGATATGATACCATCGTTAAGGTAAGCATGAATTTCATGGTACCAAGGGGATTGGGGACCAACCAAGATACAAACACGGTTTGAATCCTCATTCGCATAGGCAGGTGTGAGGAGCTACTCAACTAAAAACTCATACTGCGTAGCTTCTTGGGGAATTTCCAAGAGTGAGCCGATAGTGGCCATGGCATCTGCTGCCTTGTTCTGCATTCGAGGCACTTGTGTAAACTGAAGCTTTGTAAAATGCTAGGTCAGCTGATCAACTAGCTCTTTGTAGGGTAATAGCTTTTCATCTTTGGTTTGATATTCATTTAAGACTTGTTTGATGATGAGTTGGGAATCACCAAAGACTTGTAACTCAGTGATATTCCATTCTGCAGCTATCTTTAATCCTGCTACAAGAGCTTCATATTCTGCTATATTGTTGGTGCTAGGGAATTGTAGCTTGAAGGCTTTTGGAATGTAATCTCCTTGAGGTGTAACTAATAATATTCCTGCCCCTGATCCATGAGAGGTGTATGAGCCATCAAAATAAAGCTTCCATGGGGGCTGTTCTTCAATTAGGCAGATATGCTCATCTGGAAATTCTGTGAGCAAAGGATATGCATCTACTAGAGGTACATCAACGAGGTGATCTGCTATAGCTTGCCCTTTGATTGCCTTTCTATCCACATACTGGATGTCAAACTCACTTAGTAGCATAACCCATTTGGCCAAACGGCCTGTAAGTGCTGTTTTGGAGAGCATATACTTGAGAGGGTCAATCTTGGAGACTAGTTGGATGGTATGACTTAGCATGTAGTGGCGAAGCTTTTGAGTTGAGAAAACAACTGCCAAACAAGCTTTTTCCATAGGAGTGTAATTGAGTTCATAACCAACTAGGGTTCTACTGATATAGTAGATGGCTCTCTCTCTGCTATAATCATCATGTTGTGCTAGAAGTACCCCTAGAGAAGTAGGTGTTGCTAATATATACAAGATCAAGGGATGACCAGGAACTGGTGGAACCAAGATAGGGGGATTGGTGAGGTACTGCTTGAGCTAATCGAAGCTGCGCTGACATAAAAGATCCCACTTGAAGTTCTCATTCTTCTTTAGCAAGTGTGAAAATGGTGTACACTTATCTGCAAGTTGGGAGATGAAGCGCCAGACAGATTGAAGTTTTCCCTAAAGAGAGCAAAGCTGTCGCAGTGTCTGGGGAGGAGGCATGTTTAAGATAGCCTTGACCTTTTTGGGGTCGATCTCTATACCTCGTTTAGAAACTATGAAGCCTAGAAGCTTGCCAGATGTGAACCCAAAGACACACTTCTTGGGATTTAGCATGAGATGATATTGGGCCAACCTATCAAAGACTTTCTCCAGGTCAGCAAGATGATCCATGAAGGTGTGAGATTTGACTAGGATATCGTCTACATAATCCTCCAAAATGCTATGGATAAGATCATGGAAAAGGGCTGTCATAGCTCTTTGATAGGTAGCCCCAGCATTGTTTAGGCCAAAAGGCATCATGGTGTAGCAAAAGGTTCCCCAAGGGGTAGTGAATGCTATCTTATGCTGGTCCTCTTCTGCAATCTTGATCTGATTATACCCAAAAAATCCATCCATAAGGGACAGAATTTCATGTCCAGCTGTAAGATCTACAATCATATCTATGTTGGGCAAGGGAAAATCATCCTTTGGACAAGCTTTATTAAGATCTCTAAAATCAGTGCAGATTCTGATGTCACTGAAAGGCTTAGTGACAGGGACCATGTTGGAGATCCATTCTGAGTAGTCGATAGGTCGGATAACCTTAGCAGCTAACATTCTTTCTAGTTTAGCTTTGACTAGTAATGTCACCTTGGGGTGCATTTTTCTAAGCTTTTGTCTGACGGGCTTGATCTTTGGATCGACTGCAAGATGATGAACTACAAGCTTTGGATCAAGTCCTGGCATGTCCTGATATGACCATGCAAATCGGCCAATGTTCTCTCGTAAAACCTCAAAGAGGAGGTTAGCTTGGTCTTGTGATAGGGATGCAGCAATGTGAACAATTCTAGGGATCTCTGAAGAACCAATGTTGACTTCTCTAGTATCCTCTATTAGAATAGAAGACACCTCTGGTCGATTATCTTGAGGAGGCAATACTAAATCCTCATGTTCTGCTTGTGGCTCTAGATTTTCTTGCTGAGGGGTTCTCTTTGCTACCTTAGCTAGTCCCAGATTTACCTTAGTTCCAGTTTTGGGTGTATCGAAACTAGGTTGGGGATTTTCTCCAAAATACCCCTTGGGATCTAGCTTGTAGATGTAGGTAGAATCTAGCTTTGTCTTATTATGAGGAGTTTCAGCTCCCATGAATCTTAGAAGCGCTTCCTCTGATGCGAACTCATCAATATGTATGACACTTGGTTGGTCCCAATCTATGAGTTGTGGATGAGCAAGTGGTAGGTCAATGAGATAGATGGATAGTTCTCAGAGAACAGAGTCTCCTAGGAAGATTTGGTCTGGGATATCGTCGTAGGCTCTCTTTTCAACTTCCTCAGGAATGTCTTTGATTTTGACAAGGTCGTGGTGGATGTTCGAAAAAGCATGACCGTTCTCGTTGGTGCCCCCAGTTGTGGGTGTGCCAAAGCCAAGACCTGACTTTATTTCCCAATTATGTGCTTCGATGGGACATTGCATGCCCCTTTCTTTTGGTCCTAGTCCACCTCCTTGATAGTTCCATTTTTCAGTGATGAGCTTATGTTGTTGGGGATACTTCTGGCTGAAGTGATCAAGGCGTGCTTGATTTCTTGGAGGTGCATCCTTATGTAGCCAATTGTTGATATCTGGAGTGAGCTCCTCATGAAGAGGGGTTTTTGAGGACACAAAGGTGGTTGGGCCAAACTGTTTGTATCGAGGAGGTGGAATCTCCTTAGCTTTGTGATATGTTGGCTGTCCATGGGTATGTGGATCAAGTGGGATTGCTCTAACAAAAAATGCATCTGATAGACTATATTCTCCACAACCTTTGTTGTTGATCTTTACGATAGATAGGGTGGAGGCAAGGATGGTTTCTGCGTCATTACAAGTGTGGGATGAGCTGGCGATGGCTGTGCCGATGTCTATTCCAGGGCAATGGTTTGTATATGAAGCTTCAACCGCATTGCAGTAAGCAAAGGGTTCTAGATCGGCATGGATGGTTACCTCAGTGCCATGATGCGGAAATTTGATGCACTGATGGTAGGTGGATGGAACGGCCTTCATAGCATGAATCCATGGGCGACCGAGGAGGATGTTAAATGGTAGGTTTAGATCAACAACATGGCAAACTGTCTCTTGAATGACTGGCCCAACCTTGATTGGTAGCAAAATAGTCCCTTCTGTGGTCCTTTCCAAGTTGTCATAAGCTTTGATGGTGATAACCTCACTGATCATATCTGCCTCAGTATACCCAGCTTGTTTTATGAATTTTAGGGTGCAAATGTTCAAGGCTGATCCATTATCTATCATTACTCTTTTCACGGCAAAATTGGATACCATGATGGCTATGCGAAGCGGAAGGGTGTGATCTGGCTCAACCGCGGGTATGTAGGTGGGTTTGAAAGATAGGGCACATGAGGATGAAAGGTGTCCAACAAGATTACAAAAATTAGTAGCATTGATATTAGAAGGGACACGAGATTCTATGAGAGCACTGTCAAGGATGTCTTTGTACACAGGACTAGTGCGGAGAAGGTCTAAAATGGATATTTGGGCTGGCATGTTCCCAAGGTGTTCCAAGATATTGTACCGGCTTTTTGATGGAGCTAATGGTGTTGATGAAACTGGTGGGCCTATGATGTTAAATCGGACTCTTCGAGTGGTGACCGCACACTCATTGTTTGGTCCTCAGATATTGATAACATTGACAGAAGGCTCTTTCTTAGATATACAACCTATAAGGCTACCATAGTCTATATAGGATGAAGTGTGGTCATTGTTCTTCCCATGCTGTTGGTTTGGCTGGCGGTTGTTGGTGTTGTTTTGGATAGGTGCTTTTCCAGGATTTTGGTTGTTGTGTGGAGGAAAAGCATTTTGATAAATCTGTAAGCCTGCATTGGGAGAGGTTTGGGCACCAACAGTGATTTCCTTCCGATCAATGAGGTCTTGCACATAGTCTTTCAGTTTCATGCATCTGAGGGTGGTGTGACCGTTTACCCTATGGAACTTGCAATACTCATTGTCCTTGTACCATGCAGCTTTGGATTGGCTTGGATCAATTTGCTGGGTAGGTGGAAATTTGATGAGGTTTTCCTTAGCCAATTTCTCAAAAATAACATCCAATGGCTCACCAAGGGGTGTATAGTTTCTAGGTGCAGGTTGGAATATGGGCTTTTGCCCTGCAACTACATTGATGGCATTAGCTTGATTGTTAGACCCTTGAAAGTTGGGTCTTGTATTGTGGTTTTGATAGCTTTGGTTATTTCGTTGTTGGTAATTGGTAGCTTGTTGGTTATTTGTTTGATATGGTGGGTTAGACTAGTTTTGAGAAGGACCAACGATATTCACATGTCTGGTGTTAGTAACCCCATCTGTTGCAACATGCTTGTTTTTGTTCCAATACCTAGACTTGTCATTGGAATGTGATTGATTTTGGTTGGCCTCTTTGTAAATCTTTACCACACCATCTTTGATGAGTCCTTGCTCAAGGATCATTCCTTTCTCTTTGATATCCTTATAGGCCTGCAAACAGTTCATGGTCATGTGGTGGGCCAAGCTGGGATGTGCATTATCAATAAACATTTTCACCACATGGCATTCTAGAAAAGTGCAGGATATGCAGGTGGTAAGGGTTTTCCATCTTTGCAGGTATTCGGCAAGGCTTTCTCCACCTTTTTGCTTGGTGTGGACAAGATCAACTATTGATAGCTCTATTTCAACAAGATGGGCATATTGGGCTACAAATGCCTCAGATAATTCAGCAAAGTTTTTAATTGTGCCATAGGGGATTCTATAAAACCATTCAAGAGCTGGTCCAGCCAAGCTTTTGGGAAAAAGGCACAAGAGGAAGACATCATTGTATGCCACGTCCTGGCAATGCATGTAAAATTCTTTGATATGTGTGACAAGGTCTCCTTTTCCTCTGAATTTGTCAAATTTAGGTACCTCAAAGTGTTTGGGAAATGGTGTCGTGGTAATGGCTCTGTCAAATGGGTAAGGACACACATTCTCAAACTTGAATGTCTTTGGATCATTCCCTTCTTGGATGGCTTTCAGAGCTATCTTCATTTGCTCCCACTCTGAATTGATAGGTGATGGTTGGGGTGCCCCCAATGTAGGAGTGCCTTGAGGTAGGTATGTGCTGGATGGGGCCACTGAATATGGATGGCTGTGAGGGATTTGCTGATAGGGATTGTACATTTTTTGGGCAGCTGCATGGTGGATGACGGGTTGTTGAGGGGGAGGCGACGCATATTGCTGCATGTGTTGCGAGGCTTGCTATTGATATGGGATTTGAGGTTGGGATTGAGGAACATAAGCTGGCTGTGGGATAAATGGATTGCTTTGTGGAGGTAAGGTATAAGATGGTTGTGAGGCTTGGGGAAAGGATCAGAGGGCTTGTGGGGTTTGACCAATATATGTGGGTTGTGCCCCCATTTGGGATGGTATTTGCAAATAATTGGTGGTTGGATGGGGTGGTGGATTACCTCCTAGAAGTGGCATTGAAAAGTAGTTGGTAATTGGAGGTAATGGATTAGTTGGTGGTGGAGGTGGTGGGAATTGAAAGCTTGGGAATGGAACTGATGGGGTTTAATAGCTTTGTGGCTGGATTTGGAAGCTTGGTAGAGTGGTGGTGGGAGCTGGGGTCACTTGGGAGCTTGGTAGAAGATTGGCAGTAGCTTGTGGGTTTTGATAGCTTTGTGGAGTGAAGGTAGTAGCTTGTGGATTTGTGGCTGGTGGTATTGAGCTCCCAAGACTTAATGGAAATGATGGGATTGTACTTTGGGCTGTGGTGAACAAGCTAGGGGTGATGAAAGGTTGATTACTTGGCCCCATGGGTGGCTGCCCTGTCGTATATTGCTGAGGTTGGCCAAAGATGCTAGCACTGATTTGGGAGATGGGTGGATTTGGAAGGCTGGGTTGGGGAGCAACAAAAATAGTGAAGGGGGTGAACAGTGAGGTGTTTTGAGTAAAGGGGGTTTGGAGCAGAGAGGTATGAACCAAGGATGGAGTGGTGGTGGCTGGGTTGGCTTGCGGCATGGAGATTTCAACTTGGGTGGATGATGGTATGTTTGGGTCTGTTGGGTCATATGGATTGGCTGGAGGCTCTTCTTTTGGAATATATTGAGGATAATTTGGATCATAAGAGCCTATGGGTGGTGGCAGCTGCCCAAACAATGGGTGAGATGGATCTGATAATGGAGGGGGTCTTCCAAAGTCAAAGGTTCCTACATTGTCCCTTCGAAAATTAGCCATGATTGTCTCTTTGTTTTTGTCAATAATGGCGTTTAACAATACTGCATTTCCTGGTTGGTTCATGAAAGCTTCAATGTCAGTAGGTGATGGCATAGCTTGCTTTGGGCTGAAGGATGGTTGAGTGCTCAAGGGGGGTGAGGCTGTTCGATCCAAATGATAGGGATCCATTGTTTCTTTCTTCTTGGCTAAGTGAGTGACGGGTGGCATGAAAAATGCTCCTAGGGATGAGATGCAATAATGCTGATGGATGCAAAAGGGGGAAGGCTTTTCTATGCAAATGATTTCCTAGGTTGAGGCAAAGCTATATGACAAAACCTAAGGAGGATCAGGTTGGGGATTCTAACTTCAAAGATATGTTGTCAAAGCACAAAAGGTCTGCTTTCCTATGTGCAAGCTTGGTGGTGATTGTGTCAACTTAAGGATAGACTGATGATCCTTTAGGAAGAACACGAGATTGACCACTTGCGAATCCCAACCTTTAGCTCAAGGTGATGAGGGATAACAAGTGACAAAGCTAGATTACCCTAGACAAAGCTCTGTCAAAGGGATAACCTTGGTGAGATTGGTGGATTTGGAAGATTTTAGGAATGGCAAACTTTTAGCAAGGTGACAACAATTTTGAAAGCTTAGATGTGCAGATTTTTGATTACTAGCTAGATGGTATGATTCTAAATGAGATGGATGAGCTAATAATGCTTAAGGGGATAACCTAAGATGGCTAGCTTTTCTACAAAGATGACTCTAAAGTGAAGCTTATCCAAGAAGATGTGGAGAAAAAAGGGTGTCTAATCATAGAAATCATGCCTAGTTGGTAAGGCATAAGCAGGATTAACTCCTGGATGTTGGCTAAATTTGATGGTGCGCTCTAACTAGGCTTCTTGAAGTTCTTCGTCGGTAGCTTTGTCCTCTGCTTTGTGGAGTTTGGCAATTCATGGGCTTGGTGTTATTTCTTTTCTCTTGGCTGAAAGTTCTTGGTATGCTAGAGATGGCTTGAGTTTGACCTTGTGAAACTTCTGTTTGGGTTTGGGTTGTTCCGACATAAATTCCTGAATTTGCTTGGCTTTGGGAAAAATCTCAGTTGTTTTGCTTCAACTTGTTCAACTTCTAAAATAGGCAGTGACTACGCTAAGTGTGCCCTAAGCTAGGATTGACCAAGTTTGGCAAACATTCATTCAACAAGTAAAATAAAAATAAGCAATAGATAGGAACACCCAGATAGAAGTTTGTGGTTCTCATAATGTGATACTTGCGCCGAGGAGTGTGTATGTTCTACAAATGTTTCGATCAGTCACTCCAAACACATTAACATCCTAGATGGTTTTCTGCAAGGATGACAGTTGGTTTAGCTAGGGAGTCCTCGATATACGCAAGGTACGTGAGGCCCAAATCTGTAGATGAGACCAAAAGGATGTCACACAGCCAAGAGGAGCGGTAACCCACTTCTCCTCTTTCACTTCTCAAGGGTATAAAGTTCCTTGAGGCTTAGCCCGAATGACAAAATCTTGATCCCAAGAGAGGTGTCTTTCGATTCACCTCCTGATTCTTATACTCCACTGGAATGCTGGAGTTGAGGTCGTCCAAGGGGTGATGAAATCCCCAAGCAGGCCTCCTAAAAAAAAACAAGGTTTTGGATCCTAATCTTATGCACCCAAGATGGCCTCAAAAGACGACAAGGGGAGAGAAGACTTGGATGACCTTGGGCTAAAAAACATGCTTGTTCTTTTACCAACTGACTCTTATGTGTGCTAATCTAGACTTTGCAAGCACTCATGTTTAAGAGACAATGTTCAATTCCAACTTGAAGCGCCAACAAAAGTAAATCAATCAAAGAATGCAAACAATAAGAAGAGTTAGGGTCAACAAAAGAAAACTCGCGCGCCCGGAGGCCCTCCACGTCAAGTATCGATTAATTTTCTTTAAGGCATTCAAGATTGAGTGTGAGTTTTTTTTAAGCCCAAAACAAAGTTGTGTGAGATTCGATTTCAAGCGCGCACCCGGAGGCTCTCTACGTCAGTTGTTGTTCAATTTTAGTGCCCAAACTTGAAGTGTGATCGATTTAATCTAGAGTTTTGGCCATTTAAGAATTTTGATAAAGTTAAAGCAAACGTTCAAAGACCAAGTGAGTGAGTTAGATTGTGAAACATTTAACACCTTTTTCAAGTAGACCCATCCCCATAAATGGTGCTGAGATTGCAACCAATGGTTAATATTTGATGGGTGATTAGAAAAGAGGTGAGTCCAAGGAACTACTCAAATTGATTTTTGTAAATTTGTATTTTAACTTAACAAAGTTTCTTAAATGTCCAAAAATCAAACTTTACCTAGATTGCATGTGGAAAAGAGATTTGTTTTGTTCAATTTTAGAAGCTCCAAATGAAGTGTTTGATATTGCAATGGTTTATTGATCCTTGGCATTCAAGATTGGATTTGTTGTTTTAAGCATGCATTCCAAGGAAAGTTGATTTTAATCCATGGCACTCAAGAGTGTGTTTTGAGCAACATTCATTCAATGGAAAATGTGTTTAACCATTCAAGTTCATTTTTTTAGCAACATACATTCAAAGACAAATGGTTAAGCATTCAAGTTCATTTTTTAGCAACATGAAAACCTGCAAGAAACATGGTTAGTGGTTCCATATGTGCTCCAACCTGCAATGAGACAAAAAAAAGCAATTTAGTTAGTTAGCCAAAATCTTCAAAAATGAGAGCTTAACTATGGGAAGAAAAATTTTAACTTTTTTTGTTTTTTTTTCTACGCGTAAAAATGCTTAAAATGGTCTAAATCCTACGGAACCACTAAAAGTCAAAGTGCAGAAAGCAGGCAGAGACGACAGTCTATCAAGCAGAGACGCTGAAAGACAGAGACGACAGTATTCGAAATCGACAGAATAGATTTGCAGCACAGAACACAAGTGACAAGCAGAGACGCCGATTTGCGCAGATGCGGATTTTCACAGACGACGATTTTCGTAGACACGGATTTTTGCAGATGTCAATTTTCGCAGATGCGGATTTTTGCAGACGTCGATTTGCGCAGACGTCGATTTTCGCAGACGCGGATTTTTGCAGATGTCGATTTTTGCAGACGCAGATTTTCGCAGACGTCAATTTGCGCAGACGTCAATTTTCGCAGACGCGGATTTTCGCAGGCAGAACAGGTTGCAGACGCCAAAACTGCGCCAAAAAAAGTTGAAAAACGCAATTTTTATTTTATTTTTTAGATGGTATTTCCTCTTCCTAAGTGCGTTCTTTAACCTGCAAAAACAAGCAAAACACCCTCACAACACACTCAAACAACAACAAACATTAGATGGTTAGAAAAATGACATATAGATGAAAATAGATGATTAAATGACCCATAGTGGGGTCCCACCGGGCGTGCCAAAATGTAGAACAAGAATTAGTATGCAAAGAACATTAACAAATGAAGTAAACATTCACAAACCAAAAACTAAATTCACATATATGCTTAGACAAAGAAAGCAAACAAGAAGTGCAAACCTCACAAGAGAAAACACTCCATGCTTTCTTGATTCTGTAGATGTGTCCCTTTGCTGTGGATGTATGCTCAAGATGCTCAAAAGCTGCTTCAATGGAGATGGGTAATGGCAAATTGGTAGCTTTGTGAGCTCTCAATTTGGCATTATAAGGGTAATATTGATGGTTTTGGTTCTCAAAATAGCATGGTAACTTTAGCTCAAAGATTGTTGATGAAATGGCTTGGGATGGGATTCAATTTATAGGCTAAGGGGTAGAGAGATGGAGGGCTTAGATGCAAGGATGGATGAAGGCTTAAGGAGGGCTAAGATGCACTCAAAGGGGAGCACATGGATTGTGCTTGTTTAGCACCAATGGGAAGGTGACACTTGTCACAAGGAGGATGAGTGTGAGAGGGTAGGGTAAAGGGTTGGTTAAAGGCATGATGAGTGGGGTTGAGTATGTAAGAGGGATGTAAGAGGAATGAGTGTGGAAGAGGGAAGAGTGTGGAAGATGGGTGTAAGAGTCATGAGTGGGCTTGTAAGAGTCTTTATGTTTTGTAAGAGCACTCATGACTTAGTGGTTGGTTTTTTTGAGGGGAGACTTTGGTTTGGATTAGGAAAGTCTTAAACTTGTTTAAGAAATGTGACAACATTAGGGGGTGGATTAGGCTTGGGTTTAGGATTAGCTTAGGGATGTTAGAGATGTGCAAGTGGATGGCATTAATGAGGGTGGGTGAGTTAGTGGCTAAGCTTGGTTAGTATTGGTGGATGGGGTGGATTAGGCTAAATGGAGGATTAGAGATAGGTTAGGGGTTTTTGAATTTGAGGATTTCATTTATCAAATAGATTTATTTAATAAATGGGGATTTTTGGAATTAGATAGAAGAATAGGATTTAATTGATAAATAATAGATTATTTGATTTATCAATTAGGACTATAGATGATTAATTAAATTAATCAACTAGGGGATGACAAAGGATTAATTAAATAGAAATTTAATTAGTAATGCCTTTTTAGATAACTAAATAGGATTACTAAAATAGTGTAATCAAATTTAGGTGTCTACAAGTTGGACACGTGTGACTATTTTATGTTTTCAACATGTGGGTTTGGGGGTTTTCCTATTGGTATGTTGTTGGATTTCTGTGAAGTGTCTGGATCCATGATTTTATTTGAAAAATGAGATGTTGGATGGATTTAGACCAATGGGTTTTAATTTTGTTGATTTTCGAGAAATGTTAATTTTTTAGCAATTTTCATATTAGCCTCATTTTGTGTGCCATCAAGTTTTCTTAGATATTTCTTGGCATTTATTATGGTCATAGATTTGGAATGTATGTTAGGATTCCAATCCAACCATATTTTTACTTTCTATTTTTAGGATTCATGTAGAATCCATGCTCTCGGATTTAGGTCGGTTGAGTGAGTTTATGATGTTTGGTGTTTTGTTGCTTTATTCAGATTCCTATAGAATCCACACTCCTGAATATGGGTCAGTTGAGTGAGATTATTCTACTTGTATAATTATTTCATTTCTCATATCCAACCCTTGCATTGGTATTATGTGATTATATTTTTCAAGTTGGTTGTGCCCATACACAATCTCGTGCATGTACGTATGATAGGATCTTGTGAGTCTCAAACTCCCAGATATAGGTCGGTTGAGGGATTATTCATTCAAGGGTTGGGTTGAGAACTTGCATTTCATATGGGAATTCATTATGTGATAACCATGGGTATGTAGGGTAGGCGGTGGAGTGGTTTCTCTCGTGTACCTAGACCTAGAAGTGGTCAAAAAGGTAATGTGAAGAGGTTTTAAATAAGTGATAACCAAAATTAACAAATGAGAAATAAAACTTAATTATAATATAAGAAAACAATCATATGATATGTGGCCTTCAGAGAGAATTGAGCCATACAGTACGAGCGCACAATATCTGGCCTCTTTTTGGAGTTGAGCCATGCTAGGCATGTGGCCTCTAAAGGTATTTGAGCCATGTTGAGTATGTGGCCTGCCAAGAAGAGTTGAGACATACCACATTTAGTCTAGGCTTCTTGATCTTAGGCAGCTTACACTCCACTTGAGTCCCTACATGGTTATCTTTAGTGGATTTGACTAGTTACCTAATGTATTGAATTGTCTTCATGATCATATAGTTGTTGGTATCATATTCTTGATTGGCATGTGTGTTAGCCATGTGCAATTGTCTTATGTGATTGTATATGGGTCCTTAACTTCATAAACATGGAAGGTGTGGGCCTACAAGTACCACATGGTTGGGAGGCATAGATACCTATACCACTACTGGGGACCAGTGTACAGAGATGGTCTACATCTTGTTTGAGGTCGGTGTTGGATATTCACTTGGTACTTTGGTATATATAGAGTATGTTCTCTTGTGATTTATGCCTTACTTTAGATATATTGGATATCATGTTTAGATGATGTTTAATATGTACTTGATGCATTCCTTTATCATGATGATGTATCTTATATATTAGCTAATGTTATTGGTAGATTAGCATGTTAGATATTTCTTATTTTTATGATTTAAATTGATGGTTATTGGTAAGAAAGATCTTATGAGACAACTCCAATGATCTTGTATAAAAATTGAAATTCATGCTCAAGGGTGTGGTTAAGATCTCTAAGATCTCATGATGCCATTATGGTAGGGAGGAAATGAACATGGTTGATTGGATTTGGTTTCATCTTATGCTTGTAATTTCCTTCTTGAGATGTTGCTTATGTATATTTATCTTGTGAGGATGTTGATTTACTTCATGAAAATGTTATTTATCATGGTTTAGAGTAGCATGTTGTCTATGTGAGTTATCTAGATCTTCTCCATGCCTTTGATGCTCTTGAGTGCTTGTTCCTCAAGTTTTGTGGTTTCAGTACTCTTTAGTGTGGAGGTTCTAACCCTATTTGCTTCCTAGTTTAGCCTTTTAACCTTGTTTTTGTTCCTGGATGACACTAGGACAACATCTCGTATGATACTAGTGAAGTATTGTACTTTAGTTATATGAAATGTCATGTGATACTAGTGAAGTATTGCACAATAGTAATGAGAAGTAACATATTGCAATGGTGTGAAGTATCGTACTACTTCTTTAGGTGAGTGGGTTAGATATAAAATATATCATTTACACTTTTTCCTCTTCTTCCTTATACTTACAATATATCTTATATATATATGACGATTTATTTGAGATAGGTTCCAGGTCTATAGGAGTTAAGACAAAAGTTTCAGGATTTTAAAGTTGGCAAGATTTTAAGCCAAGTCTTATTTTAGGAATTTAGGACTTAGACTTAACCTAATTTTAGGATGGCTATTCATGAAATTGTTCATACTCTATGCATTTGGTAAATGAACTTGTATGGTTTAACCATTTATAAATTTGTGTTTGGGATTTAAAATGAACATCATAACCTTGCTAGTATGTTAATAAAATGAACCTTTAAGCTTAACTCATGTAGATGGAGATGAATGCATTATTAGTGATGAACGCTTGGGGATCTTTGTTGGTTGGTTTTATTCTTCCATTGTGACCTTTATGATCTTATTGTAGTGGCTTGTATCTATGCTTTATCTTTAAAAAAACTATTCATCTTATTTATCCTTGTTATTAAGGATCTCTAGGCAGGGCATTACATTTGTTATCATAGCTCATGTTCAAACATAGGGATCTCTATGTATATGTTTCCCATATGGTTGATGTTGTTGTTGTGTGTGTGCAAGTGTCTCTTTGTGAGCTCATGATTTCTCATTTCTTGGGTACCTAATTGGGATGAATTTTCTTATCCAATATAGATGACTTGGGTAATGTGAGGAGAAGGAAGTGAATCCTTTAGTTTTGTGTACTTGCCAAGGATAGATAATACCCCTTGGTGAGAACCTCATATGAGTACTAAACTGTGTTGTGGTTTTTTGCTCATAGATTTAGGTGGTTGGTGACCCTTGTATGGTCTATGTTTTGGCCTTGAGTGCCTCTTATGCTACTTCTTGTGGAGTATGGTGCACTGTATCCCTTGCATTCTCTTATTGAAAGTAAAAGAAACAGAGTGTAATTGTAATTCATTATAGTAATGACTTGGTTCCTTTTTATTGAAATAAATGAGTGTATATTATTAAATCATTGAAAAATTAGATGTTGCATTGAATCATTTGGGTTAATGACTTACATCCCCGAATTTCGTATTTCTTAAGCTTGTGAAAAGTTTTAGAAATATTGTTGCATATCATAATGGTGCATTGTACGAAGAAGAATTAGGGAAAATGTAGTTATGCATATGCATGAGGTCATTAATGGTATATTATTTGTTGTGTGTGTGATTTTTTTCTTTAACGACACTAGGAATATGTATTCCTTAGCACCATGTGACAATTAATCCATCTTGGGTGACTATTCTCAGTCATCCCATGTAATGTGATTCAATTGATGACTTATTTTATTTGGTTGGTGGAACTTTCCACATGTTTTTTGGAATAGCATTTGTTTTTGTATTTTCGTTGCTTGGACTAGTCATCAAAATGCCTCTATCTCTCTCTTCCTAAAAGTTTTCACATTGATTTAGGGTTGAAATATGCATATTTTTGAGATTTACTATTGGATTTGACAATTCCCCCTATTTGGAATTTTCTTTTGTTTCATGGTGACTATTATAAATTTATTTTACTATTTCCCAATTGTGTGTTGTGACTTTATCATGTTCATTTCAAACCATTGATATATGTACAAGGGATAACATTGCAGAGGACATGTTGGTGTATTTGTTAATAAATGTAGATTTATAATGAAAAAAAAGTTTTTTGGTTCAATGTTGATAAAAGTAATGTTTTTTTATGAAAGAAAAAGAAATTTGATAAAAGTACATACTTGTTAAATGGTTATTTATTCTTTTTTCTTGCATTGAGACTATCTTTGGCTAGATTGTTCTTAACTACTTGTAAGATGGGTGAGTTAATGTTGATTGTGTTAAATTCAATTATATGGCTTGATAATGTTCTTCTATTGCTTATTTGGATGTGTGGCAAGTGTCAGTGTTCATCCTCTCTCGCAATTCTAAACATCTTGTTGCAATCTTTGGAAACTAGGATTCTAAGTGTGTTTATCTTGCCTTGTACTATTGAGTTATGGCTAGATGAGGTTTTTGGTGATCTGTTGGATTTTGTTTGGGCACTTTTGGGTGTTTGGTTTCTATTATGGGATCATAGGATTCCATGAGTAAGCCCATTCTTTTGGGGGGATGATGGAGTGCCTCTCCTATTTTATTTTTGTAAGTCATCCTGATGGGTACAACCTTGATGATCTTACTTTATAAGTGATCATGATTGGGACTTGTGAGTGGTCTACACCCTTGGGGTGATATGATTATTGTATCAACTAGATTAATTAATGCTTATACTTGATTCATGAGATTATGATGTATATTGTGGTTTTACTAAGGTTTGTGTCAGTAGTTACCTGGATTGATATGTCATCATGATGTTGTTCCATAATTACCCTTAGATGTGAATAATGGTTGCACTGTGTATTATTTTTCCTACTACACTTGACTAGATTCTTGTAGCAACACTTACTCATGTGTTTGACCATGTTGACTTGTGTGTTTATTGTGCCTTAATTACATTTTTGTCTTTAAGTCTAGGTACTAGTAACCATGTTTTATTCTTCTCAATCTATTCAATTTCTTCTTTCATTGCTTGCATCTAGTCTTCATTCATTAGTGCATCTTTAACCATTCTTGGTTCCATAGACATGTGGTGTCTTTTATTTTTAATTGACTTCTTTTCAACACTCTTATCTCCAATTATATCTAACAAACTATGGTTAATTTGTATGTTTCTAGGTGTCACTAGTTATATATTATAAATTCACTCTTCTTGCACTTTTTTCTCCTTGTGTTTTTATCGGTTGTAGATTTGTTGTTGGTTGTTGTATTGTTATCGGTTATGCATTATTGATGCATATTTTTGTCTATCATGTTTCTATCAATTTAGGTTCAAAGTAAATAAATTCACTATAGGTTCTTGGTCTTTTTACATATTTATCTCCATTCCATTCATCAATCTTCACATTTTCACTTTCTATTATCTTATTGGTCCTTTTGTTCAAATATTTGTAGACCTTATTCTTGGTAGAAAAACCAAAAAATATTCCTTCATCACACTTACTATCAAAATTTCCATTTCTATCATCATTTCTGATATAGAATTTGCTTCCAAATATTCTAAAATAACTAACATTAGGTGTTAGACCATACCAAATTTCATTATGTGTCTTGTTCATTCCCTTTTTGAGTTGTATTTGATTAAGTGCTTATATTGCAGTGCTAATAACTTCTCTCCAAAATTTTTGTGTAACTACATTTATACTTAACAATTCCTTGATGCATTTACTATAGATCTATTTTTTCTTTCTACAATACCATTTTGTTGGGTCATTCTACATCTTGATTTTTTGTTCCTCATAATATTCGCTAAACTCATTGGAAGTAAATTCACCACCTCTATCTAATTTCAAGCATATAAGAGTTCTTCCAGTTTCATTCTAAACTATTTCTTTGTACATCATGAATATTTGAAAACTATTTGGTTTGACTTATAGTAACATTACTGACATCATCCTCAAGTAGTCCTTGACAAACAATATTAACTATATGTCTCCATTATTGCTCTCTAGTCTAATGGATCCACATAGGTCTATATGTACAAGGTTTAGAATATGTATTGTAGAGTATCCCTTGATTTTGAAACTTGAACTAGTCATCTTTCCAATTTGACATTCTTTACATGTTTTATTATCCAGAAAAATTAGTAATGGTATTCCTCTAACATTTAACTTTCTACTAACCTTTACTAAGTCGTCAAATTTCATAGAAAATAGTCTCTTATGCAATATCTAGCTCTTTTCTAAATTAACAATTATGCAAAGACTAGTACTAGTATTTAGCTTGAAAATGTTACCTTTGTCCTATTCATCGATAGCAATCAGTTTACAACTCTTCCTAGATATCTAACACTTACCATTACTAAATTCAAATCTTAAGGGTACACTCAACAAGTTATATTCAATCTATCTACCCAATAAACATCTTCATAAGTATTATCATTACTTAAAGAAATCATACCTTTGACTCTAATTAGGTAGGGAGAACCATTTCAAAAATTGAGTGAACCTCCATTACAATTCTCCATGGTTACAAATTTGTCATGTGGCTTGTAAAAATATTGTCAATCATCCAATCATTATTACAATTCACACTTAATATCAATGCTCTTTTTTCATTGATATTAGTATTATTGGTAGAGGGATATTCATTCACAACAACACACAATATTTCCTCAACATTATCATCTCCTCTAGTGCTATACTAAGTCTCTTCATCTTTGGCAATAAAGAAAATCTTCTTGTTCTACTGAGAAAAATCCTTATACTTCTTATATTTATCTTTATATTCCCTGTCATTTTCCTTTTTTGGTTTGTTCAGACATCTTTTTGCAAAATGGACAATCTATCTATAGTTCAAGCATGCAATAGAGATTTTTCCTTTGTATATTCTTTTACCTCTAGGAAATCTTTTGGAAATCAAAGCTTCAAGTTCTTCTAGTTCCTTTTCCCTAGTTGCTAAACCTTCATATTCATTGGGGTCACAAGAAATAGTCTTTCCTTTTCTAGATGAACCAACATTACACTACTACATTTGGTCCCAAACTGGAATGGTAGGCCATCGCAATTGTGATGACCACCCGTCACCCAAGTGACAAAGCCACGAATTGGCTCCCTTCAGACCAGTGTCAGACTTTTGCTTTCACAATTGTGATGGATAAAAATTTCGTAACTTGGAAGAAGCAAGGGGGAAGAGGTCATGTTCATGTCGTTGCAATTGTGATGTCTATGCAATAGTTGTGCTATGGAAGTGACGTTGAACCATCAAAATGAGTTGTCATAATTGAGATAATTGTTTCATGTAAGTAATGACTAAGCATCAAATATGTCATCACAATTGCAACATATAGCTGAATTATAAAAAATAATTGTAAATTCATATTTTACGTCTCAATTTGATTACTATAGATGTGACCAAGAAGTTAAACAAAAAGAAGATAAATTCATGTTAAACAAAAAGAAGTTATAGAAGTGACCAATTATATCAAGGTAGTAATGAATATAATGGATAGTTGTGATGAGATAGCTTCATGTTCAAGCCTTTTGTTTTCTTCTTGCTACCAGAGAGCCACATTTGCCTCTTTTGTTATGCAATCATAGGTTAATGTTGAGCTTCACTTGGTTTCAAGAATAGTTTAATATTCTCTACTAATCAAGGCCAACCATATAAAGGTGGAAGCTCATTCCCCCCCAACATCTAAATTCCTAATTAACATCTAAAGTCTTTAAGAAAGGATCAATCTTTAAAGTAGAAAAAAAGGTTCCAAACCTGCAAAAGTGACATCATTTTCCCATCTTCTTGTGCATGTTATTTTTTTGTCACATCCAAAATAAGATTTTGCCACTCTGAATCAAGAAATGCATGTGCAACTGCATTCTATATGCATGGACAATAGGCGTAGCTGAAAAAATGTAGCACAATTACATTTATTTAGTAGGTCTATTAAGTTTTTAAAATTATAGACCATCATGAACATTAGAACTCTAGTTGCAAGAGTTAAAGTTCCAATGTTTGTGATGGTCTATAACTTAAAAAACCTAATTAAAGACCTCTAACAAAAATGAAAACATGTTGCATTTTTTAGCTTCACTTGATGTCGTATGTGTTGAGTTGTCATTATGCATGATGTTTAATGGAAGGAATCCTTTTGAACTCCTCTCTTGAAAAGCTAATCGAGGATCAACTCCAAAATTTTGGGCGATCTTGCAACCTAATAAAATATACTCAATTGAAGATAAATGTGTATGTTCACAAGGAGGCCTTTTCTAGTTATGAGCAATTTCAAATAATCTATTTAATCTATTGGTATTTGAAAAAGTAACCACAAAAGAGATATATTTTTAGTATTTTCTAATTTATGATGAATGTAATTTATTGATGCAACTATATGAATTCCCATTTTAACCAAGTGTTAGAAAAGAAAATAAAAAATATAAGGTAACGAGAGATTTAAAGCACACAACTTGAAAGGGAAATTCCTAATGGACATAAACCACGATAACAACATTTCTACAAATTAAATCATAAAAAAAATCAAGTAAGAAATGAATGAAATTAGGAGCAATGCTTCCTCAACTCCACTAATGCAATCGTCAATGGGAACTCAATAATAACCAAAAGATGTTTCACATTTCATCAAATTGCAAGGCCACAAAAAGTGTGCTCATGCGAGACAAGACGCTATGCAAGAACAATAGGTGATATTTTCTCCAATTTGTTACATCAATGGAATTCATTAACTCGAGGAAAAAACTAGAACTAAAAGGTTGCACAATCATAACAACACAATAAAACCATTGGCTTCATTATTATTCATGAACATTCATTCACAAAAATAACACACTTCAACAAGAATAACTACACTCAGAATGAGAGCACCAATAACATATTTTATTGCATCAAAATAATGACATGGAGTACGTATTACATCCATGTATTTATAAGAAATCATCTCCTCCCTTTGTGTTAGGAGTGAGACTTCTTTAAATGCAAACACATGCTGTAAACTAATAAAATAAATCTAATCATATACAAACTTAATGGTGCTAAGTAGGTCTCCACCCCTGTTTATATTCATTAATGGGCACATAAGCCTTTACATGACACAAAAGAACAAAAGAATGAGAAGATAAGAAGAATGCAGCTATAAGATGATTTAGAACTCTCTCAAAGCTTTAAAAATGGAAGCTTGAACTTCGTTAGGCATTTTTGGGAGTTGAAATACCGTCAAAATGTGTTTTTGGTGCATGGAATGCTCTAAATTAAGAACTGGTAGCTAACTATTCACACACTACTTCTTATTCAAAACTGTTGGCGCACCTCTGTGAAAAGCACACCTGTGCACCTTGGTGATAGGTTCCAAAAATTAAAAATTCTTCTAAGTGCCAAAATTAAATTTGTATTTTCTTCCCCTCTAGACCAAAAGATGTCTAGATATTTGTTCTTAAACTTCTCTATTATTTTCGCCACTTGGGTAGCCTCTGGAAAATTGAGACCCTTATACTTATTCTTCACTACTTGCTGGTAATTACTCACTTCAATCCTTGTTTCTACAAAACCCTCAAGCTTGATGTCCAGTTCAAACAATGCTTCTTCAGTCTCGAAGGCTTATTTGATGTCATCTTCTGATGAAGCTTCTTCAAATGTACCTCTGAATTGTTGAAAAATTGATTGCACCCCAAAAAGGCTTGTTCATTGACTTATCCTAAAAAATCTCAAGGTTAGCAGCATTGTAGTACCTCTCTGCTTCCAAAAACTTCTCTTGAGCCTTGTCTTTAATCTGCTGGATTTATACATGCAATCCTTCCATAACCTTATTCCTTGTTAATATTTTCTCTATCTAATCATCTAACTTATCAAGCTCCTCAGTTGCACATACCTTTATTAATATTCGATACCTTTTCCCTTTGATGGATTTCAAAGCCTGTAGGTCATTTTCCTAGGTATGAACTTCATCCATTAACCCAAAATCTTGGTTCACTATGGATGCCAACTTATCGACACTCAATTGGATGTGGTGTAATAGACATAAATTTCCCTGTATGATCTGCACACCTTTTTCTTCAAAATTGTCATGCCATTGCTAACATGCTTCAAAAAAATGGATCTAATTATGTTGCCCTTGTTCCTCCTCTCTCTACTATTGTTGCAAGAGTGATCTCTAGATTTTCTAGGTTGATTGGGCCCACAAATTTATGCAGATAGCCTCTTAATATCTCATTTTTCTTCTGTAATTCTATCAACTCTGACTCATCTTGATCCATATGCCTGAACACCTCTTTCATACTTGTAGTGATCATCAATTTGGTTATGTCTATTGTGGGTTTTCCCAACATGACCTCCTTGATTTGGTAGTCTTTAGGAGTCAATTTTTTGGTGTTAATGTGTAGAGGAGGAGTGGCTATATGTGCAAGCAAGTCCTAATCTTGGTTTTTCATTATGAAGTCTAGTGTGCATGCATCAGTCATAGGCGGCTTAGGCTTCCTGATTGCTTTCACTAATTCCTTCATTCCATCTTCAATTGTCAAGTCCAACTACCTTTTTTGGAAAAACAAAACCTCCCTTTTTAGCCATGTTGGTGTGGTGCCCATGGGAGACATGCATTTTTATGAAGAAGTTGTTTCTACTACAGACTCCTTCCCCTTACTAGTCATCTCTAGAATCTTTTCTCATTGAGAAAGATCTACAATTTGAGTCTTTGTATATGGTTGGGCTAATGTTCTAGCCTCTATATTCTAAGGAGTTTGCTAAGGCTCTTTGAGTATTCTCCCTTCCTTAGATACTTCATTGGCATGAAACTATTGGGGCTCCCCTTATTTTGTCACTTGTTCTTCTTGTTCTATAGCGTAAGGAAGTGGGGTCACTGATCCCTTATCCATAAATGCCAAATCTTGAGATGGTGGTGGTAAAATTTTGAGAGGTCCTTGAGGTAGAGGTGACATTTGATTATAGTCCTCTCCTAAGGGTTCACTCATGGGAGTGTCTCTTATTTTATCTCCCACCATCTCAGTTCCCACTATCATGAAGTCAAAGTTAGTGAGGTCGAAGACATCAATTTCTTGCCCTTCCATATCATCTATCCATTGTTGTTGCTCATCTTCTGACATCAATACCTGGATAGGCTCCCTTGGAGTAGATGCAAGTGTCACTATGGATCTTCTTCTTCTCCTCTCTTCTTTTGTGGCCTTGGCCAAGTGGGTTCTTTGGCTTAAGGGGACAAATTCAATTTGCTACCCTTCTTCTTCTTCCACCTCTAATTCCAAGATTGTCTAGGGCACTTTTGGGGATAAATTATTTTTCTTCTTTAATCTCCTTCTCTTTGTTCTTGCCATAGTTGATTCAACCCTTTCCTTTTTGGGAGCTAAGGGGGAGGCTTCTTCCTCTTGTGTTTCCACTAGTGCTACCCTTTACTCCTCTGCCTACTCTTCCACTACATGTTCTAGTTGTGGAGGCACTTGTGACTCTTGTGCATGCTCTTGAGCTTTAGGCTCTACTTGTTTAGGCTATAACTATTCTTGTTGAAGCACTTGGGCTTGAGCCACTTGCTTGACCTTGGAAGGTACTCTTTTCCTTTTGTTGGTGCCCTAATTAGCCTTAAATTACTCAACCTTCCTCTCATGTTGGTGTATCATTTCTAGCCTTATTGGGGATTGAGTAGGGAAGGTTGGAACTATGACTAATGCATCTTTTCTTTTGATTGGCCTTATTGTGGCTTGTAGGGGAATAGCTTGAGGAACTGGATCCATTCTGAAAGGTTTCTTGATCCATTCCTTTGTCAATTGGACTATATGCCTAACCCAATGATTTATATATGCATTCTCATCTCTACCTATTTCTGCATTCATTATTGGTTAGTCATAGATCTTGTCCCTATTATATAGAGGATCCATGATATCTTCGATATTATTTTCCATGGATTTAAGAGGAATCTTCATCTTCAACACCTTTTATACTACATACAGAGTCATCCTATAATAGTCCCTTATACAAACATCATAGTCATCTACTACATTCATCCAGTGGTATTTTAATGCATCCTCATGTATGAACTCTTTCCCTATAAGGTGCCATACCATCCCAATATTGTCAAAGTAGGGGTGATGGGAGTTGTACTCTTCCAAGGGATATTGACCCCACTTAGAATCAAAGGTGACAATATATTGCTTTTGTTTCGCCTCAAAAGCACCAATTGTGATGGGCCAAACCTATGTCTTCTTGTGTTGTCTCCTCACTCTATTGTATGCATAAGTGAGTTGGTGCACACTCTTTAGAAGAATGAGCCTATTTGATGGATATCTTAGGAGCTTCTTTGAGTTTTCTAAAGTACTAACTACCCTAAGATAGGTGAATTTATTAAATTTAATGTAGTAAATGCTAATCTCTGTGATCCTAGCCACTACTTCTACTGACATTCTTTTAGCATAATCACCCTCTATGAACTTGATGATTATGAAGATGAACCCATAATTCACTACCCTATATTCCACACTTTGTAGTGGGAGCTTCTTCTTCACCAACTATAGATATACCACATAGAGCCAAGCATTAGCATCTTGCATGCTTCCCTTTTTGTAAAGTCATGGGTAATCTATGGTTCAAGCCACTAGTAAGTGCACCATGTATGATGTCATATAGAAATGTGAGTCAGCTTTGACAGCTAGAAGTTTCTTGTCCAAGTTATCACTTAGGATGGTGGCCTAGTCAATTGGAATCTTTGTCATTCTGATGGTTTCTATAAAGTGGACCATCCAAGTTTGAAGGTGTCCTATTGTAGGAAGTCCCATAGCTCTGCTCAAAAGCACAATTACATATCTGATGTCATCCTTCATATACCCCCTTGTCATATCAACTTTTCCTACTTGGTGACCAACTAGTGTTCTGCTAATAAGGAAGGAAGATGGCACTATATCTTGTGCTTCTTTGATATTTTTATTGTACCATTGTTCTTCTCTATCATATGTTATCTTTAATTATTGATCCACTCTTGGGAGATGGAATACTTTCTCTATGTTCTGGGGTTGAAGGTCTAGGACTATGTCTCCTATGACACTCTTGATGACCTTTTCTTTAGATACACAGTGTTTTGCAAGGGTTATTATGAGTTTTGAGGATTGAACTAATGTAGATTGAGATGCTACATTCATAAGGCCTAAGCACGTAAGTGATGATACCATAGCATACCTCTCTTTAGGCTTGTTGCAAATTGTGAGGAACGGATTCCAATTTATATGCCTGATTTTTGTATCTTTGATCTCGACATGTCCATCTTGAAATCTTGGCTTTCTGGGTGCCCCTTGGTACTTGAATGCTACTAGTTTTGGAGTTATCTTTTCCATCATTGAAGAGATGATGATTCCATCTTATCTACACGAGAAAACAAAACATACCCTAATTGACCCCAAAACATGACAAAACTAGTTAGAATGCAAATCAAAATAGTCAAATCCCCCCAAAATTCCCTATTGTGCACTTTAGTGCACCTAGAACACCCTTACAAGTGTGCATATGCACTTTTTTAGCCCCTATTTGGCCTTTTATGTGCAGTTGTGTACGTGCACACCTAGGTAAGGTGTGCATGTGCACAACTATGTAGTGTATATGCAAAGTGGGGGGGGGGGTGCTTAAGCTACTTTGATTATTTTAACTTAGATTTTAAAAGGATGGAGGTGCACACATCATATGAGGCTAGGGTCTAAATCATAAATCTCTTCCCCACCTATAGAACTGTAGGGTGCTCTTCCCTCCCTGTAACACCCAAGGGCAGACAACTATACCCAAGGAAACCCTAGGGCAGTTAGTGGACATTGCCCTTCAAAATGGTAGGGTCTTGATAGGGGGCCCCATTCTTTAGGTACATGTGCACCCTGTGGAGATGCGCATGTGTGAACCTCTAATGCCTTACGTTTTGTGCATTAGTGCATTAGATTGTTTTGATGTTTAAGGGAAGGTGCACACGTACCTTGGGGAGGTGCCTATGTGTACAGCTTCCTATAGTATTGGTGTCTTAGGTTTTTGAATCAAAGGTACACACATGCGCACCTCATAGAGGTATGCATGTGTGCACCTTCATGGTTCTTCTAACCTTGTTTGTGTGTGTAGCAATGGAGGAGATCAAGTGGATTTTCACACATTGAAAGGTGCAAGGGTGCATTCAATAGAGGGAGAAAGAAAAAAATGAAGAAGGAGAAGTGGGTCTGAGGTCTTATATATACCTTGGGCCCTACTGCACATCTTCGAAAGGAGATGGAGTGCGCACTGTGCACTAGTGCACATTAAGCATATGGAAGTTCAAAGACTCACTTTTCTCTAGACTTTGATTCTCTAGACTTCCCAATCCGTTATTGGGGCTTGACCTAGATTCCTGGGGGAGTCCAAAAAATGACCCAGACTCTAGATTAGGAGTCTGATAGACAACAAATTTACTAGGGGGTCCCAAATGGGGCCTGCATTGTGAGACCACAATAATATGCATATGAATTGAGATTTCATATTGAACTATGGCATCCTTCTGCATTACTTGAAACTAAGATATTCACATAGTTAGTTTTCATGCAATCATAGGTTAATGTGGAGGTTCTCTTGGTTTCAAGAATAGTTTAATAGTCTCTACTAATTAAGGCAAACCACATGAAGGTGGAAGCTCATTTGGCCCCACCCCCCCAACATCTAAATTCCTCATTAACATGTAAAATATTTAAGAAAGGATCAATATTTAAAGTAAAAAAAAGGTTCTAGACTTGCAAAAGTGACATCCTTTTCCCATCTTTTGGTGCATGCCATTTTTTCATTACATCCAAAATAAGATTCTACCACTCTAAATCAAGAATGTACATGGAACTGCATTCTATATACATAGCTAAATAATGTATCATGATTATATTTATTTAATAGGTCTATTAAGTTTTTAAAATTATAGGCCATCATGAACATTAGAACTCTAGCTGTAAGAATCAAAGTTACAATGTCCGTGACAGTCTATAGCTTAAAATACCTAATTAAAGACCTCTAACAAAAATATAAACCTGTTGCATTTTTTAACTCCACCTGATGTCGTATGCATATGAATTGAGATTGCATATTGAAATATGACCTCCTTTTGCATTTCCTCAAACCAAGAGATTCACATAGTTATCATGTAATCATAGGTTAATATTGAGCTTCAATTGGTTTTTAGAATAGTTTAATATTCTCTACTAATTAGGGCCAAGCACGTGAATGTGGAAAATCATTTGGTCCCACCCCCAACATCTAAATTCCCCATTAACATTTTTTTTTTAAAAGAAAGGATTAATCTTTAAAGTACCTAGAAGTTGGGCTACTCTCAAGGGAAGTCCATCTTCATTGCTCACGAGTAATCCATCACAATTCTTTAGTGATTCCTATACATCTAACATAGGTACATCGAAGAATGTCCTCATCACCTTTTGCATAAAATGAATCCAATATTACAAAATCCCCTCCAAGAAATAATAGTTCAAGTGAAATAAATACATAGAAAATGAGAAAGCAAAAGAGGAATCTACTTACCAATAGGCATTGCCATGGAATTTGTGGCCATGCTATGTGCTGAATGAGTTTTATTTTATTTTTTTTGTGCTAAGATCTCTATGTTTACACACAACACACACACACACACACACACACACACACACACACACACACACACACATGTGTGTGTGTGTGTGTGTGTGTATGTATATATACACATATATACATATACATACATATACATATACATATATATGTATATACATACATACATACATACATATACATATACATATATATGTATATACATACATACATACATATACAAAGATCACAAGGGAATGACAATGAGATTGTTAGGTCTCATCTCAATCCATCATAACACATCTTATACATTTTATTTGGACACATTATGAGTTAATATGTTGGGACATTATTTGATGGACTGAACACTATCTATATTATTTATGTCATGTGATGCTTTACTTAAAAATGCTTAATCATGTTATTTGATGTTTTATGTGTAGGCATGCATTATGATGGCATATTTAAGTAAATGATTAAGAATTATGAATATGTCAATACTTTAATTATGCAATTACTGATGATTAGATACGTGTGCAAAAATGAGAAAGCTTATTTAAATACAAGTTTTAATATTTTGAGCAATGTATTTATGCAAATTTGGTTTAAATATATGAATGTGATGTTATCAAACTACTGATATTCGAATTGAGTGTATAGGATAATTAACCAACATTAATTAGAGAATCGGTAATTGACCCTATGTGCAAACTATGAGACCAAGGTTGAATCCAATAAAGTGATTCAAAACCTTGTTGTCAAGTGTTTAATTTGTATCGTAATATGAATATATGCATATCATTCTATCAAATGTTATGTTAAAGTGAATCTTATGGTGTCACTTGAAACTCGTTGTATGCATATGTGTATCGACATATCAATTAGGGTTAGCAATGTAACCCATTAACCTAAGATTGATTTAGTTAGTAACCTAAATTAATTTCCCTTAATTAGGGTTTAGTGGAAAGTTTACATCCTTAGGATTTTTGGAGATCAAATATTTCAAGCCACTTGTATGAATCGTAAAATGATCCTAGAAGCTAAATTTAATGCAACTCAAGTGCCCAAGTGGTATGTTTATGGGTTAGGAACCTTTTCCACCCTTCTAGAACTCCCTAGCAACATTTATGACTCCTAAAATATCCCAATTTCCCTTTGTTGTGAAAATGGATCATCTCCGCGAGGTCACCCAAGTTTACACTCTTACTAAGAGGTTTCCTTTAAGATAGGGGCAAGTGGGAAGACCATAGGAGGCTTAGAGTCAAGGTAGGAGTTATTCTTATTTTGGGTGTGTGAATTTAGAGGCTATTTAGAGTCACTTTGAAGAGTTGATGGTTGCTCATCCATTCTCTACATTTAGAGAAGTCAATCTTGGAATTGCAAGGAGGAGAGGATTTAGCTCATCTCAAAACTCACTCTCACCATAACCTTTGTGAAGGTAGGTTCTCCATTGCCATGGTCATGTACATTTATTCATTGCTTAGTATGTATAAATCTCTTTCTTGTTGTAGTATTTTTGTATTTTGTATCATGTGAGAGATGGATATTGTGGGTTTTTACTTTCTTTGTATCATGTTTCTTCTCTTAATTTTTAGGAGGAAAATTCTGAAGGGAGTGTTGGCATTACTCACCCTTGGATAGGGCAGAAGTGGCCATGTAGAGGAGAAGGGTTTAGTTGGACTCTAGGTCAGTACAGAGTCTCTTCTCATGTTGATAAGAGGGACAAAGAAAGGTGTTATGGGCCATTGCTTGTCAATGCAAAACTGAGTTTGTTTTGGGGAAACAAGGAGAGAAAGAAATGGAAGTTTATGTGATCTTGGTAGCCTTGGAAGAGGCATATGATTTGTTTTCTTCATTGGCTTCTCTGACCTAGAAAAATTAACCTTCTCCCTAGTCATAGGTTCAATATGAAACTTGTTGTGCATACATTGGATGGGAATTCTATGTTGAGTTATATCATTGTGTTTGGATTTTGAATGTCACCCAATCAGTTACTGGTTCTCCTATCTCGATGGGTGGCCTTTCAGGGCCTAGGATGGGAGGTGAGCACTCCATGGTTGTTCTATGTATTTTCAGATTGCTTGAATAGATTCTTATGATGGAGCAGCTTGGTTTTAGGATTCTTGATGTAGTTCTTGAGTTTCCCTGTTGTTGGAGACTTCTCCTTTGTATCACCTTTCTGATTAATTAAATCTTGTGTTCTTTTTTTGAAACAAAGAATTGTAACTTATTGGCATCTATGGAAGAGTTTTCAATATTGTATACCTTACTTCAATAATAGGGAAAGATATTATTAAATAAACATGGTGTATTAGATTATAGTAAAATGCATATCTATTTTCCCTTCAAGTCATGTTTTGATATGTACCTAAATAGACAAGTTTCAAATGATAAATCAAGATATAGTTCTTTCATGAAATCTTGGATTTAATTCAATGTATTTATAAGTTATTTTATAAGACCTCGATGTATGAATCATTTAAGTTATAGATGCAATAATTTATCCTTAAGGTCATGAGATATAACCAATGTTCAATTAAGATACATTCATCCTACTTGCACCTTATAACCTTAGCTAGTAGGAATTTTGATAAATCAATGGATCATATCCTATATTGCATTATATGTAAATTACCTAAAATCACTCTTAAATTGGATATAATATTAACATTAATATTATATCTACAATTTACTCAATAGAATGAACAAAACATTAATACCCTATGCCAGTATAAAATTCGTATGAGGAAACCTAGTACTTTGAAGGAGAAAGAAAACTTATAACTTTCATCTATTTGTGAGAGCCAAAATGCTCTCTGGAAAATGTATGGGGGAGATTTTAATTCCTATTTGTGACAAATAATATTCTTTCAATATCCCCCTGATTAGAATATTTAACCTATCATATTTTCTTTTTTAGTACAAACCCAAATGCTAAGTAAGAAAGGGGAGACATAAATTTGTAAACACCAATTTTAATTAAAACAATAAAATAATTAAATTTTAAAAGTAAGTGAAGGGAAAAAGGGACACCCCATGGGCCCCACCTCAACCTCACCACTTTATCCTTAAAATATTCTAAGTAAATGCATATGGAAACATGCCTTTCTCTTTACCAAAAGGGAAAAGAACCCATCTTGCAAATATTTCAACCTTCCAACACAATCCACCTTAAATACATTTTGGAGCAGCTCACCCATTGGGTTGCCCATCCTCCCACTTGCCTCCACCCCATCCTGCAAGGAGAGTACAGATGCATGGGGATTTGGGAGGCACAAGTCAACAAGTTAATTAAATGTACAATTGTTGGTTGGCAACATAACTCCCCACATTCCCTCTCCACCCACCACTTCAGCATCAACTATACCTTGGGAGAGCATAAGAGCAATGGGAAAGGTACCCATTATGGACTATTATGTCTATACTTGCATTGGGCATCCCATTTCAAGTGAGATGATGGGATTTCTTGGGGGGGTGGGGGGAAGGTCAGTGGCCAAGTGGCCTTAGATGTTAGGAGTAGGTTACGAGATGATTAAGGGGTAGGGAAAGTAAGTGGTTAGGGGTTAATTAGGTTAGTGTTAAAATTTATTAATTTTGCTTAAAGAATTTAATAATATATTTTAGAGTTAGTGAACTTGATTTAATATTATATGGAAGTTTGCATAAGTAAGATTTTCTTTGATTAGTTAAATAAAGTTGTTTTAAACAACTAGTGTTAGGGAAAGACTAATAGCATGTGAATATAAGGGGACTAGGTTAGTTTAGAATTAAGTAAACCTTGTTTAGTTTATTAATTTAGTGATTTGGTAGTAATGTCATAATGGTGTCTCATGTTGCATTTGAAATTTAATTTATTAAAGTAAGCGGTTATTCAATGGGTTAGAAATGAATAGTACTAGGAGAATGAAATGAATGTCAAAAGTAATTAAATGATGAATAATAATGATTTAGTTAGTTATTGAAATTTAATTTATTAAAGTTAGTGTTATTCAATGGGTTAGAAATGAATAGCACCAGGAGAATGAAATGAATGTTGAATGTAATTAAGTTATGAATAATAATGATTTAATTAGTTAAATTAAAGTGTTATTTTAAGCGAGATCAAGTATTAAGGTTTTAGATAAACTATTGAAGATGCAAAACTTATTCACCTACGGGATTGAACCAACACACTAAACAAATAGAAGATGAAATAATAACCTAATGAAACTTATGAAATTTCACAAACATAATAACGTGAAATGAAAATTGGTCAAGTAAGGTTGACCTAATCAACAATTAGGGTTTAAACCCGAATGTATCATGATAGGGGTGTTATTTCAAGAATATGCTAGAAGAAGAACTATATGGACCTAACCTCACTCAAACCTAAAAAAATTTAATCCAAATTCAACCAGAGAACAAAGGAACCCTAGATACCTCTCGAACACATGATGTCATACTTTAACTAGTGTTTATTCAACCCACCTAGTTAACCCAATCTAGGTGTTCTTTTAGCACCTTTACTTTTGATTTTTCAATCTCATACAATATGCTTGGATGTCAAATTTGCATCTTAATGAAATGAAATTTGAAACTCACTTTTATCCTTTGTAAACTTCCTTAACATATTCAATGTAGTAAGTGTTAAACATTGTGTTTATTAACATTGAAAAAAATGTTGTATTTTTGCCCCAATTTTTGGGCATGATAGAGATACATAGATCACAAGGGCACAACAATGAAATGTGGTGATCAAAAGGGCATGATAATGAAATCCTAGATCTCCACTAATCTCCACTGACATTCAGAGCTCTCCACCCTCTTTCACGCACAACTCTCCACAATCGATCAAAACAAATGAGGAATGATTAATGTCATATTTTTTTATAATTCATAATCCACAATCCACAAGATCTCTTTGCATATATACATGCATACATACATAGACACACACATATGTTTATATGTATGTATATGTACACATATATACATATACATATACATATGTATATATACATACATACATATACATACATACATACATACATACATACATACATACATATACACATACATATATACATACATACATACATCTATATATGCAATTTTATCACCTTGGAAAACTCTATTTGATCTTACAAGCTAGGAGCAACTGATTGTTTGTTTTATTGTACCTAATCTAATGACAGTTCTACAGGAATTTTTAATCAACCCAGTTGATCAACAACTAGACCAATTTAATTGGGTTATCGCTTGTTTCTTTCTAAAAATATCTGCTATGATATGTTTTTGTAAAATTTCTATTAAACTCTACCCATTTTTCCTGGTCTGCATTATTTTTGTGCAAGATCTTGAGGTAAGTCACTTAGCACAGGTCGAGTGAGTTTTATTGTCTTATTATTTGGATTTTGGAATATGTATGCAGCTAGATCAATTTTTCTATTGTGCCAAGATCTCTCTATATATATACATACATAGGCACATGCATATGTGTGTGTATGTATATATACACATATATTTACATATACATATATGTATATACATACATACATACACACACATACATAAATGATAGTAATATATGTATTGCATCTATATTTGCTTTGTCATTGCTTATAAGAGTGTTTCAAGGTTGGGAACCACTTCAACATCCTTTGCATGGTTTAGAGGTAATGTCATTGTGGCAAAGGCTTTTGCAAGGGAATGAGCCTCATGATTATGGTATTTACATTGAAGTAGAACTTGCTTCTTCAACTCCTTACACTCAACTCTTCATTGAAGTTATTCTTCCAACAGTGAGAATAACTGCTACAAATTCTTGGGAGCCAAGGGACCCTAAACCTATACTACATTTTTTGGAGATATGAGAGAAGTTACTACCAGCTTTAGTACTTCATAATATTCTAGAATATATAGTGATGACCAAATTAACAGCAATAGTAGATACTTGGGATCCTCCCAAGGAGATTGTGCAAAGACATGCACGGTTACATCCTTGGCTTCCATTGTTGTACTAGTCTATGAAGCCTTTATATCCAACCATTTGTTATAAATTGGGGAATCCACTTCATGCCTGGCATGCAAGTGATGCATTTGCATATGCAATTTTATCACCTTGGAAAACTATATTTGATCCTACTAGCTGGGAATAATTGAGTGTTTATTTTATTGTACCTAATCTAATGACAGTTCTACAAGAACTTGTAATCAACCTAGCTAATAAAAAACTAGACCAATTTAACTAGGTTATGGCTTGTTTCTTTCTAAAAATATTTGCTATGATATATTTTTGTAAATTTTTTGTCAAACTCTACTCATTTTTCCTAGTTTGAATTATTTTTGCACAAGACTACCCATATCACATGTAGGCACATTAAACTTCGATTGAGTAAGGGAAGAAAGTTGTTGTTGCTAGGAATAAATAATTTGAGTGATAGTAATGATAGTTGAATCAATAGAGGAAATGGGTGGCAATGACACATTCAACACACTAGGAAGAGTGTAAAATTTAGCTAGAATAGAAGGTGCTATAGGTGGGACATTAGGAAAAATAGTAGGAGGATTAGGATAAGTGTAAGGATCATTATTGTATGAAGGTTGTGAGATAGGAAATGAAGCACATGGAAAACTCACAAGTAGAGAAGGAAAAGTAAGACTACTAACAATAGGATTAAATGGTTGAATATACGTAGTCACAATAGGAGAAACATAAGAAGGAATGCTAGAGATAGGTTTGGAAAGAGACAAGGTAGGTTCAACACTAGTGATATGTGAAGCCATTCCTATTTCAAATGCGACTTGAGATGAATTCTTAACGTAAGTGTGGACAAGGTGAGTAAGACCACACAAAAGATCCATGTCCATCATTACATATTACTTTCTTAAGAGCATCAAAAGTAGCCATAGTATCAGTATTGTGATTCTCTTGAAGAAGTCAAGCATGCATTTTTTCATCTTAGTATTAATCTTATGAGCTTGTTTAGGAGGAACCCTTAAATCCTCATCCTCATCATGAGATGAATGAGAAGAGTCATGCTCCATAGAAGGATTAGGGTCATGAGAAACAATAGGATCACTAAGGTTCCTAAAGAGAGGAGAATATGCATCTTGATCAAAGTGAGCCATGAGTCTATGACTTCTCCTAATGGGATACTTTAACTAGGGCCTAAGGTAATATAGCCCAAGAATACAAGATTGTCAATAACTCAAGGATGCACCTACATTAGAGACCCAAGGTTTTAAAAATGACATGTTCCATAAAGACATATTAACATATGAAGAAATTAAAAACATTAATCCCATGCACATTTTTAATCCACAAATCCTCTTCATCAATCATCCTATAAGTTTGTCCAAACTTACTACTACAACCAATTGTATCATAAAAAATATCATCACTTCTCTTGCTACTACAACTACTAGGATCAAATGAATCATACTTGTTGTAAGCCTTGATCTGATTAGAAAATTTGTTTCTTCTTCCTCTACTCTTAATCACAAGATTAGATATATCTCTTTCAATAGTAGGAACCTCAACCATAGGTTTTTCTATCTTCAAACCAAAAGTCTTAAAAGAACTTAAGTTCTTACTACAACATTTGGGGTCAAATTGTGATCATAATTTGTGACGACAGGGTAATTTTTGGATTTTTTTTTTTTTTTTCGCAATTTTCCTTGATGCCATCATAATATCAATGTTTGCATTGCAATTGTGATGCCCACATGATTATAAACAAAAAAAAATAACATAAATCATTCCCCATTTGTCTTGATTGATTATGGCGAGTTACATGTGAAAGAGGGTGGAGAGCTCCGAACAAGGGTGGAGAGCTTTGAATGTTGGTGGAGATTTCATTGCCATGCCCTTATGATCTCTGCATTTCATTTATGTGCCTTTGGTGGAGATCAATGGAGGTCTAGGATTTCACTGCCATGCCCTTGTAGATGTATGTGTATATGTACATACATACATACATACAATGGAGATCTAGGGTTTCTCTTTATGTATATGTATGTGAATATATATATAGAAACTTCTCTTTATGTATATGTATGTGTATATGTACATACATAAATATACATATGTCTATGTCTATGTATGCATGTATATATATATACATACACATACATACATACATAAATATACAGAGATCACAAGGGCACGACAACAAAATTCTAGATCTCCACTAATCTCCACCAACATTTAGAGCTCTCCACCCTCTTTTGCGTTCAACTCTCCATAATCAATAAAACAAATGGGTATTGTTCATTTTATTATACCTAATATACATACATAGATACACACACACACACAAATATATATATATATATATGTATATATGTATATATATACATATATACATATACATATATATATATACATATACATATATACATATACATATATATATATACATATATACACATATATATATATACATGTATATGTATATATGTATATGTATATATGTATATGTATATATATATATATATGTATATGTATATATGTATATATATACATATATACATATATATATATATATATATATATATATATATATATATATATATGCATACACACATACATATGCACATACATATACACACATAAATACATACATACATACAGGTACATACATACATACATTTGCATATGCAATTTTATCACCTTGGGAAACTATATTTGATCTTGCTATCTAGGAACAACTGATTGTTCATTTTATTGTACCTAATCTAATGATAGTTCTACAGGAATTTATAATCAACCCAACTAATTAGCAACTAGAACAATTTAACTAGGTTATGACTTGTTTCTTTCTAAAAATATCTGCTATGATATGTTTTTGTAAAAAATTTGTCAAAATCTACCCATTTTTCCTAGTCTGCATTATTTTTATGTGGGATCTTGAGGTAAGTCACTTAACACGGGTTGAGTGAGTTTTATTGTTTTATTATTTAGATTTTGGAATATGTATGCAACTGGATCAATTTTTATGTTGTGTCAAGATCTCTTTGTATATATACATACATAGGTAGACACATGTGTGTGTATGTATGTATATATATACACATATATACATATGCATATGTATAGATATGTATATACATACATACATAAATAATAGTAATATATGTATCACATCTACATTTTCTTTGTCATTGCTTATAAGATTGTTTTAAGTTTGGGGACCACTTCAACATCCTTCGCATGGTTTAGTGGTAAAGTCATTGTGACAGAGGTTTCTACAAGGGAATGAGCCCCACGATTATGGAATTTACATAGAAGAAAAACTTTCTTCTTCAACTCCTTACACTAAACTCTTCACTGAAGTTATTCTTCCCGCAATGAGAACAACTGCTACAAATTCCTGGGAGCCAAGGGACCCTGAACCTACGCTACATTTTTTGGAGACATGACATAAGTTACTATCAACTTCATTACTTCATAATATTCTAGATCATATAGTGATTCCCAAATTTTAAAAAATAGTAGATACTTGGGATCCTCACAAGGAGACGGTGCCAAAACATGCATGATTACATCCTTGGCTTCCATTAATTGTCCAACGCATGTGATGCAGTAGAATAAGGACATGCAAGGTTCCCAAAAGAAGACAAAAGATGGATCAAAGGAAAGGAGGAGTTTAAACCAATCAATTGGCATGTGTTGAAGCCAATCATGGCCTTGGAAGGCTTTAAAGATGATAAAAATGTAATGAATCATAAAGGGCTTGTTAAGGACCTTCGGATCTTTGATAGTAAAATATGGGCATAATGGCATATTGGAGTTAATTGGGTCCTTAGGAGACTTATAAAGGTTTAGGATTGGATAATTGGCCTTGAAGACCTAATAGGAAAGTTTAGTGGGTTAATTAGTTGTTTTATTCAATAAAGTGTAAGTTGGGAATTCAAATATTTGAATCCCAATGGTTAGTTCCATTCTAGGGGGAAATTTGATTTAATGAATTTTAGGAATAACTAGGAATTGAAACCAATCCAAATTGGTTGGGATAGTTGTAAGGGATTCGATTAAGTCAAGTTTGAGGCATTGTATGGAGAGAGTAGTATTGGGATTGACCAATTGTACAAACTGTGTAAAGAGAGCCAATAAAAACTCCATTTTTCAAGCATTTGGTGCATGGTGGCTTGACTATCATTGATTTTTTGTAGTCTTATGATCTCATAAGCCTTATTTTATCAATTCTTAATGCACTAAGATTTGTGAAGTTCATCCCTTTCAAGTTTGTTATTGCTACTTTAAGGGTTTCATTGTTTTCATTAACAAGTTTGAGTTTCTTCTTGAAATTTTGATCATTCCATGAATGTATGAGTCTTATTCTCATTGAATAATCTTGTAATAGTATATACAAATCATATCTAACAATTTTTTGAGAGGAATTTCTAAGAATTGGTGATCACCATTGGAGTTTGTGAAGTAAAGGGCACTAAATTCATGTCTACGAAGTACTAGTAGGAGTTCTAGCCATTAGAGGTTAGTGTTTAATTATTGGAAGTGATTTGGTATGTTGGAGACAAGGTTAAACAATTTTAAATTAAGTCTAAAGGTGCTTGGAGAGAAGAGATTTAGAAAACCCTACATTCGAGGGTTTGTAGGAGATATATTTCTGGATTTTGGGGTTACAAAAGTTTAGGAGTAATTATTTTTAGATTTGAAACATTCACAACATAAGGAGAGCCTTTCTAGAGTTTGGGATCTTGGGAATATAAGAAACTTGTAGTTACTTTGTTAAATTGCCCTCTTTTCATGCATTTTTTAGCCACAGTATGGTAATAGTAGGCTATGGTTCAAAGGAACAAATGAAACCCTTATGATATCTTGTTGTATGGCTTAACTGGTATCTAAATCCACCATTTTTTTGGGGAGTGTTTTGGAAAGTTTGAGAGGAAAGTTCATTTTTGTGTCGCTGTAGGGCTACTAGGAAATCAACTAGGCGTATACATAAATATACAGAGATCACAAGAGCACGTCAATGAAATGCAGTGATCACAAGGGCATGACAAAAAAATCCTACATCTCCATTAATCTCCACCAATGTTCAAAGCTCTCCACCCTCTTTCACATTCAACTCTCCACAATCGATCAAAACAAATGGGTATTGTTCATTTTATTATACCTAATATACATACATACATACATACATACATACATACATACATACATATATACATATACATATACATACATACATACATATATATATATATATATATATATATATATATATATATATATATATATATATATATATATATATATATATATATATGTGCATACACATATACATATACACATACATACATACATACATCTACATATGCAATTTTATCACCTTGGAAAACTATATTTGATCCTACTATCTAGGAACAATTGATTGTTCATTTTATTGTACCTAATCTAATGATAGTTCTATAGGAATTTGTAATCAAACCAACTAATTAGCAACTAGACCAATTTAACTAGGTTATGACTTGTTTCTTTCTAAAAATATCTACTATGATATGTTTTTGTAAAAAAATTGTTGAACTCTACCCATTTTTCTTGGTCTGCATTATTTTTGTGCAAGATCCTTAGGTAGCTCACTTAACATGGGTTGAGTGAGTTTTATTGTTTTATTATTTGGATTCTAGAATATTTATGCAACTGGATCAATTTTTATATTGTGCCAAGATCTCTCTGTTTATATATATACATAGGTATACACATATATACATATACATATGTATAGATATGTATATACATACATACATACATACATACATATGCATATACATAAATAATAGTAATATATGTATTGCATTTGCATTTTCTTTGTCATTTCTTATAAGACTGTTTCAAGGTTGGGGACCACGTCAACATCCTTTGCATGGTTTAGAGGTAACATCATTATGACAGAGGCTTCTACAAGAGAATGAGCCTCATGATTATGGAATTTACATAGAAGTAGAACTTTATTCTTCAACTCCTTACACTAAATTCTTCACTGAAGTTATTTTTCTAGTAGTGAGAATAACTACTACAAATTCCTGGGAGCCAAGAGACCCTAAACCTATCCTAGATTTTCTAGAAACATGGGAAAAGTTTGCTACCAACTTCATTACTTCATAAAATTTGGGATCATTTAGTGATTTCCAAATTAACAACAATAGTAGATACTTGGGATCCTTGCAGGGAGACGGTGCCAATACATGCATGATTACATCCTTGGCTTCCATTGGTTGGCCAATGTATGTGATGTAGGAGCATAAGGACATGCAAGGATCCCTAAAGAAAACAAAAGATGGATAAAAGGAAAGGATGAGTTTAAACCAATCAATTAGCATGGGTTGAAGCCAATCATGGCCTTGGTAAGGCTTTAAAGATGATAAAAATGTAATGAATCATAAAGGGCTTGTTAAAAACCTTCGAATCTTTGATAGTAAAATATGGGCATAATGGCATATTGGAGTTAATTGGGTCCTTAGAAGACTTAGAAAGGTTTAGGATTGGATAAATTGGCCTTGAGGACCTAATAGGAAAGTTTAGTGGGTTAATTAGTTGTTTTATTCAATAAAGTGTAAGTTGGGAATTCAAATATTTGAATCCCAATGGTTAGTTCCATTATGGGGGGAAACTCAATTTAATGAGTTTTAGGCATAACTAGGCATTGAAACCAATCCAAATTGGTTGGAATAGTTGTAAGGGATTCTATTAAGTCAAGTTTGAGGCATTGTACAGAGAAAATAATATTGGGATTGATCAATTGAACAGACTGTGTAAAGAGAGCCAAGAAAAACTCCATTTTTCAAGCATTTGGTGCATGGTGGCTTAACTATCATTGATTTATTGTAGTCTTATGATCTCATAAGCCTTATTTTATCAATTCTTAATGCACTAAGATTTGTGAAGTTCATTCCTTTCAAGTTTGTTGTTGCTACTTTAAGGGTTTCATTGTTTTCATTAACAAGTTTAAGTTTCTTCTTGAAACTTTGATCATTCCATGAATGTATGAATCTGATTCTCATTGAATAATCTTGTAATAGTATATACAAATCATATCTAACAATTTTTTGATAGGAAGTTCTAAGGATTGGTGATCACCATTGGAGTTTGTGAAGTAAAGGGCACTAATTTCATGTCTATGGAGTACTAGCAGGAATTCTAGCTATTAGAGGTTAATGTTTAGGGATTGGAAGTGATTTGGTATGTGGAGAAAAGGTTAAACAATTTTAAATTGAGTCTGAAGGTGCTTGGAAAGAAAAGATTTAGAAAACCCTACATTTGAGGGTTTGTAGGAGACAGATTTGTGGATTTTGGGGTTACAAAAGTTTTAGGACTGTTTTCTTTTAGATTTGAAACATTTGCAACACAAGGAGAGACTTTCTAGAGTTTGGGATCTTGGGAATATAAGAAACTTATAGTTGCTTTGTTAAATTGCCCTCTTTTCATGCATTTTTTAGCCATAGTATGGTAATAGTAGGATATGGTTCAAAGGAACACATGGAACCCTTTCGATATGTTGTTATATGGCTTAATTGGTATCAAAATCCACCATTTGTTTGGGGTATTTTTTGAAAAGTGAGGAAAGTTCACTTTTGTGTCGTTGTAGGGCTACTAGAAAATCAATTAGGCCTAGATGTTACTTGAGGACCAAAAATCACTTGAAATCTTTTGAATCCACCTTGATTTTGCCTAAGATACCCATCCTAATCATTGGGGAGGTGTTGGAGTTGTTTGTGTACTTTTTGCTTTGTAGAGGGTTTTGGGAACCTTGTACTTCCCTTATAGGTTTAAGTGAGATTAACTTGGTTTTGAATCCCACCACCCTTACCTCTACATCAGCATGTAGCCTTTATATCCAACCATTCTTTATAAGTTGCGGAATGTGCTTGATGCCTGACATGCAAGTAATGCATTTGTATATGCAATTTTATCACCTTGGAAAACTGTATTTGATCCTACTAGCTGGGAACAATTGATTGTTCATTTTATTGTACCTAATATGATAAGAATTCTAAATAAATTTGTAATCCACCCAAATAATCAACAACTAGACCCATTTAACTGGATTATGGCTTGTTTATTTCTAAAAATATCTACTATGATATGTTTTTGTAAAATATCTTGCGAACTCAGCCCATTTTTCCTAGTCGACATTATTTGTGTGTAGGATTTTGAGGTAAGTCACTTAGCACAGGTTGAGTGAATTTTATTGTTATATTATTTGGATTTTGGAATATATATGTAGCTAGATCAATTTTTTGTTGTGCTAATATGTAATAAGCACCTTAAAAAAGATCTCTCTGTATATATACATACATACATACATTGACACACACATATATGTGTGTATGCATATATATACATATATACATACATACATACACATACACATACATACAAAGAAGCTTCTTTATTCACCTGCTAAGGGAAATATAAATAGATACATGTTTAGAAAGGGAAATTTTTTTTTTTTTACATAGGTACCTCTTCTCCCCTTGAATAAAATTAAAGAGCACGGGAACATAGATCACAAGGGCATGATATGGAAACAAAATTCAATGATCACAATAGAATGACAACAAAATCCTAGATCTCTACTGATCTCCACAAACGTTCAAAGCTCTCCACCCTCTTTCACATGCAACTCTCCACAATCGGTAAAACAATTGGGGAATGATTAATGTCATTTTTTTAATAATCCATAATCCATTATCCACAAGATCTCTCTGTATATATACATACTTACATGCACAGACAAATAGATATGTGTGTATGTATGTACACACACACACACACACACACACATATATATATATGTATGTATGTATATACATACATACATGAAAACAACAATGCACTTTCTAAGAGTTTACAATTGTTCAACAAAATTAATGTTTTACAAGAAAATGCACCTAAAGAACTATCAGCTTAGAAGCAAGAACATGGTGTTGAAATAGTATAGAAAGTGCTTGACATGAGAGGTTTGCAAGTGAGGGTGTTTACTAATCTTGAAAACTTGAATGTTGAAATGAAATCTATTGATGATCAAACACCTATGCCATAGTTACAACACAATGTGAAGTTGATTTTAGATATGGTAGAGGACTATTAAAGTATTTACCAGGCCTGTTAAAGTATTTACCCTTCTAGGAGTAACCTAAATAGAGGATTTTGACACTCTACTCTAAAATGTCATCTTGTTAAAGGATTTACAATAGACCTATTAAGGCCACCCAATTAGGGATTTTAGAATCATAATGATTAGATATTAATAATTAATGATGATTTGTAGTTTGCACTAACTTACTAAATTAGACTCATTATAGTTCTTTGTCACAATAAAATATCATCACAATCTTATGATAAAATCTATACCCTTTTTCTATGATCGCAATAATTCCTCAATACTGTCAATATTCTCCTCTATTTGCCACTATCCTCCTCTTCTTTTTAACAAAACTAAACTTCTTATTTATTTTTCTTGTATGTAGTAACATTGCAATCATAAACCATAAACCTAGATCTAATTATCAAAACTTCATTATCAAATTGTTCTTACAAATTTCATCATCTCCATAAGCCATTTTTAACCTTGTAGAAACTTATTAAGTTGTCCTTCTTGTCCTTCTTGCCCTGATTTTAATGTTATCACCATGGTCCTTGAAATACACTTGAGTCATCCCAATGTCTTATTTTCCTGTAGGTCCTTAGTTTTTTTCGATAAGTCACTCTTTGCTTTGATAAGACTCTTCTTCTAGTTCACCAATAAGACATAGGCTTTCAAATAGTATTTTTGATAAGTGTTGTCTGTTACAATTTATCTTCACAAAATGATATTCTTTACTTATTTACTAAATCCTGACTATTATCCACTAATATCCTTCTTGTCATATTTCTAATAAATAATCAATCCATTTAACTATCTATCACTATCTATTCTAATTGTAACTTGATAAGATCCTTATCGACATAACTGTGTGCCCTTCTCAACATCTCGACAAATTATTTTCTAGAGATATAGTAACAAGTCAAAACAATATATCAAATATTTTGGCATAAATGATAAATAGTATAAATAATATCATGTTTATTAATCACATGCTACTTATTAGGAACTTGACTTCTTCATCAACTTCATCGGCTAAATCAATTATCCAAACATAAAGATAAAAAGTGGGGGTCATGTATTGATTCTAGGTCCATCAATATGATAACCATTAGATATGGTTTTCCTATCCCTAGAATAAAATATTTGATTGGTTGTTTTGGGGGATCCTCCTACTTCTCAAAAATTTATCTAAAAAGTGTATACCGTTAGATAATAATCAGGAAGGATGAACGAGAAATTGCTTTCAAGATAAATGAGGGACTATATGAGTGACTTGTTATGCCATTTGGGCTATCTAATATTCCTATCGCCTTTACAAGGTTGATAAGTAATTTTATGGTGATATACATAGATGACATCTTTCTATTCAGTACGAGTAAGGCAGATCATCTCAAATATTTAGAAAATATCATGAGTATATTGTATGAGCATAAAATGATGATTAACTTTGAGAAAAGTGAATTCATGAGTCAAGAACTACTATACCTTGTCTCAAAAGGCTATTTAAAGATGGATTCCTCTAATATTGATGTTATCTTGAACTGGGCCACATTGAGGACTATAGGAGATGTTAGAAGTTTCCATGGGATGGCCAAATTTTATAGAAAATTTATCAAAATATTTAGTCATATTTGTGATCCAATATTAGAAACCATTAATGAGGGAATAAAAGTGAAATTTACATGGACAAAAGAATTACACTACAACTTTGAGTACCTAAAAAAAAAAGTGGACCAATACCTTATCCTAGTGTTACCTCATTTAAGAAGGTTTTTGCAATAAAGTGTGATCAACACAACATAGATGTATGTGCAATTTGGAGCCAAGAAGGAAGTAATATTACTATGATATTGAACTATATGTAATGGTTGAAGCCTTGAAAAGTGGAGATACTACTTACTACCTAAATAATCCATTACTATACTAACAACTATGAATTAAGTTTCTTGAAGACATATAAAAAATTGAGTAACTAACATATGAAGTGGTTAGAGACTATACAAGCCTACATATTTACCACTGAGCACAAGAAATGACAAGAAAACAATATTGAAGTTTCATTGAGATTAAGGGTATTGATTGTCTAAGAAGTGAAATTTTGGATTATGGGCATAGAATCACTCAAGGGGATGTGTGAGGACAACCAAGGCTTCAAGGAGGTATATGAAACTTTTCATATACTTGAAAATTCATTTCATTCTGATTTGTTTAAATACACCTAGTAGAATTGTTGGTAAATAGATTTGTCACAATGAAGTTACTTTTGAAAATGACCATGTTCACCCTGTGAACAATGAAAAGTGTGCCAATAGTTGGAGAGATTGCAACTAGTCACTATTAGATTACAATATTCTTGTGTTTGATAGGGGCATCTCCTTGTAAGATATGGGTATTTGTGATTTTTAATAAAATATAATCAAAATTGAAGATTAAAGAGAAAGCTATTGACGACAAATGCACTAAATGACTTCACAACTTTCTTGAATTAACATAAGTTGATAATAAAGATAACCAAGAACTATGCTTGAAGAAAATAATTATTACCATGTTAATTCATGATTCATAAACATTCACACAATACAGTGAAAGCATTCAATACAAAAAGAATCAACAATGTTATGCTATGACAATCCTCACTTTAGAAAAAGAACCCAAACAAATTTCCCATTTTATTTTCTTGCACCAAGAACATAAGAGAGATTTTTTTATTTCAATGAAAAAATTTGTACATACTTCCCAAAAATTGTCTTCTCATCAAAATTTTAGCATAAGTGTTCCCTTATTCCAAACTCCCAAAAAGTCTCTTTTACAAAGCTAAGATGATTCCTTATGTAGACATGGAGGTTAAGAACTACTCCTCTATGGTTAATAACTACCTCTGATTCTCATGTTTTGAGAGAGGCTAATTAACCTCTACAATATTAACCCAAAATGACAAAAGTTATTGTTCATAGAGATAGGAAAGTACAACTTTCACATTACATGAAGGACGGGGAATCGACCATATATAAATGATAGATCACAAACTTTTCAGCTTAATGGAAACTATGACTTCAAATGTTCAAAATAGAAAAAATTGTTAATGAAACTAATTGACATTTTTTCATCTTCAACATTCTTGGAAATGTATCCATATGTGCATTTCCCTCTTGAAATCATCCTTCATCAAATTTATAGCCATCAAATCATACTCAAATCATTTATGACTTGTGCTTTGCCAGATGCTTGAACTCTATTTAGAACCCCCTCCCATATTGTCATAGGAAAAGGGATTACACCTATATCTATATTATACTTGTCTCTTACATTTTGTTCAAAATTTATAAATCTCCCTCGATAAATTTATTGTGAACATACACAAGAATCAACTCAATAAGATAAAAGGTCATTGAGGAATGGTTCACAACTATGTATTTGACTTCATATTGCATCAATGATGAAAAAAACATTTCTAAACTATGTAGGCATGCTCTCAAGCATATTAGATTCATTAAAAAAAATTTCTCATGAACAAGATTTGATGGATGTCTCATACTTTGTCTTTGGCACTCTGTCAAAATGAATGTGGCACTGACTATAAAACTAATCACCTATAGATTGGTTGCACATCAGACCACATAGGTAGTTCCTATTCAGTGCAATGCAAAATATTAAACATATATGAATTAAAATAAGTATGAGGAAGCATGGGATTGGGAAGTAGTCGTGTTGAATTCCATGTTTATCCTATTATACTTGTCAATGCACTGCAAGCAATCCTTGAGATGGTGCATCTTCTTTTTACTTGCAAGGTTATTTCAACATTCACTAGGGCCATGGATATGAAGAATAATAAAAAGGTGGCAAAGTGACATGATTTACTTTTCTCAGATGTTTTGGTAGACATTTAATATGCATGACCATGTAAGGAAATTTGATAAATAGTTTACTCTTAACTGGTGATAGTGATGCCTTCAATGTATTCAATCAGAAAAGTTAGACATTTTTGAAGCTACAACAACTTCATCTTGATTTCATAGCACCATGTTATTCCTAACACACACATCATCTTATATGTTCTTCATGGAATGTCCACCACCTGTATTCCATGCTCCCATCAAATGTCATGGGTTGGAAGGATGAGGACCTTGGTTAAAACAGTCGCATGCCTTGAGATTTTTTTATTTCAAGACTAAATCTGTACATACTTCCCAAAAATTGTCTTCTCATCAAAATTTTAGCATAAGTGTTCCCTTATTCCAAACTCCCAAAAAGTCTCTTTTACAAAGCTAATATGATTCCTTATATACACTTGGAGGTCAAGAACTACTCCTCTATGGTTAGTAACTACCTCCCATTCTCGTGTTTTGGGAGAGGTTAACTAACCTCTACAATATTAACCCAAATTGACAAAATTTATTGATCATAGAGATAGGAAATTACAAATTTCAAATTACATGAAGGATGGGGTATCGACCAAATATAAATGATAGATCACAAACTTTCTATCTATATGGAAACTATGACTTCAAATGTTCAAAATAGAAAAAATTATTAATAAAAATGATTGACATTTTGTCATCTTTGAAATTCTTGGAAATGTATCCATATGTGCATTTCCCTCTTGAAATCATCCTTCATCAAATTTATAGCCATCAAATCATACTCAAATCATTTATGACTTGTGCTTTGCCAGATGCTCGGACTCTATTTAGAACCTCCTCCCATATTGTCACAAGCAAAGGGACTACACCTAAATCTATATTATACTTGTCTTTTAGATTTTATTCAAAATTTATAAATCTCCCTCAATAAATTTATTGTGAACATACACAAGCATCAACTGAATAAGATAAAAAGGTCATTGAGGAATGGTTCACAACTGTGTATTTGACTTCATTTTGCATCAATGATGAAAAAAACATTTCTAAACTATGTAGGCATGCTCTCGAGCATATTAGATCCATAAAAAAAATCTTCTCATCAACAAGATTTGATGGATGTCTCATACTTTGTCTTTGGCACTCTATCAAAATGAATGTGGTATTGGCTATAAAACTGATCACCTATAGAATGATTGCACATCAAACCACATAGTTAGTTCCTATTCAATGTAATGCACAATATTAAACATATATAAATTAAAATAAGTATGAGGAAGCATGGGATGAGGAAGGAGTTGTGTTGAAGTCCATGTTTATCCTATTATACTTTTCAATGCACCGCAAGTAGTCCTTGAGATGGTGCATCTTCTTTTTACTTGCAAGGTTATTCCAACATTCACTAGGTCCATGGATATGAAGAATAATAAAAAGGTGGCGAAGTGACACGATTTACTTTGCTTAGATATTTTATTAGACATTAAACATGCATGACCATGTAAGGCAATTCAACATACTCTCAACTGGTGATAGTGATGCCTTCAATGTATTCAATCAGAAAAGTTAGACATTTTTGAAGCTACAACTTCATCTTGATTTCATAGCACCATGTTATTCCTACCACACACATCATCTTCTATTATCTTCATGGCATGTACACTACCTATATTCCATGCTCCCATAAAATTTCATGGGTTGGAAGGATGAGGACCTTGGTTAAAATAGTCATGTGCCTTGCCTTGGTCAAAATAAACACTTGACCAAATAGTTAACATGTCTTTTATATGGTTGTATCTACCACCAGTCTCCATGCATGTGGTCTGGAAGGTTTTAAAAAATGGAAATCTTGCCTATATTTTTTGGACACTCTGTCAAATGGCTCATGTGTTTGTCCATTCTTCCTCGTTGCATGCTCTAGGTAGGAAATTCCCATTATCAAACAATTATCATGTCTTGCCAAATCTTCCCATTTGATAATCCACCATGGAGGAGAATCTACTTATGAGGCACAAATATTTTGTCAAACAAGTCAAGTGTGTACCTCTAATGCATGTGTGGTATGATGAATATTAATAGATGCCCCAAGTTTGATGTATCATTTGTTGTCATAGCCACAACATCACATATTTATAAATGCCCATACTCTGTTCCAAAAGCTGACGATATATTGAGAAAGGTTTATGTACATTTGGCATTACATATCTTCTCTAAGATGACTCTAAACTCCCCAAGATTTCCATCAAATAGTTTGTGTGTCTCAGCTTCCAATACAATTTGAATGTTACAGATTGGATGGTAGATAGAAGCTTATAAAGCACATCGATGTCCTTTGGAAGCCATGGATGAAATGATGTCTTGTCTTTGGTTCCGCTTGTACATGGTTCATCCACCATTGTTGTATGCTCTGATCCAAGTTATAATGCTTGATCTTGTTTGTCTATTTCATAATCATTGCTAAGCATTGATATCTAATCATCATACTCTTTCACAAGTTCAATAATATGAGTAAATGGAACATTTTGGAGTTTTTGTACAGATAATTCCAATACATATATTTGAACCACCATATGTCATGCAATGAGATGGTTAGAGGAATTTTGTCAACTGCTTGGTATGCATCCTCAATGTAGTGTGCTAAATAGTTTATGATCATTGTTAATCTACCTTGCCTCAACCTTCACAAACAATAGTCAAATGCTTGGAATACCAAACTTCATTCCTGACATAGTTTATCAATCTCCTAACCTAAGTGATATGTGTGGGTTATCAATTTTCTTACAATCATATAATCTACCTTCCCATGATTATTGAGCAAAACTCTGGATTGAACGTGATACTTGGGTTATCAAATGTTTTTCTCAAAACTTTGAAGTCTTGATCATATTGCCACCTTCCAATTTTTACCCTTTATCAACTTAGGCAGAGAGGTTAATAACCAAATGTAGAACATGTGTTTTGGATTATAATCTTAACCTCCTTATATTTTATTTTAGAGGTTAAGATTAATGGTATGAAACACATTTTTGGAGAGGTTATCTTAACTCATTTTCAAATGAGAGGTTAAGATTTGGGCTCAATATATGTATTCCAAACCCCAAACCTTTACCTTTTTAAAGGTTAATGGTTGGTGATGCAAATTAAAACATGTATTTTAGCACCTTCCATTAACCAAAGATATCTTGAGACCCGGGCACTAGAATATGAAAGTTTAAAGTGATAAGCAGAGCTAGAGGTAAGCCAATGACATTAAGACCATAAAATCATTAAATATGAAATGAAATATCACCTCTTTTCAGGCTTGAAATGGGCATGTTTGTAACTTTTAGAAATTTTGCAAATTTTTGGAGTTAAAAGAACCCAGGTAATAGTTGGCTCTAACTGGGGACAAGGACTAACAAGGACGAAGCTTGAATTTAGAGAAACTAGAACAATGCCTTATCCATTGGGCTATAGAGTCATATGAGGAACCACTTTGCAAAGGGGGGAATAGACAAAAATAAAAATACAAAAATGGGACAACTAAAAGAAAAACCAAACATGACAAAAACTGATGGGAGCACACCAAAACACCTAAGTAGACTATGTATAAGGCAGGTGTCCCTAGCTCTAGTGAGTCAAAATATAATCATGAAAATCCATTTAATGGATGAGGAAAATAAATATCATGGTGTGTTAACATGTGGCAACTCTCAGGTTCCTATGGACTCAAATAAAAGTTCACTCCTTGAATTCCAATTCTGAGATTCCTAGCATATTCCACATCTCTGGATAAAGGAATATATCCAAATAACTAGGCTTTAAAAAAATTTCTAACTTCAAAATCAACTCTACTTCTTGTGGTGTGTCATTAATGACTGCATTTTCAAAGAGTTGAAGCATAAGTTTATCAAGATTCTGAATGCATTTCTTATCTTCTCTTATATTTGGAAAGCCCTCTACTTGAGTTTCTAATGATTGGTTGGTCATCATGAAGTCTTGAGCTCATTTTTGACACCAGAAACTCTTTCTTTTCCATTGGCATGATCATGGTTGAATTTTTTGTAAAATTATTCTAACCTAGATGTAGATTCATGTTAGATTGAATCTTTTGATGATCCATTTATTCTTTCTCATCTTCTAAAAGATCATATTGAATCTTTAGGAACTTCTGAGTTACATTGATACCATCTTCAACATTGTAGGCCATAACTTCAAGTTTCATCCCATTAATATCAAAATTCTCTATCTGAAGGGCCTTCTGATGGTTAAGACCAGAAGATACCAAACTTTGTATTAGATTGCCTTCATACAATCTCTGACATGAAGCAACCTATGGAACTATAACCATTGAAACTTTTCTTTGAATACCTACTTGAGAAGCATCAATAGAAATACCTTCATCTAGAAACAAAAGATTAAAGTAAACACTTTCTCCATAGAGGAGATTACCATCCAATGCTTTTGAGCACAAACTTGGGAGAAAAACATCATAAGAGTTTCCTTCATTAGATTCCTCCATGAGATCCCTTGCTAAGTCATTACGTCTTTTATCATGTTTATTCTTCTCATAGAAGCTATTTGACATAGGATTTCCTATTTCATGAGAAGGCACAAAAATAGGATTTCTTTGACCTTTGAATGATCCATAGTATTTTAATTCCACTTCCATTGGATTAGAGGAACTTGTCATCATATTCATATAGCTTTCATTTTAAATATGTTCAATGATATCTATGTCATTTTGAATCATTAATTCTTCTCCAAGACATCTTCCATGAAATGTGAAAGGTCGATATTCTTTTAGCATGCATGAGAAAGAATGAAGGCTAGATAATTCTTCTTCTTCTCCTTGAAGCTGATGTTTAGCTTTTTCATCGACTGATCTTTTAATCACAAGTTCATCAATGTCATCAAATGCAAAGGTCTCCATTTCCATATGGAAATAAGATATTTGTAGAGGTTCATTGGTTCTTTTATCTCCTTCAATGGTAATGGTTTTAGATTGAGCCATAATATTTGAAGTATTGATGTTGTCAATAGATTCATCACCTTGAATAATCATATAAGGATGAACAAGAAGATCTTCTCCACACAAGAAGTCATCATTTGAAGCATTGAGGCACCGAGTAGGAATAAATGCAGTATGAAAATCACGTTGATCCACATTTCCATCATCTTCAATCATATATTGTGTAGTTTCTTTAGATTTTGATATTTCTTTTTCTTTCTCATTAGGATTGAGATGATTGAATACTTTCTCTTGGGTTTTGAAATTTTCATAGTGATGCCTTGATATATTAATAGACCCTTCTTCTCCTATAGACTCCATTTCTTGACCATCTCCTTGATTAGACATATAATCCCTATCTTCTTTCATGCATGAAGATTTAGATGAGTCCTTTCTAACATTTGGTTCAGGAGACATTTTGTTACCAAGAAAATAATTTTTGCATGGGTTTTCTTTCTCAACTTCTTATAATTTTTGAAGTAAAGAAGGATCTACTTTGTCAGGATCTAGGAGTGCATTTCCATAGAAGCTTTTAAAAAACTCAACTTGATTGGGATCAATGGAAGTATGATTTTGATGAGAAATACGTGCAAGTGTTGGGACACTTTTTAAACCACCATTACCCATCCTTGATTCACATGAATCATTTTTCTGATCAAATTCTTCCTTATAATGGCATGTGGATCTTATTTTTGAAAATGATTTTGGCTTTCAAGAGGAAAAATTATTATCTTTACCATCTCCTTCATCTATCTTTTGTAAAGTTTGGAGCAAAGATGGATGGATATTTTCTGGATCTAGTTTCTGTCCACCATAGAAACTCTTCAAGAAGCTAGCTTGCTCAAGATCAATGAAAATCTGATTTTGTTGAGACACAGGTGCATGAGAGACATTTTTATTATTCTTTATCATTGATTTAGATGAAAGCCATTTCTCAAAAAGACCTTCTTTATCTTTATATGTTGAACCTTTTTCAAATAAAGACTCATGATCATGAGAAACAAATTCATAATCTTTTCCATCATCTTTTTTGATCTGTTGAAAATTTTGTAGCAAGCATGGATGAACCATTTTAGGATCTAGCCTCCTGTTGCCATAGAAATTCTTCAAGAATTCAACTTGTAGAGGCTGATTAGGAATCTGTTTCTTTGGATATGAAAAGTATTCCTCATCATTGTAACTATCACTATCACTTTCCACTTTCCCTTTGTACCAAACCATGTTTTGAATTCAAACCTCAAATAGAGTGACCAATATTCAATTTTCTAAATAGAGTTTCCAAACTTTATTCTTGGGATGGTACCTTTTATCAACTAGCTTACTAGTTATCATTTACCTGACCTTGGATGTGACCAAGGTTTTGCCTATTCCTTCTTGGAATAACAACTATTCTTTCAATGACTACAACATTTTGACTGATAGGAGCTCTTTGCAAGATTTTCTTGAATTCTTCTTCTTCTTCTAGAACTTGATTCACCTGATGATATTACTAAGTGACTTGTCTACACCTCTAGGCTAGAGTTTTCAAATCTAAAATAATGTCTTCTTGCATGTTTTGGAAACCAAGATTTGATTGGAGAACTGGAAGAAAATTCTCATGTGGCATTCTCCTGTGGAAATACCATCTTGCTTCATCATAGGTGACTGATTAATCTTTCTTATTTCAGTCCACAGGAGAGTTGCCAAAAATCTATTGATAAATAGATTTGTCACTGTGAAGTTACTTCTGAAAATGACATGGTTCGCCCTGTGAATAGTGACAAGTGTGCCAACAATTGGAGAGATCACAACAAATCACTATTAGGTTACAATCTTCCTCTGTGTTTGAGAGAGGAACCTACCATATAATATATGGGTATTTTTTATTTTTAATAAAATTTATTCTAACTTGAAGATTAAAGAGAAAGCTACTAACAACGAATGCACCAAACAACTTCACAGATATCTTGAATTAACATAAATTGATAATAAAGATAACCATGAACTATGCTTGAAGATAATCATTATTACCATATTGATTAATGATTCATAAAAATTCACACAATACCCTAAAAACATGCAACAAAAAAAGAATCAAAAAATTTATGTCACTACAATCTAGATTTTAGAAAAAGAACCCAAACACATTTCCCATTTTATTTTCTTGCACCAAAAACATAAGAGAGATTTTTTTTATTTCAAAGACAAAATCTATATATACTTTCCAAAAATTGTCTTCTCATCAAAAGTTTAGCATAAGTGTTCCATTATTCCAAAGTCCCAAAAAGTCCCTTTTACAAAGCTAAGATGATTCCTTATATAGACATGGAGGTTAAGAAATACTCCTCTGTGGTTAATAACTACCTCCCATTCTCATGTTTTGGGAGAGGTTAATTAACCTCTACAATATTAACCCAAAATGACAAAAGTTATTGTTCATAGAGATAGGAAATTACAACTTTCACATTACATGAAGGATAGGGTATCAACCATATATAAATTACAGATCACAAAATTTCTAACTTAATGGTAACTATGACTTCAAATCTTCAAAACAGAAAACATTGTTAATGAAAATGATTGACATTTTTCCATCTTTGACATTCTTGGCAATGTACCCATATGTGCATTCACCTCTTGAAATAATCCTTCATAAAATTTATAGCCATCAAATCATACTCAAATCATTTATGACTTATGCTTTAGTAGATGCTCAAACTCTATTTAGAACCTCCTCCTATATTGTCACAAGAAAAGGGACTACAACTGAATCTATATTATACTTGTCTCTTACATTTTCTTTAAAATTTATAAATCTACCCCAATAAATTTATTGTGAACATACATGAGCATCAAGTCAATAAGATAAAAAGGTAGTTGAGGAATGGTTCACAACTATGTATTTGACTTCATATTGCATCAATAATGAAAATAACATTTCTAAAATATGTAGGCATGCTCTCAACATATTAGATCCATAAAAATAAAAAAAATCATCAACAATATTTGATGGATGTCTCATACTTTGTCTTTGGCATTTTGTCAAAATGAATGTGGCATTGGCTATAAAACTGATCACTTGTAGATTGATTGCACATCAAACCACATAGATAGTTCCTATTCAATGCAATTCACAATATTAAGCATATATAAATTAAAATAAGTATGGGGAATCATGGCACGGGGAAGGAGCCATGTTGAAGTCCATGTTCATCTTATTATACTTGTCAATGCACCATGAGCAGTCCTTGAGATGGTGCGTCTTCTTTTTACTTGCAAGGTTATTCCAGCATTTCCTAAGGCCATGGATACAAAGAATAATAAAAAAAGGTGGCTAAGTTAGATGCTTTACTTTTCTTAGATTTTTTTTTCAAACATTTGACATGCACAACCATGTGAGGAAATTTGACAAATAATTTACTCTCAACTAGTGATAGTGATGCATTCAATCAGAAAAGTTAGACATTTTTGAAGCTACAACAACTTCATCTTGATTTCATAGCACCATGTTATTCCTGCCATATGTATCATCTTCTATGTTCTTCATGGTATGTCCACCACCTATATTCTACACTCCCATCAAATGATGTGGGTTCAAAGGATGAGGACCTTGGTTAAAATTGTCATGTGCCTTGCCTTGGTCAAAATAAACACTTGACCAAACACTTAACATGTCTTTTATATGGTTTTGTCTACCACCAATCTCCATGCATGTGGGTTGGAAAGTTTTAATGAATGAAAAGCTTGCCTATGTTTTCTAGACATTCTATCAAATGCTTGATGTGCTTGTCAATGCTTCCACATTGCATGCTCTAGGTAGGAAATTCATTGGGATTCAGCCATAATCCTATCAAACAATTATCATGTCTTGCCAAATCTTCTCATTTTGTAATCTACCATGGAGGAGACTCTACTTATGAGGCACAAATATTTTGTCAAACAAGTCAAGTGTGTTCCTCTAGTGCATGTGTGGTCTGATGAATATTAATATATGCCCCAAATTTGATGTATCATTTGTAGTCATAGCCACAGTATCACATATTGATAAACACCCATACTTTGTTCCACAAGCTAACAATATATTGAGAAAGGTTTATGTAAATTTGGCATTAAACATCTTCTTTAAGATGACTTTAAACTCCCTAAGATTTTTGTCAAACATTTTGTGTGCCTCAACTTCCAATACAATTTGAATGTTGTATATTGGAAGGTAGATAGAAGCTTATAAAGCAGGCCCCATGCTTGGACTATGCCAAATACCACTAATGTCCTTTGGAAGTTGTGGGATGAAATGATGTCTTGTCTTTGGTTCCACTCGTACATGGTTCATCCACCATTGTCGTATGCTCCGATCCAAGATATAGTGCTTGATCTTGTTTGTCTATTCCATAATCATTGCTAAGCATTAATATCTAATCATCATACTCTTTCACAAGTTCAATAATATGAGTAAATGAAACATTTTGGAGTTTTTGTACATATAATTACAATACATATCTTTGAATCACCATATGTCATGCAATGGGATGGTTGGAGGAATTTTGTCAACTGCTTGGTATGCATCGTCAATGCAGTGCGCTAAGCATTTTATGACCATTGTTAATCTACCTTGCCTCAACCTTCACAAACAATCATCAAATGCTTGGAATACCAAAATTCATTCCTAACATAATTTATCAATGTTCTAACCTTAGTAATATGTCTGGGTTATCAATTTTCTCTCAATCATATAATCTACCTTCCCATGATTATTGAGAAAAATTGTAGACTGAACATGATACTTGGGTTATCACAGGTCTTTTCTGAGAACTTTGATGTCTTGATCATATTGCCACCTTTCAATTTTTACCCTTTATCAACTTAGGTAGAGAGGTTAATAACTGAGTCTAGAACACGTGTTTTGGATTCTAATCTTAATCTCTTTTTATTTTATTGTAGAGGTTAAGGTTAATGGTATGAAACATATTTTTGGAGAGGTTCTCTTAACTCATTTTCAAATGAGAGGTTAAGATTTGGGCTCAAAATTTATAGTATAAACCCCAAACCTTAATCTTTTAAAAGGCTAATGGTTAATAATGCAGATGAAAATACATATTTTAGCACCTTCCATTAATCGAAGATATCTTGAGATTAAGGTACTAGAATACAAAAGTTTGAAGTGTTGAGTTGAGCTAGAGGTAAGTTGATAATATTAAGACCATAAAATCATTATAAATCAAATCAAATCTTGACTCTTTTAAGGCTCAAAATGGGCATGTTTGTAACTTGTTTTGACTCAAAAAGGTGGAAATTTTGTAAATTTTTGGAGTTAAAAGAATGGAGGTAACGAGAATGGATTTTTATTTAAGGATTATTAACTTTGTATCCCTAATTATTCAATGAGGAAAAACATAATTAGACAAAAATATTGTGGTGGTTTAGGAGGTCACTTTGGGTTGAAAAAGACCTTATATTTGGTTAGGATACTCTATTTCCAGCCCAAAATCTAAAATGACGTCAAACATTTTATGAAATCTTGTACTATTTTCAAAAGGGCTAAAGGTACTTCAACTAATGCAGGGTTATGTCAATCCTTAACTATTATAAATAGGCCATGGGATAGTCTAAGTATATATTTTCTCTTGGGATTTCCAATGAAAAAATAAGGATTTGATAGTGTTTTTGTCATTGTGGACATGTTTACTAAGATGACCCATTTCATACCATAGAAAACTATAAATGATGTCAGTTACATAGAAGGGTTTTTTTTCAAGGAAGTGATCATAATACATGTGGTTCCCTGAAAAATTGTGTGAGATAGGGACTCTAAATTTATTGGTCAATTTTGGAAGACCTTATGGATGAGACTAGGTAGAAACATGGTATTTAGCTTGACATACCACCCTTAGATAGATGACCAGATTGAGGTAGTCAACAAATATTTTGGAAATATTTTCAAATGCTTAACCAAGAATCATGGACATGCTTGGGACATGGTAATTTCTCAAGCAAGGTGTGCATACAATGACTCTACAAATATAAGTACTAGTAACTTGGCCCATTTGAAATTGTATATGGAAGTAATTTAAGAGGTGTTTTTGAATTGAGATCCATGTATAGGTTAGAGAAGAGAAGTGGTCATGCTCAATTTGTAGATGCTATAAAGAAGATCTATCAATAGGTTAGAGAAAACTTTCTACAAAATTCTAAAAGGATTGAGGACAAAGTAGACTAGAGGAGAAGATAAGTACAATTTCAAGTTGGTGATTTGGTCATGGCTCATCTTAGTAAGGATGGGTTACCTAAGGAAAGTTAGATAAAATTGAACATGAAAAGAATTAGTCCTTGTAAGGTGTTAAGAAAGTATGGGGAAAATGAATACAAACTAGAGATGCATCCTAATATTTCCATTTCTCCTATCTTCAATGTATGTAATATTACCCCATAAAAGAGTCCTTTTGATACAGGTAATAGTGATGAGGTAGAAACCAAGGAGGAAGAAGATTGGGTCAATCAAATGCTAACTAATGAAGCCCTGGGAATGGAATGCATCATAAATAGAAGAGAATCCAAAAATACAAGGAGAAAAAACCTATCATGAACATCTAGTTAAGTGAAAATGGCTAATAGAAGAAGAAGCAACATGGATGTCAGAGGAAGACATAAAGAAGCAAGGGGAATATTTTCGAGAACTAGTCTCTAAGGCAGTTAGAGACTTTTCCTATTTGAGGGAGTATGGTATAGGAGCACCCCATGAAGATCAAGGTGAAACATTAAATATCATAGACTTCCATGAGAATAAAAGAGGTAATAGGAAACTGTGAGAGGGAATAAGGTCTTATAGACCAAGTAGTTAACTTTTCAAAGTAACAAGGTCCTTCTGTAAGAGTACTATCATGATAAGCATATATAATCCCTCATGCTCAAATTTGGTCAACACATCCTAAGTGGTATAGGAATTGGCTAGATAAGATTCTAAATAATTTTATTTCTTTTTGGGATAAGTTTGGGTGAAATAGAAGTCATAAAGTTCAAGTTTGTAAAAGTTATCAAAAATTTGCTTGGCAACTTTTTAACAAGTTTGACAGGTTTAAGAATACCATCAGAAAACTTCTCCCAATAGTCATGGAAGTTTTAAAAATATATTGGGTAAGCTGTTTTGGACCTATTTTTGGGACCTTGGTTGATTTGGCACCATACTTGAGAGATTGGTGGATGAATGAGAAGAAATTTTCTACTTTTTTTCTACGATTCTTGATGTTCTAGTTATTGCTTTCTAGTTGTCTAGACTCTTAACATCCTAGACCTATCTGGAGTGTATAGATGAATGAGTTACAAACACTATAAAGTTTATTTTGTGTCATTATGAAGATTTTAAGGGATAAAATATTATTTTTGCAATATTGGATTTGAAACCCTTTTATAGGTTTGACAGGGTTTACACAATAAACTACCCCTTTCTTGCATTTTAACCATTGAATTTCAATGGCCCTCAGGAAAAAAAAATTAGAGGGTATGTAACTCACATTAAAAAAAATTTAATGCAGAAAACCAAGGGTAGATAGGGGAAAAAATGAGCCCTAGCCAAACATCTCTATGTAACTAGCTATGGAATTGAGACACATTTGCTCATAGAGGTAAAGCGAGCATGGGTGCACATAATTAAAGGTTGGAAAGGGTGATAATAAGTTTTTATAGCACTTTTCCAAGAAATTTTTCATAATTATGGAATAAATTAAGTGGGTTAATTTTTTTAAATGTGCCCAATGAGGCCTATTAGGCCTATTTTGAATTAATCTAGGTTGACTGATGTTAGGATTAAACCATGGACACAAATAACAATTACATGCAAATATATCCAATAATAGAAAATAATAGATCACATAGAAAATAACACAAGGCACAAAGATTTAATGTGGTTCACCCAATCCCTGGGCTACATCCACCAAACAGCAAGTCTGATATTATTAGGATCTAGTGATTACTAATCCCTTACAGTTCAATACCGTTACAAGAACCAATTTTGCATCACAACTATGAAAACAATCCCTAACCCTAAGCTCTTTTATACAAGTATTTCTACCATTTTAGGGTTATAATTAATAATTACATGTCAGCCCAAAATCCTAATAAAATAGGGCCAAATTTTATTTTTTCGAGGTGATGCCCCAAGCCCCAAAGAATTTATGAAGTATGTACAGTACTTTCTTGATTAGTCACCACAATCTAACAATTGAGTCAAAAGTGGAACTTATACCCAATTCTCTTTAATCTTGAATTCATCCCAAAAGGGTACTTGAGTATATAATTAGGTTTTAGGTTTGTTTGGAAGTAATTTGAATAACAAGAGAAAAAGTTTATTAGGATGACTTGTAGGAATTAGGTCTCTTATAGGCCTAAAGTGTTTAATCTAAATGTTGGAGGAAGAACGAGGCTTATAATATTGGTAGTTTGTATCTAAATGAATAAGAATGGAGGCTTGAGTGTTTATCCACGTCTGAATTACTAATTTGTTATTTTTCCTCTTAGTGAAGATAAGTATGCATTCAAGGGGTAAAGGCATTTGGTTATTGTCCGAAAAATTGTTAAGAGGTTGAATATATAGAAGCCTTGGAGTCTACAAGAGAGCTATATGAATTGGCTGGTATCTTAATTGTCTTGAATAATAGTAGGATTTTGAGTTTTTGTACTAACGGATATGAATCTAGTTTTCTAGAGCATATTTGGGAGCATATTGTTAATGATGGGGAGCTTCTTCACCTTAGAGATTTCTTTCTCTACCAAGGCTACTCCTAGCATAACTAGGGTTACTATCCCAACCCAACCTAGAGGACTCCTTCCCAATCCCCTTTCACCAAGAAACTCACCCAACAATTCAAGTTTTTATCCTCTACCTTCAATTCACCAACTATGCACTATTTGACCTAGTGTGCCAAGATTCCACCAATTGTAGCTTAAAGGCAAAAATCAAGTTTGAACCATAATTATGAGGTTCTTGACACATTTCCTACCATTCTACATCATTCTTTTGAGTTTTACACACCCATAACTTCAAATCGCCTTATTTTCCCTTGTAGCCCTAAGAGCCCCTATTAACTATGATGTCCCCATTTTGATATATAGTTTAAATAATAAATAAGTAATATATATTAATATTAATAATAAATGTGTATTATATATTAATATTAATATTAAAATAATAATGTTCATAAGTAATATTATATTAAAATAATAATATTTTATAACTAATATTATATATAATAATATCATCACATTATAGCAATATGGAATTATGAAATGAATTAAATGATAATCTAATATAATTATAAATAAATAATGATATTATAATGATTAAGATATGATTTAATATAGAAACATTATATTAATAAAGTATAATAAATAATAATATATATAGTTGGTGTATTATTAAAATAATATATGTTATAGCATAATATAATATAATATGCATTATTATATTAATTAATTTAACTAATCTTATTTGATATAAATATATAATTAATTATATTTTATATTAATGAAAGGATGTGACTCTATGAAATGCATGCATATATATAGAATATCAAATATTGAGAAGGATATTAGGGAAAATATTATAAAATTTATACAGATAAAAGGATAAGTAACTAATGTTCTAAAAGGGGACATTACAAGTGGTATCAGAGCATCGAATCTGCTAGCCTGTGGGACATATGTACAAAAGGATTATCATTTTCAGAGCTTAAAAATATTTATCATATTTTTTTTTCATAGGCAAAGTCCACTAGTTAAATACAACAATGTTTTGTTGCTGTAGAAGGCTTGACTCATAATTCTTTGCATAATTTATGGGAGAATGTAGGAGCATTGTTTCAAGACTAATTTTAGCCTCATTAAAGATTTGTCTAGCTATTATCATATTATTGTCATGCAATGCAAGAAGTTATAACCACTATGTGATCATGCGCTAGTAGGTACACTATCTAAGACAGGAAGACGAACCATCCTTGAAGCAAGGAAGATGGTATTTGTTTCACCATATCTGATGGACCTATCAATCCATTATAGTCAAAAGAAAAGCTCATGGAAGTATTTTAGACACACCTAGAGCTGTATTATGGTTTTGTTTGAAACCCACATAGGGTTTTCTTCCCTTCAATGTAGGAACAATAATGACAGGGAGCTTAAATAAATCAATGGCAATTTTAGCACTGATTTTGGTGGTTGTGTGCGGAGCTCATGATAGCACCTCAGATCACATATATAGTGAGGGAGAGTTTATAATTATGAGCAAGTCATGTCAATAAGCAGATGTGTGGGTGTTGGTTTAATTAAACTATGAGTTGGGCATGGTGATGTTATAATGATTTTACTGCCCAATCGCCCCAAATTTGTATTCACATTTCATGGAGGATCTTTCATTGGTGTCATTACTACGCTCGCAAATCCTCACTATACTCCTGGAGAGATTGCAAAGCAAGTGCATATTTCAGGAGCTCAGATAGTTGTTACAAGAGAAACATATTTGGAGAAGCTGAAAAATGTAAAGTGGCATATTACGATTGTTATGCTTGAAGATCCAGCACCAAAAGAATGCATGCCATTCAGTATTGTTACTCAACAAAATGGGAAATCATTACATGGGTTTTGAAAGGAAGAAAGAATGCAAATAATATAGACAAGTATTTCTTCATTAGAAAATTAAGACACGGAACTATTAATCGATATAATATGTACATGAATATATTTTCAATCAAAGGTAGGGTTACCTTATGAACTCAAAGTAACAAGACAAAATCCATATATATATAAGTATGGATGGAAAAAATATATTCAAAGGAATGATCAACTAAAGCAAAGAAGAAAAATACAATAGGATAAAGCATGTGCATTTGACTATTATTGAAGGAAACATATGAATGGTTATGTGGACACCAAAGGTGGCAAAACAAATTATAATATCATTGGGAGATTATTGTCAACCAACAAAGCATAAGAAAATTCATTGGGTGCACACTTTATTGAAAACACACAACCATTTGTTAATACAAGTGTGAGAAAATATTGGAATTCAGACTAAGCCTTACTTGTGATAGGAATAATAAATATTTAGTGTGATTGGTGGGGGTGGAAACTTCCAAGATCGAATATCGCATTTATGACTAATGATGGTTTAAATTATTGCATGCAATGAAGGAGAACAAAATATGATAATGAATAGAATGAATGATCTAAATTCACAAACCCCTCGGCTCCAAAAGTCATCTTTGCAAATGCATTGAGGTTGAAATTATGTTCTTACGGTGATCATTGGCATAGGACACTAGCAATCATACATTTAAGGTATGAATAGTGTATGTATATTTTCCATTAAAACATATATTCATCCACTTCAATATTTAATATTTAAGGGGATAAATGAAAAGTGATTTATATTAGTTATAAATGAAATTAAACAAAAAGTGATTAATATTAGTTTATACTTAAAAGAATATACATTAAAGTTGATAATTGGATTAATATTAAATTCTCTATTAAAGGAATATATTATGAGATTAATTGAATAGATTAATTTCTCTATCAAGGGAGGTATTAGAATAGTAATTGAGTAAATCTTAAACCTAACAAGATCATGATTCTCCAAGTTGAGATAAGGCCTGCAGTGGAATGGGCTAGGTGACACCACTCGGGGTAGTGAATAAAGCCTACGATGGAGCAAATATTCCAGGGTACATCATACAAAGGAACCTTCTTGGGAATAATGTTCGGAGAGAGGTAACGATAATGAGGGAGAATGGTGAGGCCCACTAATTGGGTAACAGGGCACCCCATTATGGTTTCTCCTCCTATAATTGAATGATAAGATTAAGTATTTGATATTTCAAAGATTATGCTTTAAAAAAATTCTTATTGAAAAATAGTTGATAGAATCAGCTTAAGATCACAATTCTCCAATGATGAGATAAGGTCTGAAATGGAATGGGCTAGGTGGTACCACTCGAGGTACTAGATAAAGCCTATGGGTACTAGGTAAGGCCTATGGTGGAGTGAATACCCTAGGGTACATCATGAAAAGTTACCATCTTGGGAATGATGATCAAAGAGAGATAAAAATAATAAGGGAGAATGGTGAGGCCCACTGGTCGGGTAATGGTCGGGTAATAGGGCACTCTATTATAGTTTCTCCTTCCATATTCAAAAAATGATGAGTTAATAAATGGACTATACTTTGATTGACAAGTCAGTAAATTGAAAGTATAAACACCTTGTCAGGAGATTGATTTATATATAATTTGTGCTAATGATTTTTTGGTTGCAGGTTCACAATTAAGGAAATGCATAATGTGTGTATTATGTTTGCATCGTGTTTGCTCCGTGTCTTTGTCTATCTGCATCATGTTTGCTTTATGTCTTGATCTATCTGCACTATGTTTGCTTCGTGTTTTCATTTATTAAGATGTATATTTCATAAATATTTTAGGACTTTGATATGCAAATATGTCTTGTGTCTATGACAAAGCTCATGTATGAAAGATTTTGCTTGAGGGCAAGCAAATTCGAGAGGAGAGGACTGTGATGTCCCCACTTTGATATATACTTTAAATAATAAATAAGTATTATATATTAATATTAATAATAAATGAGTATTATATATTAATATTAATATTAAAATAATAATGTTCATAGGTAATATTATATTAAAATAATAATATTTTATAACTAATATTATATATATTCATATAATAATATCATTGCATTATAGTAATATGGAAGTATGAAATGAATTAAATGATAATCTAATATAATAAAAAATAAATAATGATATTATAATGATTAAGATATGATTTAATATAGGAACATTATATTAATAAATATTATAATATTATAATATATAGTTGATATATTATTAAAATAATATATGTTATAGCATAATATAATATAATATGCATTATTATATTAAATAATTTAACTAATCTTATTGATATAAATATATAATTAATTATATTTATATGAATGAAAGGATGTGACTCTATGAAATGCACAAATATATATAGAATATCAAATATTGAGAAGGATATCAGGGAAAATATTATAAAATCTATACAGATAAAAGGATAAATAACTAATGTCCTGAAAGGGGACATTACATTAGCCCTCCTAAAAGCAAGGAAAAAGATATAACTCCCAAAAAATATTAACAAGGTCACTTAGTGTCTTCAAAAATTTGATTCCTAATGACCTAAACTTTAATTTTTTAAGGTCTTAGGCTCCTATGATGACTGTACAATACAACTTTAGAAAACCCCTATTTCAAGGGTTTCATAGGCAATGGCAATGAATCTTGCACCAATGGTTTCAAAATACACATACAACCTCCTCCTATGAGTTATGAACCCTTAACATCCTACTCCAACATTTCCTAAACAAGATTGGCACGTTCCAATCTACTACTATCACTAAAACTTCAATTCAAGCTTTCATTGCACCTTGCCAAGCCTTTACTGCTTGCCTAGGGCTCGCTTGAAAAATTAAATTATTGACTTGCACAAACCCCAAAATCATTATATAAACTATTTACAGGGGCTATTTCTTTATTTCCAAGATCCATGGTGTTTTGACCAAGCAAGTTCAAGCCATAGCCATTTTAGTATTGGTAACTCAAAATTGGACAACAAGAACACAAAACCTAATTAATTTTATAAACCTTGTAAAATGAATGCTCTTAATCAAAAAAGTTATGCAAAAATCCTATATATGGTCCAAATACACTAATCTATCAAAAATAATAAGCTAATCAATCCAAAAATCTCATTCAATCCTTCAAACCACATTTTCTGTCACACAAAACTCTCCTTCAGAATGTGTTGTCTATACAACCTAGTACCCAACCCTTGGAAATAATTTGGAAGGTTTTCAATTAAGATCCCTCCTCCATATTGGCCCTTGGTTCAAGCCTTCACTACCCATGTATTTCTTTCTTCAAAACTGTGCAAAAAGTTGCTATGAAATTTTGCAAAAAATGTAAAGTTGTCAATGCAACTTTTTGACAACTTTTGCAATTTTGCAAGTTGAGCCTTCAAACTTGACCATTTTGTCTTAAAAACTTAAAAAATGAACCTAAAACACCTAAGGACCATTTTTTAACAAATCTTTCCCCCTTTTTGGTATTTTTCCACAATTTTCCTTATTTAGCAATTCTAAGCAATTTTTGTCTATTGGGACCTAATTGATAAAACTTGACTCGCGTTCCAAATCCTACCTATCAAATCATCCTAAACATACCTTGAGACTTCATTCCCAGTCCTTATTTCATCAATGGTTGGTTAGACCATTTACAAACCAAAAATACATTAGGGTTTCACCTTTACCTCTAATTTCTCCTGCACCATTCTAACCCTGCAAGAAGAAGACTAAGGTACTGTTGGAGAGAGCAATTCCTTGTTGATGCCATGATTTTTTAAATCACTCTCATCAATCCAAGTCACCTCAGCTTTAGGTATATCCAACCACTTCACTAGACGTTACCTATATACCTTGTTTCTTTTACTCTTCTTCATCCTAGAATCTAAAATCCTCTCCACTTGTGGTTGGTTCTTTTCAGGTACTTCCAAGTCTGAGATATTCTTTATTAACTCTTCCTAATACTCTACTCCATCCACCTTAGGACCCTTATAAGGTATTAGGTCTTTGACATTAAATATGGGAGAGATACTCATGTCCTTGGGTAAGTCTATCTTGTAGGCATTGGGTCAATATTCTTAGGTACCTTGCATGGCCCAATTCTTTTCATCTGCAACTTACTTGGGATGCTCTTTTTCAACCTAGATTTTTTTAGATAAACCATCACTAAGTCTCCTACTTGAAACTGCAACTCTCTTCTCCCCTCATCCTTCTTCTCCTTCAATTTTTGATTTGCCTCTGTCAAGGTCTTCTTAACCTGATCATGCACTTCTTTTATGGATTAAACAAATTCATCAGCATGCCCACTTATGTTGGCTTGGCCTGGTAAGTCCCTTAGCTCCATGATGCCCCTCAAATGAGTCCCATACACTATTTGAAAAGAGCTTAACCCTATTGTTTTTTTCTCACTATGATTGTAGGAAAATTCATCTTGAGGGATAACTTGATCCCAACTTTACCCATACTCCTTGGTAAGGCACCTTAATAGGTTTCCTAGGACCTTGTTGATGACCTCTATCTACCCATCTATTTGGGGATGGTAGGAAGAACTATGAACTAGATTTGTCCCAAGCCTCTTCCATTGGGTCTTCCAAAAATTCCCCATAAACTTGACATCTCTATCAGCAACTATGCTCCTTGGTAAGCCATGTATCCTAACCACCTCCTTGAAGAATAGATTGGAAATATTGCTTGCATCATGGGTTGTCTTGCATGAGATGAAATGGCTTATATTATTAAACCTATCTATCACCATAAACACACTATCTAACCCTGTCCTAGTCTTTACCAATCCCATTATGAAGTCCATGTTGATGCATTCTCAAGGCCTATTTGGGTAGAGGTTGGAAGAGTCCTACATTTTTTGAAGTGCCCTTTTCCTTTTGACATATGCCACACTACTCCACATACCTCCTTACATTCCTTTGCATGTTGGACTAGTAATAGAATCTCCCCACAAGGTCTAAAGTCTTATTAAGACCAAAATTCCATGCATGCTCCCATTATGCTTCTCTTGTATGAGATTTTCCCTCATAGATCACCTTGGGTTTCAAAACTATCGACCCTTGAATAAGAACCCATTTTGCAAGGTGTACTCAACAAAGTTACTATAAAAATGACTAGAAAAGTCAGTACATACCTTGTAGGCCTCTAAAAAGTTAGTTTCCTCCTCATATAGGTCTTTGAAACCATCTAATCCTATGCTTTGAAACTTGACCTCTTCTACTGTAAACAACCTCCTACTCAAAGCATCTACCACCTTATTGTTTGTGCCCTTTTTTTGTTTTATTGTGAAAGTGTCAGATTACAAGAACTCCATCCATTTGATGTGCCTTAAACTTAGCTTCTCTTGTGAGTTGGTAAAGCTTAGGGCTTCATTATCTATGAACATAAAAAACTCCTTAGGCAATAGGTAATGCCTCCACTCCTTGAGGGATTGGACAAGTGCATAGAGCTCTAGATCATATGTTGAATACCTTGGCTTGGCTTTATTAAGCCTCTCACTAAAAAATGCCACTGATCTTCCCTCTTGGCTTAGAACTGCCCCAACTACTAGTTTACTAGCATCACACTCCACCACAAAGGGTTTCTCAAAACTAGGCAAAGCCAATATTGGCTATGTTGCCACTTCTTTCTTCAACCTCTCAAAAATTGCATCTACTACCTTGGTCCATATGAACTTGGTCTTCATGTCTCCTTTGATGGTGTCATTCATTGGTGCAAAAACCTCACTAAACATCCTCACAAACTTCCTATAGAACTATGCTAGGCCATGAAAACTTCTCACCTCAATAATAGATCTAGGGGTAGGCCAACTCAAGATTGCCTCCACCTTGTTCTTGTCCATCTTTAGATTCCCTTGGGATACTACAAACCCCAAATACACTAGCTCCTCCTTCATGAACTCACTATTTTCTAGGTTTACTATCAACTATTCCTCTTGAAGCTTCCTCAACACCAACTCTAGGTGTTTTATATGCTCCTCCTTGGTCTTGTTGAAGATGAGGATGTCATCTAGCTATACAACAACAAACACTCCTATGTAGTCTTTCAAAACCTCATTCATAACTCTGATGAAGGTACTTGGTACATTGGTAAGACCAAATGGCATTACCAACCACTCACATAGACCCTCAATAGTCTGAAATCTATACTTCTACTCATCACCCTCTTTCATCTTAATCTGATAATACCCACTTTTGAGATCAATTTTGGAAAAGTACCTAGCCCCACCTAAATATTTCATTAGGTCATCTACCCTAGGAATAGGAAATCTATACCTAACTTTGATTCTATTAATTGCTCTAGAATTAGTGCACATTCTCCACTTACCTCCCTTTTTAGGTGCTAGGACAATTGGTGAAATACATGGACTAATGCTCTTCCTAATCAACCCCTAATCAAGAGAATCTTGGAATTGCCTTGCAATCTCCTTGTTTTGCTTTGGAGTTATCTTGTATGCAACTTTTTTTGGTAGTAATGCTCCTAGTATGAAGTCAATCTGATGACTTATGGCTCTCTTAGGGGGTAAATTTGGTGGTGCTTGATCACAAATTATATCCTTTAACTGATCCAATAGGTTTTGTACCTTTGCAGGTATAGGTGTTTGTGAAGATGACTTCTCCTCCTTGGGTTTCACCATGATGGCATATCCTACTCCTTCACCTTCCTTCAAGTCCTTGAGTAACTCTTTCCCACTCATCAACAATGTTTTGCTAGTAGCCTTCTCTACCTTTTCTTCCTCCACTATGGACTATATCCTATAGGTGACCCCATCCTTCTTGAAAGAATACTTTTTTTCCTTCCCATGTTGCACTGCCTCCCTATCATACTTCCAAGGCCTTCCTAAAAGCAAGTTGCAAGCATCCATGGGGAGCACATCACATAGGATCTTGTCCTTATACTTACCAATGGTGATGTCTACCCAAAATTTCTCATTTATTAGTATGTTCTACCCCTTGTTCAACCAAGTCACCTTATAAGGACACACATGTGGAATCTTTGTTAGTCCAAGCTTTTGTACTGCTTCCTCTAATAGTACATTTTCAGTAGACCTTGAGTCTATGATCAGTTTGCATACCTTACCTAGTATTTTGTAAGTAGTTTTAAATAGTGCTCTTCTCTACTTGGGTTCCTCCTTTACTGGTTCCTTAACCAAGACTCTCCTCAACATGAGGTTTTCACCCTTCTCTACATCAAGGTCCACTTCACCTACCTTCTAATTATCTTCCTCTTGGATGTATGTGATTTTCTTCTCTCCATAGGATGATGATGCTTTCTTTGCACAGTTGTAGGAAGGGTGCCCCAACTTGCCACAATTGTAACACTTCATATTGATGAAGTGTGAACCTCTATTGTTGTTTCCATATCTACCTTTTCCACCATTGTTGGATCCTCTTCCTCTACTAGAGCCTCCCCTTTGACTGGTCTCACTGGCCTGCTCATTCCACATGGAATCCCCATAGCTCCTTTGTTAATTAGTCCTCCTAATAGAGCCTCCACTTGAGCCACCTCTAAAGGCTTTACCTCTGCCTCTATTTTTGGAACTTGAGGCCCCTTTCTTCCTTAGTTTATCTTCCACTTTCCTAGCTATTTGAAAATAGCTCTGTAGTGTGGTAAGACTAAATAGACTCAACTAATCCTGAATAGACCACTTAAGGCTATGTAGATACCTAATCACCTTGATTCTTTCTGCCTCCTGCACCCTTGACCTTAGAGCCAACTTTTGAAACTCCTCAATATAGGTAGCCACATCAAGATCCTTCTACTTGAGATTCTTCCTCTTCTTGTGAATTTGAATCTCATAGTCTTCTGGAAAATAGGTTTCTTTCATCTTTGCCACCATAGCCTTCCAATTAGCTATAGGTTTCTTCCCTTCACTCTCTCTTTCCTCTTGCACAAACTTTTGCCATGTCAATGCTTGACCTTTCAATCTGGATTTTTCAAATCTCACCTTTTGGGCCTTTGTTGTCCCCTCACATTCAAAGTAGTTTTCAATACTCTCTATCCATTCTAGTACCACCTCTACATCCATCTTGCCATGGAATAGTGAGACATTTTCTAGGCTCTTTCCTCCAAATTCCTTGAGGGCTTTGAGGAATGGTTTTTTTTCACAAAGTGGAGGATCTAATTTGGGTATCTTATCCTCAAAATTCACCTTCTCTTTACCCTTGCTGAAGTCTTCATCTTCCTTAGGTTGGGTTGCATCTTCCATCTCCTTTAACTTATCTTTCATCTCCTTTATGGCCTCATTAAAAAGTCTGGTCTTCTCTTCCATGAGCTTATTTTGCTCATTTCCCTCCTTTTCCAACTCTACATTGGTAACCATCCTTGAAGATCCACTTGACTTAGTAGAATACAACATAGCACCGAAAGCCACAATCTTATGTCTCTGATACCACTTTGATGGGGAGCTTCTCCACCTTAGAGCTTTCTTTCTCTACCAAGGCTACTCCTAGCCTACTTAGGGTTACTATTCCAACCCAACCTAGAGAATTCGTTCCCAATCCTCTGTCACCAATAAACTCACCCAACAATTCAAGTTTCTATCATCTAGCTTTAGTTCACCAACTATGCACTATTTGACCTAGTGTGACAATATTCCACCAAGTGCACCTTAAAGGCCAAAATCAAGTTTTAACCTTCATTATGAGGTTCTTGACACATTTGATACCATCCTACATCATTCTTTTGAGTTTCACACCCCACAACTTCAAACTACCCTATTTTTGGTTGTAGCCCTAAGAGCCCCTATTAGCCCTCCTAAAAATAAGGAACAAGCTATATCTCACTAAAAATCTCAACAAGGCCACTTTTTGTCTTTAGTACTTTGATTCCTAATGACCTAAACTTGAATATATTTCAGGTCTTAGGCTCTTATGATGACTATATAATATGGCTTCAAAAAACCCCCATTTCAAGGGTTCCAAAGGCAATGGCAATGAATCTTGCACCAATAGTTTAAAACTCCACTTCCAACCTCCTCCTCTAATTTATGAACCATTAAAATCCTACTCATTCATTTCCTAAAATAGATTGACACATGCCAATACACTGTTATCACCAAAACTTAAATTCAAACTTTTATTGCACCTTGTCCAGCCTTCACTGCTTGCCTAAGGCTCACTTGAAAAATTAACTTCTTGACTTGCACAAATCCCAAAATCATTATATGAAATATTTATAGGGTCTATTTCTTAATTCCAAGAGCCATGGTGTTTTGACCAAGGAAGTTCAGGCCATAGCCATTTTAGTGTTGGTAACTCAAAACTAGACAACAGGAACACAAAACCTAATTAATTTTCTAAACCTTGTAAAATGAATGCTCTAAATCAAAAAAACTATGCACACATCCTACGCATTATCCAAATAAATTACTACATAAAAAATGGTAAGTTAATCAATCCAAAAATCTCATTCAATCCTTCAAACCACATTTTCTATCAACAAAACTCTCCTTCAGAATGTGTTGTTTGTACAACTTAGTACCCAACCCTTGGAAATGATTTGGAAGGTGTTTAAGTAGGGTCCCTCCTCCATATTTTCCCTTTTTTTGAGTCATAACTATCCGTGTATTTTTTTCTTCAAAACTATGCAAAAAGTTGCTATGCAATTTTCCAAAAATTGCAAAGTTGTCAATGCAACTTTTTGACAACTTTTGCAATTTTACAAGTTGAGCCTTCAAATTTGATCATTTTGTTATCAAACCATAAAAAATGAACCTAAAAAACCTAAGTACCATTTTATAACACATGTTTCCCTCTTTTTGGCGTTATGTCCACAAGTTTCCTTATTGAGCAATTCTAAGCATTTTTTGCCTATCAAGACTTGATTGACAAAATTTGACTCACATTCCAAATCCTACCTATCAAATCCTCATAAACCTACCTTGGGAATTTATTCCTAGTTCTTATTTCCTCAATGGTTGGTTAGAACATTTACAAACCAAAAATGCTTTAGGGTTTCACCTTTACCCCTAGGTGCTCCCACACTAGTTAAAGTGCACATAATCTAGTTTATTGTCTCCTCATCGCATCTCAAACACTAAGATTTTTTAGATGGTCCTTAAACTATACGAAAGGTTGAGTTAAGACCTCAAAAAAATAGTTAGATTTAATGGTGGGAAGAAATAGAAAGATGCACATCTTTTCTTTGCATACTTTAGTAAAAGAGTGGCAACTAAACATCAGGAACTTGATAAGTCACACAAAGGACAACTTTAACACAGACATTCATACCTAGAATTAAACCCTCATGATAGATAGTTGTAGAGATCTTCTATTCATGTTGAGAACATGTTGCGCAAATATTTTTTATTATAGAGGCAAAGTATCTCAGATTCATGGTCAGGTTCCATGGATCAAAGACAAAAATTGAGGGTATAAATTTTTCATTCAGTATCTTCATCATAAGCATAAAATTGAACATAATTTTGCAATAAAGTTTTTTGGTGGAACCTTGTGAACTAGTGATCATACACTTTTAATAAACAATTCAAAATCTTTTATAGATGAAACTAAAATGACATGCTTCTCTTAATCTTTGATGATAGGGTTATTGAATGTACCCCAAAGAAAATAGAGCTAGAATATAGTAGATATCTTGAACATATTCTTTATATAGAGAAAATTTATGAATCCCTCAAATATATGGCTTTCAAAAGTCCCAAGAATAAATTCCCTTCTAGTTTATTTAATAGAGACATTTGACCACACATTCACAAGGACTTTTATAATGTCTACCAAGAGACTTAATTTTTGTGTAAGACTATTAATCAAGGGATGACTAAGTCAATTCCCAAAGGCAAGAATGAGGACATTTTTAGTGAATAGAGACCTACTAGAATCCTCTACACATCTAAAAATATTATTGCTATAGTTTTATCAAGAAAAAATAAATATATACAACCCAAGAAATTATATGACCTAACAAAATTGGATTCCTTGGAGGAATATTCATTTTAGATAATATTGCACTTGCTTGGGAGACTATAAACTCGTATCAAAAAACATCCCAATAGGATTAAAATATCAAATTGGAATTTGAAAAGGAATATGATCACATATGATCACATTTGGTAGCCCTTATTCTTAAGATGCTAAATTAGCTTTAGTTTGGCCACAAAATTTGTGAATACAAATTAATTATGTTCTCTCTCCATTTTATTAGCAAGTGATCAGTTATGAAGACTTGGATGTTTTCATTGATGAAAACTGAGCCAGTTGGTGTGACCGTTTGATCTAAGTTTTAATTTTGGATATGTTTTGCAGATAGAATGTGAGTAAGTATTATATAGGAAATAATGAATAGTCTGAATGTTTTTCAGAGAGATTAGTAGAGTAATCATTAATAGCCACAATTTTGGAGAATAGTAATATGAGATTTGTATATGTTTTAGATATGTTTTCCTATGATCAAGTAGTGTTTGAAATAGTTTTTAGATGGAAAATGTGTTTTGATTATGTAAAAATAGGTTTTAAAGGACCCGGAACCTTACATCAGTAGAGTATTAAGAAAGTATCATGAAATGAGACAAACAAACAACATGAAACATACCTCAGAAAACAAAAAGAGGTCATAGACAACATTGCTGGAAAAGGCAGCAAAAGACCAGCAAAGGAATAGCAACCAACCAAATAAGGAGTATTAATTAGTTGCACAACCTGGTCCACTAGAGAATGCATAGTCTTTGTAGCAACATTCACCTCGTCCTTCTTAGTGGTTTCCTCCATCTTCTTCGAATTGGACCAAGTATGCTTGCTAGGACCTTGAGAGTTTGCTCCCGAGGGAGAAACTTGACTTTTATTTGCCTCATTCCTTTTCAGGAGGCTGGTCATGTTATCCCCCAAATGTCTGAGTTGTTTCTCCAGGTTACCCAACCTAGTTTCAAATTTAGACACCTTCCCCTGGATACTACTAATTTCCTTGTCCATCACCTTCTACTTGGCATCCAAAATAGGGATCTTATGCATCAAATTTTTCACTTCTTTCACATAACCTATGACCTTTGAGAGCTTGTCAATACGCTGACCTAATATTCTTTCCCCTCTGGCCATCTTGCTAAGATGCTCCATTTCTTTGTTCAACAACACCATTTTATGTTTAAGAATGTCGATGTCCTTCATTATAGAACCAATGTTACCAAATAAGCCTTTAGAGGGCCCGGTTCCACCACCAACACAATCACCTCTGTCATATTTGGACCCCTGTTCACTATCATCAGAAGAGTTAGAAGCCTCAATCCTTGTTTTCACCTCTTTGTTTTCCTGTCGCCGTAAAGATTTTCTTTTTCTTTCCAAATAATTAGCAAGGGGCTCATCACCTGACAGAGGAGAAACCCTCTCATCAATACGACCTTTGCCCTTCCCTTTTCTACATCCCCTATTTTTTGCATGTTCTCTAACAATTTCATCAACAAAATCACTTTCCCTTTCCCGATCAAAATCATCCTTCTCAACACTCTATTTTTTGTTTTTAGTGCTACCACTCGAACCTCTTTTAGGACTAACCAAACCCCCTTCTGCCTCATCTTGTGTCTCAGAGTCATAGCCCTTTTTTAGAATACTTCCTTCGGTATCTTGATCTTCCCCTTTAAAATTTCTAGGTTTTGGGATTTTTTTAGATTTCAACACATTCATAATCAAAACCATTAATCCTTCATGACAAACATGTTCACCAGTCGGGTCATGCTGAATAGCTAGGGTAGAATTGGAGAGAGATTGTAATAGGTATGATGGAAAATTAACCCTAATAGCATGAAAAAAATGATTTGCCAACACAAAATGGTAACCATATAGTTTTGTATATCTTCCATCCAAAGTCAGATATTCCATAATAACATAGAACACAAACCGCCACGGATGAGACACAGAAGTCGGGTTAAAATAAGATGGAAAATGTGTTGATTAGCAAAGACCATAGTATTTGGAATCAATTTTGGTAGTTACACAAATTGTCCTAAGGAGTTGAGTTATTTTACCTATTCAATGACTTGGAATTATAGGGATGACATCCTAGATGTTAACTCTTGGATAATTTTTTTTAATAATTAGCTTTGGATATTTTCCACTTGTTTTGTGAGAACAATCTTTTATAATATGACTAGGAAATTAATTGAGAAAGGTATAAAATGATATTTTTAGATTAAGGAAAAAATAGGTTTTAAGGGGATTTAAAACCCCTTATAGAAATCAAAAAGATATATGTTAAAGAACCCCAGGTTTTACAAGGACCTGGAACCCAAGTTAACAAAAAAAAAATCAAACCAAGTTTTACAGGGATCTGAAACCAACATAATAAACAAAAATATGAACAACACTAGGTTTTACAAGGACCCAGAACCTAAAGTAAACATCAATACAAAGTTGGAAACGAGACAAAAAATAGGAAAACCAAGACCAACTACCCTACTAGAGATCAGAACCAGAAACTAGATAAGTTCTTTAATAACCTTTGCTAATTCCTTACTAGCTTCCACTATACCCTGTAGGATGTCTTCCACAATAGAGCCAAGAGACTCACTAGAAGATTTGTTCATACTTTGTCTCATTCTTTTACTAGGGCCACTCAGATTCTTAATAGCAACAATAATAGGGGACATAATCTTCTCATTGCTCCTTTCACCTGAACTAGCAACAACCACACATAAACTAGAAGTCACCATCTCCATTATTTTCCCACTATCTTTTACCAGTTGGAAAAGTTCCATTTCATATGAATTCAACTTTTATGGGATGTTCTTGACCTAATTCTCCAGTTTGACTCTTTTTTTTACATCATCTAATTCTTTTTGGATTTCTCCCATCTTTTTCTAGAGAATAATAATTTCATTATAGAGCCATGAGTTAACCTAGAGAGAGGCATCAACTATTAATTTAGCCTTGTGGACAAAAGACAACTTCACCATTTTTTTTCATCTCCAGTCTCATCATCTAACCTTTTCTCAGAAATAATAGTTACTTCCTAGGCCACCTTAAGATGTAATTGATTCTCTTTTTTCAAACCCTCTTGACCCATCATTTCCTTCTAGTTCTCCTTATTTAGATTCCAATATTTTATGACAAGGGCTTTTACCTCTTCATTCTTCTCCTTGACATCAAAACTTTCCTTTTTAGATTGAGAAGTGCCAATGCTTTGGTTCAAAGTATTCTCATTCTATCCCAAAGGTTCTGAAGTTGAATTTTAAACCAAATTCCCTTCTTCACTACTTTCCCCATCATTTTTTATCACACATATACCCCGACTACTAGAATACCCATCTAGGTTAGAACTAAGATCCCAAATTTTTGTTGGCTCCTCTTCTTCAACACTTTTCTCAGACTCTAGGTCTTCCTCTTTCAATTTCTTATTTTTCTTTGTCTTGACCTCTTCTTTTTACCCTTACCATCACTATAACCCTCCTCGGTTTTGATAGTCTTATTTTTAATTTTCCTAGCATTCATCTTATCATGAGGCTCATTACTAACCAATTTTCCTGTTTTGTCCACTATCGGTGAGAGCTTCACAATATTTTTACTACAGTAATTTTTGATAATAAAAAAAACCCTTCATGGAGAACAAGCCTAGTTTCCTTCTTCCTATGGTCCTGGAGGCTATTAAGTAGAGACAATTTCAAATAGAAAGGGAAGGCTAATCTATCCTTATACTGTAATTGGTTCAAAAACACAAAATGGAATTTATGAACCCTTTTTGATCTACCATCCAAAATAAAATACTCATGAACACATGATTAAATATCTTGCCAAATTGCCCTAATTTGTTCTAGATTGTAGAATTCCTCATTTTTCACAAGCCTTTCTTCCTCCTTTTCATTTTTGGGAAATTTTTTGAAGGCAACATTTGAAATATTGATTTCCTTTCTTAATTTTAAGCCCACCTTTGGAATCCTAGTTGTCTCTACTATGAACTCCTCCATCAACTCCATCTCTACTATGAAGAGTGACCCTTTCCTCAGACCAATTCTTAAAGAAGTAATCAGCAATGTGCGGTTTGTAACCATGCAACTTCTTAATATACGTTGTCACTTTGCCCTTCTGGAGAATCTCGCACACTGCACTTTTCACGTTCCAATCTTTACAACTCAACGACTCTTGCTTCCTTGGGTCCCCACCCATACTTCTAACTACTCTGTAAATTTGATGAAAAATGACAACTTTCATAGAAGATAAAGTATGATTAACCTCAAAAATGCTTTTCACTCAAAAGATGTGCTAAGTCCTTTTGATGATGATGCAAAAGTACCTCCTCGAAATACGATTAAAGTCTTTAATTTAAACACCACTTGCCATAATAAATCAAAAAATCTCATGTAATCTTTCCTTCAATTTCATTAGTCATGTTATAATTAATTATTTCCCTCAACTCACTTTCCTTACTAAGGTAATCACTCCAAGTCATCTTTTCATCCCTGTAGACAACTTTATTGGCTATCCAGTCAACCACTTTATTGCCTTCACAAAAATTATGAGTTATGATGACTTTATCAAACTTTTTAATCAAATTTTAAATTTCCATAATATTACCATCAATATTCCAAGTAATCATATTTTATAATTAACCATGTTAACTATGTTTAAAGAATTCCCTTCTAGCCATAAGTTCCTATAACCAAATTCCACTGCTATTTTAATAGTATGAAGGGCAGCAATGGCCTCAGCTTTATGACTAGTCAAGTGACCTATAGGGATAGCCACTGCATCGAATACTATGCTATTATGATCTCTCAAACTTCCACCACACCCAACTCTTCTAGGGTTTCCTTCAGCTAAACCATCAAAATTAGCTTTCACCTAGCCCATAGGAAGGGATCCCAAATCACACCCTGTCTCTGTTCATTCTGTTTTGTTCTAGTTCCTACTATTTTCATTGGGTTTCTTAGCTGCACTTCATTATTTTTGATCTAAGAGATAAAATTCTCTTTAATGGCCCTGATGATATTTTGACCCACCACCCATTTAGGTGTTTCTTTATTTCTAAAATTTTTATTGTTTCTTTCTTTCCAAAGACCCCAGCAGAGATGGGGGAGATATATATTCTAAAGAAATTCAATTTCCTCATAGGACATTTCCAATTTTGAAAGCATTTGACAATATTTCTAGGCTGAATCCATTAGATGTTCTAATATTAAAGGAGGGAACCCCAAATTTTTTGACTATATTTAAAATTAATGAAAAGGTGGTTCATGTCCTCAATTTACATCTTACATAGGGGATACCTATTTAGTATACAAATTCCTCTTTTTTGCAAATTATCCAAAGTTAAAATTTTGTTTTGCAGCATAGTCCAAAAGAAGATATTAATCTTAGGTATTAGACCCTTTATCCATGCTTTATCCCAAAGAGGGGTTTGACCTTCTCCTCGGATCTAAAGATAGAGGCAACCTTGAAATAGCCACAAGGTTCAATCTCCCACACCATAGTATCCTCCTTATTAGGATAAAGCCTACAAGAATTTAGGGAAATTTGAAAACTAGAAAAGATTTGGAAAATCTCAACTATACTAACCCACCCATTGATAGTCTCATAATTCTCCACAAATTCTCCAAAAACCTATTTTCATCTTACTATAGGAGTGATATCATCAAAATAATCCAATAGCAAATGATCCAATAACTACTCATCTTCCCAAAATTTTACCTTTCTTCCATCCCCAACTTTCCACTTGCAACCTTATGTGTTTAGACCCTTGAACAACTCCCCATACTGCAGAAGAGTTAGAGCTAGTAGGGTAGGACAAAAATTTAGACATAGAGGGAGCATTATAAAGGTATTTGTGTCTCCAAATAGAACTCCATTCTTTATCAACATGGTATACTCTCCAACCTTGTTTAGCCAAGAAGAGTTTCATTCATCCTTTTGATAGATCAAATACCTAAACCTCCTTCCTTCTTAGGTTTACAAACCTTTTCCAAAGCAATCAAAGGAATTCTATTTTTTTCTTTAGTTCTAGACCATGAAAAATTCCTTTGGATTTTATCAATTGCATCTATAAATTTTGCTAGAATTTTGAATAGGCTAAGTGCATAAGTAGGGAGACTTTGAACACTTGCCTTAAGTAAAGTGACTTTGCCAGCTTGACTCAACATATTACCTTTCCAACCATCTAATTTCTTGTTGAACTTCTTTACTAACTCCTCCCAAAAGGATTTAGAAGGACTAAGCCCCAAAAGGAGACCAAGATAAGTACTCAAGAAAGAGCCTATAGATCACCCCAAAATATTAGCAATTTTCTTTTGTCTAAGAGCAAGAGTATTGATAAAAAGAGAGAGAACTCTTATCCCAATTAATCAATTGCCCAATGGTCGTAGAGTAAAAATTCAAAGCTTTTTTTAGACTTCTTGCCTCCCTAACATTGGCTTTTCCCAAAAAAAATAGTATCATCCACAAACTTTCCATGAGAACAAATAAGTGGATTAGAAGTAGGTCTCACACCTTGAATTTCCCCTCTCAAGACCAATCTACCAATATACCTACCAAGGCTATCAACCATATCTGTAAAAAGAATAAATACAATTGGGTCACCTTGTCTTAGACCCCTAGAGGAAGTAGAAACAAGCTGCATAATAAACTTAAGAGTTAGATTACTAAAACCAAAAGAAAATAAAACCTTTTGAAGAAATATCTAGTTAACTTTGTCATATGCTTTATCTAGATCCACCTTCATAACAAAACCCTGAGAATTAGAAAGAGATAAACAGTGAATATTTTCATGCATAGAGATAATAGAGATTAGAATTTTCCTTTCGAGAATGAAACCATTTTGTTGTTCAAAAATAAGGTTAGGAAGGATGACTAGCAACCGTAGAGTAATAAATTTAGAGATAATTTTGTAAATAGAATTACAAAGGCTAATGGGTCTAAAATGTTCAGGGGAGTGAGCTCCACACTTCTTTGGAATAAGACAAAGGAATGTAGAATTAATCTCCTTAAGCATTTTTTTTTGCTCCAAAAAATTCTTTCACTGCATCACACACATCTTTACCAACTACCTTCCAGAGTTTGTGGAAAAAGAACATTAGAAATCCATCCAATCCAGGAGATTATCTCGTTTAAGGGAACAAACAACTTTATAAATTTCTTCTCTAATAGGAATACTGTCAACATTTTTTTTTGCTCATTAGTGACCACATGAGGAATAGCTTCAAGAAGCTCTATTTGACTAGAGCCATCAACATTAGGGTCTGAAGATAGGAGAGAAGAGAAATAGGAAAACAATTATCTAGATATTTCATTTTCATTTTTTATTTTAACCCTTCCCTTAGAAAGACTGGAAATATGATTCTTAGCTCTATGTTTCATTGTAGTAAGGTGGAAAAAATTAGTATTTATGTCTCCTTCTTCAAGCTAGATAGACCTTTATCTATGTCTCCAAAAGGTCTCTTCTTTTGAGATAATATCATTGTATTTAACTAGCTTTTCATTTTCTTCTTTAACCACTTCCTTTGAATAGCCTTCCACATAAATTTTATCTTGGATAAGTTGCAGCTCATCATTCAAATTCAATTTTCTCTCAAAGATATTACCAAAAGACTTCTTATTCCATTCTTTCACTCTTTTTTTAACATACTAAAGTTTGGAAGTTACTCGAAATAGTGCAGTATCTAAAATTTTGATGTTTCACCACTATTCCATATAGGAATTAAAGTTTGGATGATACATCCACATTTTCTCAAACCTTAATGAAAAGTTCTACCTTGTTTGTAAAGGCTCGACCTTAAATTGGAGAGGGAAGTGCTTAGGGGCAATCTTCTAAATGGCAGTAAGAGAGCAGACAAAATCATTAATCCAATCTAGAGAGATAAGGGCTCTATCCATTCTAGCCTAAATGCAGTCATTTCCAACTCTTTTATTACTCCATTGCTTCCAATTGCCCCCCCCTCCCCCCCCCTCCCCCCCCACCCCCTTGATAAGTTTTGGCAAACCTAAAACGTTCCCTCCTTTGTTTGAATTTGGAGTTAGATTGCTTCTTTGTGCATCTAGATCTACTTTGTATTCTCTTGTTTGCATTAGTATTAGATCTCCTTAGTTCTAGATTTCTCTAACATGGCATTTAAATCATTATGCATGTACTTTTCATGAATTCTTTTTGAATGGTTCTTTGGATCGTTCGTGCATTCAAATCACAAAATGGTTAGGTTGATCTACTCTATATGCATTTCTCTTTTTCTCATGTTGCACAAGTTATTTAAACTATTCTCTAAACATCATTTCATTATCTTTGACATAAAAAACCACCCTCATATCAACTTCTCTTTACCATGTGATCTTCCTCTTTATGAAGATGAGTGGCGGATTGATATTTTCCATTCTCCTAATTTAGGACTTGAATACAGGGATACATTTATTGAGGGTAGTGTTATATCCTCTTTCAATCCTCCCACCTTTAGGAATACCACTTTAACTCATGATTATTCCTCTTCTATGGTGTGCATTATTGACAAAGATGTATCTTCCATTGATAACATTACTATTTGGGATAATCTCTAGATGATAATGTTGACTAATCTCTTCCTTGTGGAAAAGATAACATAATGATTTATAACTTTTCTTTTCAACATGAGAAGATTGATGTTTATTCCTCTCCTAATAAATACCCTCCTTTTAGGAATATTATATATTATTTTATCAATGTGACTTTGACTTCAATGAATGCTCCTAGTAGAGATTAAGCATTAATGGAAATTGACCATTCCTACTCTAAGGATTCCTTAGGAAAAGAGGATAATGTCAATCTCCTAAATTATCTTCCTTCTTTTCACGAGTCTATGGAGAAGAAAGATCTTAATCAAGTTAATCTTTCAAAGCCTATTCACACTCTCAAAGGTTACACTCCATCAAATAAACCTTTGATCACCCTTAAAGTTTTTCCTTCCATAACTCTCAAAGGGTACCTAGTAATTCTTTAGATTATCATGTGGTTTCTCACACCTATCATACACAAAATAATCCTTAGCCTACTACTTCTCTTCCACCTTCTTGACATGTTCTTCCTCCTACACCCCATCTCTCTCAAAACCTTGGAAAAAAATATGACTTGGTGGTGCAATTACATAATACCCCACCAATATTTCTCTTTGGGAGCTTCTTCAAACATATCCTACATATCATGAATAATCAAAAAAGGTTTTAATCATTCTCCCCACTACACCTCCTAATCAAGATAATATCAATGCCCTTTTATAATGCGTGAATTCTACCTCAGTCCCACCCCAAAATGTGTTTTCTCCTGAGATGATTTGCCTCCTAAGGAAATTTAAGATCACCATGATGCTCTTAGGGTAGTTTTCCTTACCAATGGTAATCTCATTCATTGAACCTTAATTTATAATGGGCCAGAGATTACTATCTATAGTATGGACATGCTCAAAGTGATTAAAGTTGATCCTTCAAATATCTCGAATGACAATGTGCCTATACATGGCTTTGATAATATTTCTAAAAAACATTTAGGAAACATTATTTTATTTATTTAAGTAGGTCTATTAATCTTAAATACTTACATTTATGTTATGCCTAGAATTCTTACTTACATATTTCTTTTGGGTATATCCTGTATACATAGTATGCATGCTACTCCTTCAACCCTTCATAAAAAAATTAAGTTTATCTATAATAATGCGATGTACACTCTTTGCATGGATGCTAAATAAAATAGTTTTATGAGTGTTGAGAAGAAACAAGATCAAGAATCTAATGATGATCCTCCTTCTACAAGTGTTATTTTAGAAAATGATTGGGGATCCTTGGATTTGATACCAACCTTTATTGGGGAGTATAGAGTTTTGATCTTTAATTTATGAAATCTAAAAAAAATCCTTTTTATAATAAATTTTTTGCTCCTTCCACACATGATGATTCTGTCAAACCTAGTTATGATAACACAATGACTAAAAAAGCTTCACGATCTCCTTCTAATATGCCTTCTTGTTATGGTCATAGTTATCATTTATTATCAAATCATGGACTCACAAAGAATGGATGTGATAGAATATAACAAGGAATTCAAGTACCCTTAGGCAATATGGGGCATGCACATTCATATAAGCCACAAGTCATCAACACCATTTTTGTAACATCCTGCTCAGGAACCCAAAAGAAATAAATCTAGTATGTTACAAAGTTTATGAAACTATTTTTTGAAAGTTTAAAAAACATCAAAGTAATAGTGTGGAAGCGATATCCACATACACATCAAATACACATAAGCCATTACAAATACAATTTCTATTCCTCAAGGGTTCCTTCATGTTGAGTCACAATTAAGAAGTTTATAATAATTAGTTTAAGTCTTCAGTAGATGTTCATGATCATAAAGAAATAACATATACATCATCTCATAAGAAAATGCATGAATACAAATAATTTAATGAGAACACATCAAATGAATAGCATCCACTACACATGTCGCATTGTATGCAAGAATAGATGCAAGTACATTAATGCACAATACAATATCCCATATGGTCTCAAAATCTATGATACATAGATACATCAAATGAATAGAAGTTTTAAGATAAGAATAAGAATGATAAAGATATAATTGCATCAATGAACATCCAACATATACAAATCTAAGGGGGACCCAAATGGTAAGAAGACACTACCTCCTGACTACATGGTCACCTAGTCAGGATGCTACTCCACCATGCATGAGAGATAATGTACGATCCACATATGGATAATCAACCTTTAAAACAATCCTAGGGAAGGAATCCTAGTAGCCAATTCTACCTCAAGGGTAACACAAACTACTCAAGAAGAAGATATAATCAAAATCAAAAGGACACTCATTTCAATACCAACATCACACACCAAGTCAACATCTAGATACCATATACAATACAATATCAAATCAGGATAAAGTCACTAAAAGATATCCACCTTAAGTCAAAGGCCACATGTCCAAGAACAATAATCAACTAATAACAACCGCTATCAATAAAAGTAAATCACCAATAATAAGAACATCCAACAATAAGCACACAACTAATAAATAGTTGACACTCATAAATAAAAGTCAACAGTCAACAATAAATGACATCCAATCAAAAGTAACAACTCAGAATAAATACACCATCAAAAGTAATATCCAACAAGTACACCACTAGAAGAAAATATTAAAAAAACCATGAAGGAGACTCATGCTACATAGTATGGAGTGTTAGCACATGGTCAAACTACTTGAGTTACCCTGGATTGGTCTGTTACTAGACCCCAGATCCTCAAGCATTGAGTTACCCTAGAATGGTCACTCTAGACCCCGGACCCCTAATGTCACACATGCAAAATCCAAATACCCTCTCATGAAGATGAGGAAAACTAGTCATACCTCTCACTAGGTATCATCACATTCCCCTCCTTAACCTATACAAGCACTCAAGATAGGGACGAGGAAAAATCTCTAACTTATTTTTTTAATGTTTTCTAAATATTTTAATTACTATATTATCACTTATTACACAACTTACAATGAGTTACCCTAACAACCACTCTGGGCTCTAATCTTCATTGCAAGCCACTCCCATAGACATGCACATAGACTAACTTCCCAAAACTCACAAGCCACAATTATGTATCATACCACAAAAGTAATATTGATTGAATTTGGTTCCTTAATAAGCAACCCAAAAATAACATTGGTTCTCAAAACCCAAGTTCTCATAAATGCTCAATAGCATAAACCTCATAAAATATAAATCTTAATTCAAATAATAAAGTACATCATGACATCAAGTCAAATGCCTCTGGTGCATAGTCCAACTTGGTCAAATAAACAACCCACAAAGAAAACTATCACAAAAATAAACATCACAAGACTATAAATAGAATATAAGAAAACACATAGTGTTCAATCATATGATTCAATTTCATCAATAAGTTTTGCTTTTCAAAATCTGTGACATAATTCTTTATTCAAAAATTAATATAATAAATTAATAAGCATTATGCAAGCACCCAGAAAGACACAAAGTAGATAGATCTTTCAATAAAATTCTACAATGGGTTTTTAAACCCTACCTCAAACCACAGATAAAATCTTAGACAATCTGTGAACGAATGCAAATCCAAACCCTCTAAAACTTTCAACAATTCTTTTGATCCAATTCCAAATTTACTCCCCAAAACCCGTGTGTCTCTCAAATGAACTAACAACCCCCTTATAAAGAACCATAACTCTAATTAGGGCTTATGTTCTCTAAAAAGCCACTACTTTTATTAAATAATAATTAATTTTATTATTTAATCCTTTCATGCACACTTAAAGAACTTTTTAATTAAAATATTCTTTTATTTTCTTTTCCTCCACTTATTAATTAGTCCAAGCACTATTTAAAGTGCACTTTATTATTTAATTTAATAATAATTAAAGCTCAATATTTAAATCCAACTCTAGTTTAATTATTGTTAATTAAATAATTATAATAAAGTAATATTTAATATTTAATCTTTTAATGTTTTAATTCTCTTTTAATGCAACTTCTTAAATTAGGCTTTTAAATTAAATCTTTGAAACTGAAAGACATATTTAATTAAATTTTGGAATAATTAAATATCATCATATTTTTATTTCTCTTTAACCAATTTTCTAAATTAGACTTCTAAATTAAGTCTTTTAAATTAAAGCACATATTTAATTAGTTTTCAATTAATTAAATATTCTTATATTTTTATATATAATTTTAATCAAATAATATTTAATAAATCTCAATATTGTATGATTAACCCAAATATTATAATTAAATCATTTACCAAATAAATCACATAGCCAAATCCACATAAAAGCAACATTACAAAAACTGACCAAAACCCAAAACTAAAAAATATAGGCAAAGATAAACTCATGAGTTTAAAAAGGGTGGAAAGTTAGTTATGAGTCCTCCTTATAGGATAAGTATTTAGGCTATGGTTGGGATTGGACCTAAACATTATCTCCCCATTCTTAATATTGAGTTATTGCAATAAGGAACACTCATCTTGGCAATTTAGGGAAGTCGATGTCTAGTCCCTACGAATCTATTTAAAAGATGAGCATGTACATGTGCATATACATCTAAGCTAAATAAAAAATGGCAAGGAGTGGCACATCGTGTACATCCTGACTAGTAGGTGACTATGACTCCCTCCCTCAACCATATTAGGAACATCAAACATAAATATAAAATACACACGCACCATACACATGCAAGTATGGGGTAAGTATAATAGTAAGTCCTAAATATAAATAATATCATATTCTACCATGAATATCTCATTATCATGAGGACATACTAAACATTTTTCTAAGACACAACATATGACATCATGATAAAAGTAATTTCATTAACTAACTAAGAGAAACTAAAGCATCATCACTACCAGTAGAAAATTGTTACAACCCAATGTAATCAATTACTTCAACATATAAAAGTATTGTATTTCAAATATCAAATAAGGGCTAACACATCTATAAAAGAGTAGTATAGAACTTTAACAATTAATTTTACAGTGATAGAAAAGGAGGGGTATTACATCCCCCTCCCCTTAAAATAGGCTTACTCTTAGAAGTTGACTATCACTACTAAGATAACAAAGATGAAATATATCGTCACAAAATAGCTCTTGAAACACCAAGTGTTATGAATCTAAGTTTTAGTTTCATAGTTCTATTGTTTCCAATTTTGTTATTTGTATTTTTTGTTGATAAGTCTTGTTGTTTAATCTTGTTGCAAGTTTAACTACGTGTTAATTAATGGTGCACAATATGCTTAGAGTTCCCAGTGTTGAAACTTGGGCTCTAATACAAGATGTAATGTTGCACTTGGGAACTCAAAAGAAATAAATCTAATATGTTAGAAAGTTTTTGAAACTATTTTTTTTAAGTTTAAACAACATCGAAGTAACAATGTGGAAGCAATGTACAGATACACATCAAGTACACATAAGCCATTACAAATACAATTTCCATTCCTTAAGGATTCCTTCACCTTGAGTTACGCTTATGAAGTTTATAATAATTAGTTTAAGTCTCTAGTACATGTTCATGATCATAAAAAAATAACTGATACATCATCTCATAAAAAAATGCATCAATATAAATAATACAATGACAACACATCAAATGAACAACATCCACTACACATGTCGTAGGGTATGCAAGAATATATAAAAGTGATTTAATATATAATGTAACATCCCATAGAATCTCAAACTACATGATACATAGATACATCAAATGAATAGAAGTCTTTGAGATAAGAAAAAGAATGATATAGATATAACTGCATCAACGAACATCCAACATCTGCAAATATGAGGGGGACTCAAATGGTAAGAAGACACTACCTCTCGATCACATGGTCACCTAGTCAGGCTCCCACTCCCACCATGCATGAGAGATAATGTATGATCCACATACAAATAATTAAACTATAAAATAATCCTAGGCAAGGAATCCTGATAGCCAATTCTACCTCAAGGGCAACACAAACTACTCAAGAAGAAAAGATAATCAAAATCAAAAGGACACTCATTTCAATACCAACATCACACACCAAGTCAACATCCATATATAAAATACAATATAATAACAAATCAAGATAAAGTCATTGAAAGATATCCACCTTAAGTCAAAGGCCACATGTCCAAGAACAATAATCAACTGATAAAAACCATCATTAATAAAAGTAAATCACCAAAATAAGAGAATCCAACAATAAGTACACAACCAATAAATAGCTGACACTCATCAATAAAATTCAACTATCAATAATAAATGACATCCAATCAAAAAGTAACAACTCACAATAAATATACCATCAAAATTAATATCCACGAGTACACCATTAGAGGTGAATATTAAAAAAAACCATTAAGGAGACTCATGCTACATACTAGGGAGTGTCATCATATGGTCAAACTACTTGAGTTACCCTAGACTGGTCTCTCACTAGACCTTAGACCCTTAAGCGTTGAGTTAACCTAGATTGGTCACTTTGGACCCCGAACCCCTAACGTGACACATGTGGAACCATAAAACCCTCTCATGAAGATGAGGAAAAATAGTCATACCTCTCACTAGGTATCATCACATTCTCATCCTTAGCCTATACAAGCACTCAAGACATGGACGAGGAAAAATCTTTAACTTATATTTTTAATGTTTTCTAATTATTTTAATTACTATGTTATCACTTATTACAGAACTTACAACGAGTTACCCTAGTAGCCACTTTGGGCCCCAACTCCCATTACAAGCCACTTCCATAGATATGCACATAGACTACCTTCCCAAAACTCACAAGTCACAATTATGTATCATACCACAAAAGTAACACTAATTGAATTTGGTTTCTTAATAGGCAACCCAAAAAAAATATTGGTCCTCCAAACCCAAGTTCTCATTAATGCTTAATAGCATAAACCTCATAAAACATAAATCTTAATTCAAATAATAAAGTACATCATGACATCAAGTCAAATAATCATAAAAGAAAATTCAAAAATGCCTCTTGTGCACATCCTAACTTGATCAACTAAACAACCAACAAAGAAAACCATCACAGAAATAAATATCACAAGACTATAAATAGAATATAAGAAAATACATAGTTTTTAGTCATATTATTTAATTCCATCAGTAGATTTTTCTTTTCAAAATCTACGACATAATTCTTTATCCAAAAATTAATATAATAAATTAATAAGCATTATGCAAGCACCCAGGAAGACACAAAGTAGATAGATCTTTCAATAAAATTCTACAATGGGTTTTTAAACCCTACTTCAAAACCATATCTAAAATCTGAGACAATCTGTGAATGCATGCAAATCCAAACCCTTTGAAACTTTCAACAATTCGTTTTATCTAATTCCAAATTTTACTCCCCAAAACCCGTATCTCTCAAATGAACTACCAACCCCCTTATAAAGAACCATAACCCTAATTAGGGTTTTTGTTCTCTAAAAAGTCACTAACTTTATTAAATAATAATTACTTTTTTTATTTAATCCTTTCATGCACACTTAAATAAATTTTTAATTAAAATATTTTTTTCTTATCTTTTCCTCCACTTATTAATTAGTACAAGCACTATTTAAAGCATAGTTTATTATTTAAATTAATCATAATAATTAAAGCCCATTATTGTCTTGTTCATGGGCTTGTTAGGGCTAATCCAACTGCTAATAGGGCAATGGTGTTTTGGAAACCTCCAGAGGATGGATGGGTCAAGATTAATTTTGATAGGGCAGCTAGGGGAAACTCAGGTGTATTGGGGTGTGGTTGTGTAGCAAGAGACCATAAGGACAATATTCTCGCTTTTGTGGCCAAATTCTTCTAGGACAACACAAATAACATTGTAGAATGTTATGCAACTAGAGAGCCTCTACTCTTAGGAGTAAAAATAGGCCTTAAAAGAGTCCATTTAGAAGGGGATTCAGAGATCATCATAAATGACATTAAGAGAGGTAAGATGGAGGCATGAAACCTTGATAAATATGCCTAGCAGATCAAAGACTTACTTCTAGAATTTGATGATTTTAAGGTTTCTCATTCATTCCGGGAAGCGAACAGGGTGGACAACATGTTAGCCAGCTTGGGGCTGATGCAACAATGGGTTCCCAAAACAAATTTTTTGTGGACCTACGACACCTTGTCCTAGATTAAAGAGAGTATTATTGTTTGGCCATTAGACACATTAAATCACAATTGAAACCTTTCATCCTGAGTGATTTTTAGGGGAAGGCATCATGATTTCAACTTTTGACGGCTTTAAATCATATAACGACATGGAAAGATACTTGATCCTAAGTGTGTGCCAGCTTGATCCTTGGTAGAGAGCTATCCCGGGCATAGGTATTGAGATGGATCTCGAGCCTTGGAGGCTAACTGGTGGAGGGGTTTCTTCAGTCTAGGCACTGGTTGTGTGGTCTTCCTCAAATCCACAAGTTGCCCATATCCCCAAAGTAAAGCAGGGTTGGAAAAAGGTAGTGGAGTTTTTGACTAATCAAATCTGGGTGTTAGTGGAGAACCAAGAAGGCTTCGTGAAGGCTATGCCAAGGAAGAGTACGCTTGCTCTAGGGCAATAATTACACCACCAAATAGTGAAAAAGAACTAGTTGGAGGGGGCTGCACCCACTTCAAAGGGAGTATGGGTAGATGCCTCGTTACTTGAAGAAGAAGGGGAGGGAAGCAGTAAGCACCATCAAGGGAGGTAGGGGTTCCCAGTAACGAAAGATCGATCAATACCAACCTTTACTCATGAGGAAGCTACACGTTGGTTTAAGGATTAACAAAACTGGATGGTGGTGATTGCGGCAAATGCAAGAAAATTCCCATTTTTTTTGTTTTTCTTGTTTTTATATGGGTTGGGTGGTCTAGTCTTTTGCAGAGTGTTCATACTCTAAAATTTTGTGTAATGACATAACTATGGCCAAGAAATGGGTAGTTATGGTAGTATGGTATTTGGTCATACCACTTATAATTTAACTCTCTTTTATTATCAATACAATACCAATAATATTACCAATAAAAAAAATTAAAGTTCATTATTTAAATGCAACTCTAATTTAAGTATTATTAAATAAATAATTATAATAAAGTAATATTGAATATTTAATGTTTTAATTCTCTTTTAATGTAACTTCTTAAATTAGACTTTCAAATTAAATCTTTTAAACTAAAGCACATGTTTAATTAATTTTTAATTAATTAAATATCATCATATTTTAATTTCTCTTTAACCAATTTTCCAAATTAGACTTCTAAGTTAAGTCTTTTAAATTAAAGAAAATATTTAATTAGTTTTCAATTAATTAAATATTCTCATATTTTAATATTTTTAAAATCAAATAATATTTAATAATTCTCAATATTATATGATTAACCCAAATATTATAATTAAATCATTTACCAAATAAATCACATAGCCAAATCCACATAAAAGCAACATTACCAAAATTGTCCAAAACCCAAAATTAAACAACATAGACAAAGATAAACTCATGGGTTTAAAAAGGGTGGAAAGTTAGTTACGAGTCCTCCTTGCAGGACAAATATTTAGGCTATGGCAATAATTGGACCTAAACATTATCTCCCCATTCTTACTATTGAGTTGTTGCAATAAGGCATGGTCATCTTGGCAATTCAGGGAAGTTGATGCCCGATACTTACGAATCTGTATAAAAGATGAGCATGTACATGTGCACATATATATCTAAGCTAGATAGACAATGGTAGGGATTGGTACATCGTGTAGATCATGACTGGCAAGTGACTACGACTCCCTCCCTCAACCATATGAGACACATCAAACATAAATGTAAAACAAACACACACACACCATACACATGCAAGTATGGGGTAAGTATAATAGTAAATCCTTAATATAAATAACATCATATTCTACCATGAATATCTCATCATCATGAGGACATACTAAACATCTTTCTAAGACACACCATATGACATCATCATAAAAGTAATTTCATTAACTAACTAAGAAAAACTAAAGCATCATCACTACTAGTAAAAAATTGTTACAACCCGGTGTAATCAATTACTTCGACATATCAAAGTACTACATTTCAATATAAAATAAGGGCTAACACATCTATAGAAGAGTCATATAGAACTTTAACAATCAAGTCTACAATGATAGAAAAGAAAGGGTATTACAATTTTTTTATTATAATTCAGGATGTGTGCAACAAATATTGAATCTCATTCTTTGTCCACATCCTCTCCTTCATCATCTAACATGCCTTATCCCATTAATTTAATAATAGTTTTGCCTAAACTTCTTCATGCTAAGATGATTACTAGAAAACAATACAAAAAGAAACATAATAAAAAATATATTGAACTTCCACTTACATGTATCATTGCTATTGTGATCACTCTACTAAAGATTGTAAAAATTTATATTACAAGATTCAACACCTCCTTAATAATTGTGTTATACACATATCTCCTTATAATGAGCTATATTTTAATCTTAATTTCTTCAAATAACATCTAAGTCCCTTTTATGTTGCTCTGTACCATGTAACATTGTTAGCCTATCCCTTGGGAGGCTCATTGTCATGCATGGTCCACTTTGTGAGTAGCATGATCAGTCATATTTTCCTTTGTTCCCGCACTAGGGGAGAAAGAGAACCATATCTATCTTTCTCATTCTCCAAAGGATCCACTTTTTCCTTAGTTGCGAGTTATTTGTTTATCATGGCACATCCAATCTTACATCATTTGCAATTAGGTTTCTACGGTAAATAAATCACTTAACTTGTAGCCTCATAATATTGTGCTATCTATTACATTATAATAGTGTGCTATCCATTATAAGGATTTATTTTTTCACTTCTTGCAAGGTGTCTCATTTCATTCTTCCCCTCCATGGCCTCATAGGAGTTGTGACCTCTTTGGTTTAGACTGGGTGTTTCTCATGGATACTATCTTGTTGTTGAAATTGCTTTATCCTTCTTTATCACTTCCTTAAGATGCCAAAATAAGCACCTATTTTTCCATACTAGGGGCGGGGGGGATTTTGGATGAGTACACTTCCATAACAGAATTTGATAAGGATAAACTACTCTTCCTCTTTTTACATGTCTTGGATTGATTGACTAACACACACACTTGTTACACCATTTGACCTATCCTACCACATACAAAAACCATCCTCATGGTATAGGAGTACTATATAATGGGGGTGTAAAGCCACCACAAGGTGTAAGGTTTGAAGGATTGATTATCGGGCACACAAACCTACTAGACCATTCAATCCTACCCTATTTTGTGGGATTGACTATGGGACACACAAACCCATTGGACCATTTGATATTGTCCATTTTTAAATGGAATTAACTATCAGGAACACAAACCCACTAGAATATTCAATTTTATTCAATCCCCCCCCCCCCCCTCTCTCTCTCTCTCTCTCTCTCTCTCTCTCTCTCTCTCTCTCTCTCTCTCTCTCTCTCTCTCTCTCTCTCTCTCTCTCTCTCTCGTGTCAGTGTTGTACCAGATTGAAATTATGATTCTTCCTCACCTATAGATGCATATAACACCAATAAGTGCCCAAAATTTTACAAATACCACTTCGATCTATTCTCTAAGGACTCATATGTAGGTTAAAGCCAATGAGATGTTACAAGGAAATATGATTCACAATGCAACAACCATAGATCAGATTGACACAACCTATAAACTTAAAGAACATAAAAGAAACATTTAGAAACCTATTGGACCATTTGATACTACCCCTTTTTAAATAGAATTAACTATCAGGAACACAAACCCACTAGAATATTCAATCCTATTCAATCTCTCTCTCTCTCTCTCTCTCTCTCTCTCTCTCTCTCTCTCTCTCTCTCTCTCTCTCTCTCTCTCTCTCTTCAGTATTGCACCAAATTGAAACTATGATTCTTCCTCACCTATAGATGCATATAACACCAATAAGCACTTAAACTTATACAAATATCACTTCAATCCATTCTCTAAGGACTCATATACAGGTCAGAGCCAATGGGATGTTACAAGGAAATATTATTCACAATGCAACATCCATGGATCAGATTGACACAACCGATAAACTTAAAGAACATAAAAGAAACATTTAGTTATATGCAAGAAATATGCACAAATGATTAAACATGAGAAAATATAATGATTCTATTAATGCATGGAAAGACAAAGTTAAAATTTGCAAAATAATAAAAAAGAAGAACCCCAAAAATATTGACAAGACTTGCCTTTATAGATCAGGCATAACTGAGATCAAGCTATGAAGTTCAAACTCCTACTAGACTAGATTAAGTTACAAAATTGCAAGTTAAGAAATATTAGATAAAATTTAATTTTATGCATACACTTGATCATAAAAAGTGAAAGAGAACAATTAGAAATGAAGCCACATGCACAAAGAAAGGTCAACCTAAGTAGAAAAAAGCAAAACAAATCCAAATTTTGATGTACATATGATCCATGAAATGATAGTAAATAAGCTAATAAATGCACATGTAGTTAAAAAAAGCTATACCCATACCCTTTGCTAGTGGTAACACAGGAAGAAAAGTGTTTGTGTTATGTGTAGAACCCAAAAAATGTAAGTTCATAAATAAGTCTTATGTCCTCAAGCTTTGTCTTGGTCACTAACAAAAATTAACATAGGTGCAAAAGCACACAATAATTTTGCTAAAATGGTTGAAAATACACAACCTTTTCGACCTCATGCACATGCACACTTACATTTCTTGCTCCTTAGATTTAATATTGAAAGTGTGATAAAATTTGAGTGATAAATCTAAGAAAAGATGATTGACATTTAAGTCCTTTGAAAATAAAGTAACTGGGACCCACAACATAGAAAACACACAATGTATCAACCAAGAACATAACTATATCAGAGAAACAACATGATGTTACCCTGATAGGAGCTACCAGGATAACATTTTACATCAATATGGACCTAAAAACTTCTTGCAATAAGCCAAGTTACACTGATGGTGAAAACACACAATGTTTTTGCCTACCTATGAGAATGAAGAAAACACCATGCACTTACTCCATAAAAAACATACAAAACTTAGCCCATGATATGTAGCTTTGATATTTATCTATAATGGGCTATATGGTGGTGAAAATAGCCAACAATAGGTATGCCTAGATAAATTATAAATTGACTTGCGTTATTTATTTGCCATATCAACATTTTGAATTATTATATGAATATGATTTGTCATCCATGTTGCTTTTGATGATTAGTGCATAGTCAGTGAGACATAAAATACTAAGGCTATTTGTTGAGCTTCTGGGACCTTATGGGTTATGAGAAGAGGTTTTAGCACTTAGTTATGACCTTGCATATATTAGTGTTTTTGTGTCTTTTGGGAAGCCCATTTATGTTGATTGGCATGGGAAAATTTGTTGTGAGTACGTTGAATGTAATGACCTAGATGTTGATATGAGGGTTGTGGATGCTGAAACAAGGGAGGTAGTTGAAGGCAAGAATATGGGTTAGCAGTCCCAATAGATTGATTCAAACATTTTGAGCAATTATGGACATCAATGTTCATTTTTATCTCTTCTTTTAGAGACATGAAGCTATACTAGAATAGGGGATTCATGACAAATGGTAGTAAGGAAATTATTCGTGACAGGGTGCACAAATGACATGATATTTGTGAATGGTAGGAATGTATGCTCTTTAGATGTGGAAAACTATGGAGACCTACTTAAAATGCATCTGACCTAGGTAATCTGTAATAATTAATTTTTTTGAAGAGACCTTTCCTTCCAAAGAAATTTTTCTATTAGAATCCTTAGGCCAAATTGGTCTTGTAGTAATTGAAGAAATCAGAGACAAAAAAATCATTAAGATATTACAGACCATATTCGATTGACAGTCCATAGTAGCAATAGTCACATATTGCTAGAGAAGCAAGGAGGACAAGAATTGGAAATAATGTTCATGTGTAGGTCAGGGGAGGCAACTATGTTGAGTATAACAACAACCCCTCTCATATTTACAAATTTTTGCTAATAATTCATAATTTTTCCCTTACTCTTTTTTCCAAAAGCCAATAGCAATATAGATAAGTGACATTTTTTAGAATTTTAAAATATATAAAAATTTTATTTTTTAATAGAATAGGACTATTCATCAAAAAAATTATAAAAAAATATAAATGTTTGAAAAACACCAAAATGTTATTAGTTGAATTAATTAGCTTGATGCATCAAAATGTAAAGGAAAATAGCATTAATATATATTATTAATTTATTATATTATCTCATTCTTAAATTTCATATATCATATATTGATATAGTTTAAAAATTTTGATTTAAAAATCTCATGGATTAGTTTTGAAATCATTTAAAACAAAATTGAACCAAATTATAAAACATGATAAACAGTTTATGGAGCGGACTAAATAAAAGCAAACAGCCATGTCAAGTTGGAAACAGCAGTCGATCGTTTATAAACATCAATGTGCTAAATTTGGAGGCGATCAGACTTTTCATAGGCAGCAGGAGGGTTGGAGCGTAAATGGTAGCTGGACTAGCCGTTGGGAGACAAAGTGTTTTCTTTGAAACTTTGGTGCTTTTTAAAAATTCCGTTGGAGTGGAGTGGAGCGTAATGTTTTTTCTTTCTAAAATGCCGTTGGGAGATTGATAGCAATAACATAATTGGGAGATTCATGCCGTTGGGGGATTTATACATTTAAGGGGCAAACGAAATCCGGAAGAGAGGGCAGAGAACTGAGCTTTGTATTGTATTGGAGAGTTCATACAAATCAGGGAGATTCATATGGCCTTGAAGAGAAGGAAACATGAAGAGCGAATTGATATTACAGGGAGAGGCTCAAAGGTACCTTGATTCGTACCGTTGATTTTAGTTTTGATTTGAGAGCATTCAGAGGGATCTTGAATCGTACCTGGCTTTTTAAAAGCTTTTCGGACTCCTCATCCTTCTTTTTAATAGGCCTAGATGAAATTCGTTCTCTATCTCTCGTATTTACGAAGCCCTGCACGGTGAACTCGTTTCAGGGAATGGATAATCTCCGCAATTTAAAACTTCTCATCCTGGTATGAATCCCGTACTCTGTTTCTCACATTTACGACGCCGCCAACATGAAGCTGATGTCCTGCAGGAGGGCTCCTTCTGTCTTCTTGTTGGCATACTTGGACAGGAAGGGATAATTTTGATAATCGATCAGTACATTGCTTCTCTAAGCATCAGTGCTTTACTCTTCTCATGATTCAGGTACAGTAGCACTCCCGATTTAGTGACTTTGGGTTTCGATTATTGGGTCATTATGAATTGCATAATTTAGAATTAGGGTCACAGGGTATACGAAGATCATAGAAAGCACGCACGTGCAATCTTCTTTATCTTTTTTCTTTTGCTTGTCTTTCTAACCATCACTCTGTTTTTATGCTGAGCAAGCTCCACTGTGATTGGTAGTGTTCGGAGTCCCTCTGTTTTGTTGAATTATGCTGGGTGTCTGGTATGGAATCGGGCATGTCTTTTTTCATAGGGTTTCTTGCTGTTTGTATTCGAAACTGTCTCGAGTTATTTTCCCCGTGTTATAGAGATTTAGTAAGTATTTTCCGGGTGTAGGGTTGGTGCTTGTTTGTTAGCTAGTTGTCTACATTGAAGGTGGGTATGATCATATGTTTTCTGCCAGGATTTAATTTGTAGGTGGGTATGGTCATATGTTTTCTGCCAGGATTTAATTTGTAGATTTTTGCATCTGGGTTTATCTATTTTGAAGTGTGGTGTTCATATTTTTGATCTTTCATAATAATAAATAGTTCTGACAGAAATACTCTGAATCATTTCTTGATCACAGAATGATTTGTCATTTTCACGACTGAATTAATGTTTGTCTATCATAGATTCACAAGCCATGGCATGATGTTTGAAGGTGGAACCTGATTGGTGACAGTGTTGGTAAGGTATGGGCATCCTACAAAAAATTGGATTGGATTATGTAGATTGTATTTATATTTTTATAATCATTGTATCGTCAAAGTTAGAGGAAGTAGTTAACGTGATCTAAGTGGTAAAATGTGTGACGATTTCCAATTTTCAGCCGTAATGAAAAACATAATGTCAAATGTGAATTAATCCAATGGAAACCCTTAGGCGTTTATTTCATTATAATTAAAAAAGTAATGAAAGTATTTAGATATTTAGGAAAGTTTAACCTTGTTTCTGAAAACATTTTGTAATCATTATACATTGTTTTGCATTCTTTGATAACTGTTGAAGCTTCATGGTGATTTAGTGCGAGCAAGGCAAGGTTATGCTCTCTTTGAAGTAGGGAAAGATGCAACTTGTAGTATATATTTTTGGATTATATGATAATTTTAATTTTTGTCCTTGTAGGTTGGTGGTGATATTATAGGTACATCTCTCAATGTAGCCATGTCTTGAAAGTATAGCTAGAGGCAAGCGATTACAACCCTTTTGTACTTGCTTTTTGAAGTGGATGCTTTATAGGTAGTATAACCTCTACAATTATTATTTTTTACTGTTACTTATGAAAAAATGATTTTCAGTGTCAAAATAAAAATCATATCTTTGTGTTTGGTGTCTGAATGGTGATCCATTTCATTTGTATAGGTTTATTGTGAGTACATTTTCAATGCATTCATTTACCCTTGCACCATCTAGAATTCTCCTCAATTGGCCTGTTGTAACCTGTTTCAATGGTGCTTGTTGCTTTTCCTAGTTGGCCATTCTCTTTTCTTGCAGCAGGTCCTTCAGTTATCCATGCTTTAGCCACTAGAAGCTAAAAATGAGTCTTTTTTGGTGAGGCAACAACTTCCACTTATGGGATGGTAAGCAGTGCTAACTTCTGAAGAGTATATGTCTAATTCAGTTTTGAATTCTTTTTCATAGAGTTTTGCTTACAAAATCTCTTTACTGTTGAGTGAAGATTCTTTATATCTTGTAAAGCTGATATGCTTATTTTGTTTTCAACCATTTTACTACAAGAATTGCACATAAGCAATTGAAAACTCTAAATTTTTTCTTTCTAATTTTTACATTTTTTTGGTGAGTGCTAAAGAAAGAATAGGTATTGGATATTGTATTCTTTTAAAATTTCAGTGAGGCATTAAAAAAAGTGCAAAATGTGAACAATTGTGGGGCTCAAGTTTGGTTATTAATTGTTTAATCAAGTCCTTAATGAATTTGTATGGATTGCATTGTGACAATTTGTAGTTGACATAGAGAAATTTGTGAACTATTATAGAGCTTATTTGCAGCTCTCATATTTTTGAATGAGTAGGATTTTGTAATCTAAGTATAACAAAATGTAATAAACTATAGAGCTTATTTTTCAGCCATGGGTTTTCTTAGATCTCTAGGAATGCATAAAATTTTGATTTTGATTGTATGATGTTCAAATTGGTCATATCCAATTTTTTTTCTTACATGTTTTCAGATATTTTTGTTGCATAAGGTAGGTCTTAAATAATGTTGTATAGTTCAGATTGTGGTGACTTGCATAGAAAATGTGAAAATGTGAAGAACTTTTAAAGTTGATTTTGAACTTCCAATTAGATTCATGAAGAACATGAAATATTGTGTTTTAATAATTTACAATTTAGGGAAAGTACATTTTGAACAAATTTAGTGTGTGGATCTTGAAAAACCCTATTCCAGATATTAGGTTTTCATAATTTACGATTTGGGGAGGGTACATCTTGAACAAATTTAGAGTGTGGATCTTGAGAAACCCTATTCCAGATTGCTAGTTGTGATTGTTTGAATCGTTATTGTATTTTCTTCAGGGCACGATTTCAGTTTCCTTGATTTGCTAAATGCCAAGAATGCATGATCAAGGAAGTTTCTATCTTGGATAGTTGTCCAATTTATATATAAAATATGTGCAATTGTCTTTGCTCTATAAGCACTTCCATTGGCTGTGCTAATATGAAGCACTATCTAATAACATTTTATATAGTCATTGTGATGTCCTTGGTTGGGATTGTGACATATAGCTGTTGAGTTGCAATGTTCCATACTAGTTGTAGTGTCCCCTAATGCAATCTCTTAGAGTTTGGACCGAACTCTCATAAATGAAATTGCATGAGACTCCTTTCCTATTGTAATTTATTTACAGTCAGTGATATTATTCAGCAAGGGTAATTTTACTTCTGATATGAACCTTCAATCTGACTTCAGTAATCTCAATTTTTTATATATATATTTGTAGCTTCATGCAAGCTAGGAGGATTGGCTATTGTTCTGCTTGTATATACTGTCTATAAATATTAATCTGGGAATATAAAGAGAAAGTAAATCTTATGTTGATCTGAATATGTTATGAGATGAAAGTTCCAATGCTCTATAGTGTCCCTGTCTATATCTATCAGTGTTACGGGACTCGGACTCGCCTCTGACTCGAAAAGTCAAAATCCGACTCGAACTCGGACTCGGCGACCAGACTTGGCCAGGAGTCGGCAAGGACTCGGAAAATCATACAAGTATAATAACAAACTTTTGAAGGAAAAAATTGAATAACATAATATAAAGTTGAAGATTTAAGATTTAAGATTCAATCCTTAATAGATTCTTGACATGCCACATCATTTTCAGAATTCATATACATTGTAAAAAACATCTTCCGGAAATCTCTGTCTTTTAAAAACAAAAAAAATTTAAAAAAAATTTAAATTTTTTAAAAAAAATTTAAAAAATCAGAGTCCTGGGCTCTGGACTCGCCCAGGACTCGACAGAGTCCTTGGACTCGGCGAGTCCACGTGGACTCTGCCAAGACTCGGCCGAGTCCGAGTCTAGAGGCAGATTGCCTCGGAAACATGGACTCTGCCTCGAACTCGCAGAGTCTTGGCATGACTCGGCGAGTCCCGTAACACTGATATCTATGTAGTATTTTTATGATATCTTCTCCAAGCAAATAACACAAACAGTTGTAGTGAATTTACATCAATGTTTGTGCTCAATGCAAAAACAGAGCATAGATAAATCTATAACTTCTCGGTTAGAAATAAATGACAATGTCTCAACTCAAATGATGAAGTACGTCTAGAAGGATCGGGACCTAGTGCTAAGACTCTGAGGTGATCTCCTGCGTAGTTCAAACTCCCTTTCTCATTATTTGTAGTGGCTAGTCATGTTAATTTGATTTATAACATGTTCTGATTCTGATGTATTCATTTTCTTCCTATTCGATGATGATGTTTTTCTTCCTGTTGGATGTGTATTGTTGTTGTGGCTAAATCCCTTGTAAAGGTATTAGTAGATTCTACTCTCAATAGCCAACTGATTGCACTCATAATTCTCTTGATGCCATTCTTTAGTTGGCAATGTTTGCCTTATGGTCGAGCCCTTTGGATTTTATGTGGTCAACCAATGAGCTGCGGATTAAGCATTGTTTTTACTAGAACATCAGTGGGTTGTTAGATGGAGTTACATATATTATATATTATATGTCGTTCTGGGCTTATATAATATCACATGCTATATATTATATATTGATATATGTTACAATATATTGTATATTATGTTACAATAGATGATAGTATCTGATATATTATTATTTAATATTGTATTGATGTATTTTTTAGTCATTATTTCTTATTTATTTTGTAATTATATTCTTGTATTAAAATATTTATATTTAATTATCTATCTTTGTATTTTAATATTATTATTTATTTCTATTATAATTATAGTAAGTATTTATTTGTCTATTTTAATATTTTTAATATTACAGATCATATATTAAAATCTTGTAATTTAATGAATATTTATTATTAAAGTTTTCAAAATGGGTACATCATAGTCATGTATAGTAAACATGATCTCTATCAATGATTCATTACCACCTTCTTGGTTTGGAGCATAAAAACATGTACTTGCTAAGCTTTTTTAAGCTAAAGATGACAAACCATTAGGTCCATGAGCTCCTTGTATCTTGGAAGTTATATTGATGCCAAGGCACTAAAAATTGCATCATTTTGTGTAATTAAATTCATGGGTGCTGTTTCAGACTTGCTTTAGTTTTTCCACATGTGACTTATGTTCAATCAATTAAACTTATTGCTACTCCATATGTATCTATATCTCAAATGCATCATGAATTATAAAATGTTGAATACTTATACCTTAATGACCTTTTAGCCTCTTTCCAGAAGGGTTGAGATAACCAAGCTCTGCCCATATGTCTTGTATTGTTAATAAATTGCTAGGACAGTTAATATGCTTCTGTACATTCTGAAAAATATGTCTAGATACTAGTTCTCTATGATACCCATTAAAGTTTGATAGAATGAGTCTTTCTTGACTGTGAAACTTGAATCTCTTTAGAGGTTTTTGCTTCATGAACATGTTTTAAAGCATCCGGATAGTAAGGAGTGTTATAATGAATTGATAAAAGGTAACATCTCCATTCAACTCATCATACAAGGAATACACAAATAAACCAAGATAGACTGCATAAATAAATGAAGCTATACAATATCCCTGCTCCGCTCTTGATATGCATCATATGGAAATGAACCAAGGCAGAGTAGAGTCGCAACTTGTGGGACAAAATATATTTTAAAACTATAATATGAAAACATTGGGCAACTGGTTGTATTAGTGCAAGAAAATTTTCCTCCAATGATACTAGCTGTTACTTTTGTCTAGTCTATCCTAATTCACAATAATGGGGATATAATTTTAAGTCCAATTGATCTAATTTGTTATGCTGGATACAAATATAATGTCTGGTTTATGTACTTTTGCACATTCTAAAATATGTCTAGATAATGATTTTTTTATGATGCTCGATAAAAGTTGATAGAATGAGTCATTCTTGATTGTTATATTTGATAAAATGAATCATTTTTCATTGCAATGCCTCCCTTTTTGGGTTACCTTATATTTTTCCTAGAATCACAAGTCCAATAAAAAAACAAGAAACACAATATAGTTAGAGATATAACTTTACCCAAATAATGTAAAAGCAAGATAGATCCTTGTTGAAGTCCCACATTCATGTTAAGAAGATAGAATTCATACTTAGTTACCCAGTTCTCCCCCTAGCCCTTCGAACTAGGCGAATTTTAAACTGGTCCTTAGTTCTGGTCCCGGTTCTCTTTTGGGTTCAAATCTCTAGGACAAACCTAGGTCGAGCCATGGTCTAACTAGGGTAGACCTAGGCAATCCGAGTGCAAACTAGGTACAGTTCCACTGAGAAACACTCTATAATTTAGTGTAGAAAATGATTATTACAGAATTTGAATAAAGATCTTTAAGATTACAAAACAAAATTTGCTGAAGTCCAGATGTTCGTTGCATCAAATTAACCTAGCACTCAAGATATCTTCTAGTGAAATTTTTAAATCCAATTGCTGATAGTGATCCCTGTTTGTAAAATTGGAAGCTTTGTATTGTGATAAATCATATTTTAAACATTAAACAACATCTTCAATAGGTGAAGGGAGTTGCAAGCAACTTATATAACATTTTTCATGTTGGATGTTAATTACAAACTAACAAGCTTTGTACAATGAAAAAGTAATAAGCATTTGACAACTTAGAAAGTGGGAAATGTCATTAGTGCAACTGATCTCATTGACATTGGCATTTTTTGTAAATTGACTAATGCCTTTGATGATGAGAAGAAGAAGATGAAGATTTAGATAGTCCATTAGATGATTATTACTTAGTATAAAGTTCTAATTGTTGATAGTCAAAATAATGATGTTTGGACTCGATACTATTTAATATTTTGATGTTGCTAATAGATATGATGTTAAGATTACAAGTTTATAGTGTTTTTATGATACTATGTGACATTCTAATTTTAATTCATTCTACTTGGCTGCATACATATGTATATGTATATATATACATGTTTTCGCACTAACGAATCCAAACCCCATTTCAAAATTTTGCCGTACTAGCAAACAAATTCTTTGAACCTGAACTTGAACTCGAACTCGAACTGGTAACATAGAATTCATAAAATTAATTATTAATAGTAGGGTTGGAGAAGATATATTCACAATCCACACAAGGAAATTTAAAAATAAAAAAAAAATAAAAAAAAATAAAAAATATATATATATATATATATAGAGAGAGAGAGGGAGAGAGAGAGAGAGAGAGAGAGATCTATAATGATTTTTTTGTATATATAATTCATTATTTGGAGCATGGGAGATTCAATTAAAAGCTTTCTCTAACAATTGGTCCATACAATGCAATCCCTTGGAGAATCATAAAATGTTTTGAGAGCTTGTCCTTTTCAATTAAGCGCATGAGAAAACAAACAATCATTCATTCTGCCTGTCGACCCCACCTAGGGATTGGTGTACTTGAAGGGGGACATAGTGTTGTTGCCTAGTTATCATGTATTTCTCCTTTCCAATCAAGCCCAAGAGCATGGAATGAATATGATAGAGACTATTTTGAATCCATTCCAACAATCAACCATTGTAGATGTTGGAGGAAAAACTACAATAAGGTGCTTGGAGCATCTTTCCCATCTTAGCCCAAGGGTAGGATACCCCTTTCCCCCCTTGACCTCATGTTGTAGATTGCCAGCCATCCACTATGAGGTAGTGTAATTAGAAGAGGACATTGTATCAATTTCTCCCTCCTTGTATTTACTTTCTCACCTTTCAATGACTAATTGCTGTAATGTCCCCTACCTAGTTTATCCTCAAATTTGCCGTAAAATCATAATGACAACAAATTAGGGTTGGGGTTAAATCTTAACAAAAAAAAAAATTTTCAAATAGTACAATCTTGGATTGAGTTCTACAATCATAAGCAACACACACATACATCATTATTAGGGTTAGTCCACAACACACGATAGTCATATAGTGTATATAGCATCATTGCAAACACATTAGAGAAGAAGAACGATAGGTCTACCTAGAGTCATCCTACACTGTGCCCAAAATTGTAACTTTGGCCTTCTTGGCCGTGGTGCTAGCCAACATAGTCATCCACCTAGGGTCCCTACCTGGTGGGGTGCTTGTACCTACTTTCCCTACCCATGCTTCACCTTTGAAGACTTACTAACCATCATTATAGAGTTGGAGAGGAGGTTGTAATGGTAGTTCCTTGATTGACCTATCTAGGGCCAAGAGTGGAACTTTGGCCATCTTAGCCTTGGTGGTAGGCAACATGGACATCCACCCAAGGTCCCTAACTAGATGATGATCATCATGGTTCCTATTCCACTCACACCCTTCTCCTTCTATAATGATGGAAGTTCATAAACCAATTATTGATCTATGCATTAATATCCACTCATAAATATAAAGACAATTTATCAACAATAATGCATAGGCCATCATAATACAACAATGCTATCATTCAGATTACTATATGCTGATTATTACAAGTCTGAAAAAGATTAGTTAGCGTTTGCTTCTAAATATGTGTCTTTTGTTTACACACTTCTGATTTTGATTATTCTTTCTTGTTCGTTGATTCCAATTCTTCTATTCGATGTTGCTGGTTACCCTCAAATCTATATTCCCCCCCCGCTCACATATCCCAAATTATACCCTTACCAAGGGATCCTAGTTTCAAAGGACATCACTCTTCATTATTCAAGGGAGGCATCTAGTAATAAGTCAGAACTTCAGAAAAATGGCAGCTCTTGATTTATATATAATTATTCATTTATTAGTAGTCTGTTATCCTAATCAAACAGTTGTGTTATTGACATGTTCTCAACCTCTCAAGAAACCACACTTTGTTAATAATTACTATTCTGTATTCATGGATTGCGCAACCATATTGTATCAAGTTGCTGTTGTTTCCTAATACATGAATTGCTTGCTGTTCTTGGTTTTATGCTATCATCATTGAATTTTATTCTAATCTTTAGTCTTTTCTACTTTCATCATGCACATCATTCTCCAATTGCAGAAGTGCTTTCCTTTCTATATTGAAATCTTTGTTATAGTTTTAGGCATCAATGATTTTGGTTGGCCTCAGCATACCGCAAATATGCAAAACTCTGTCTTATCCACAATGATGATCATTGATATTTTTGACCGATGCCAGTCGTTGCTTGTTCGGTTAGAAACACAACGCATGATATACTATTGCATGACATATTTGCTGATCAATTCTCAATGACTTTTAGTTGTAGGCTAGAAAATTGTGATATCTTATAAGACAGGTTTCTATTTGATTGATTTTAGTTTTAATTTATGTATTCTGTATTCTACCTTTAAAGAATGATTTTAGGATTTATTAGACGGGGACATGACAATTGCTGCAATTTGATGCTATTGCTTATATCCAATATATAAGATGTTATATATCAAAAATGTAATTTGTTTTGTATATGTTATTTACTATATTAGTGTGTGAGAAATTATGCATTAAAACATTATCATGCTGCATAAATCAGGCATACATAATAAACATATATTCATGCATACCACAATAAACAAGAATTCTATTATGTGTAATGTATAACAATTTCTGATATAATGTCGATAGCTTATATTTAATGTGTTGATATGCTTTTCTGAGCACCGATAAAGTGTTAGGGAGACTTCATTTCAAGCTTTGAAGGAATTATCAATCATCACTCATGAGCCCATACCAACAAATCCTTTACCCATTAATTATTGACCCCACAAGAAATCAAGCAAACGAAAACATGCAATTCAGCAATCAAGCATCATTCTACCAATTCAAAATTAATTAATTAATCACCACCCAAAATATCAATTTAGCATTCATTGTATCATCACTTTTAAATAGTCCAATCAACAATTAATCATAGCTCACCAATACTTTAATTTATCAGATCAAAGAAATTTATTCGTTCAATCAATCATTCACACAAACATCAATCATTCAACAATGGTCAATTGAGGAAAGTAATCTAATAAGCATTGGTGCTCATTCAAGCAGATCAACACATTAAATATAAGCGTTAAAAATCAGATCAGGAATTCAGATTTATTACATCCAGTAGCATTGTTGTTCATCGTGGTATGCACAAATATATTTTTATTATGTATGTTTGATGTATACAGCATGATGATATTTCAATGCTTAAAACCTCTTATACTAATGTAGGCAATAATTTGTGTACAACGAATTATATATTTGATATATAACATCTTATATATTAGAAAGAAGCAATAATGCAGCATATGTAGATATCTAGTCTATTCATGAAATTGCAACGATCAATCATGACAAGGTGATGGAGGAATACAAGGAGGGAGAAATTGTTGTAAGGCCAAATAATATAAAAGCAGCCTGTTCCTACAATTGTTGATTGTTGAAATGGATTCAAAGGTGTCTCAATCATAAGAGGCCAAATAACTCTATGTTGATTCCATGCTCTTGGGCTTGGATCGAAAGGAGAGAAATACATGATAAGGAGACAACAACATTGAGTCCATCATCAAGTATGCTAACACCTAGGTGGGTCCAAGAGGCCAAGTGACTAGGTGTTTATTTCGTGCTCATGGGCATGATTAGAGAGGATATGCTTTTGATGCCTTATATGTTTTTTTGAGGGATTCCATAGAGTGGATTAGTTTTTAGGGAAAACCAATATTTTAATCTTATATGCTTTCTTGTTATAAGAGGAGATAAATAAAGAAACTTGAATAGGGGGTGCAAATAAAAACATATTACTGGGTAGACCACCCCATGCTGTATATTACGTGCCTACCACATGGGGTTAAGTGGGCAAGATCCAAGCACTTCCCAAAAAGAGGACAGGACAAAGGTAGACCTAAGTTCTAAATTAGCATCATGTCATATCGATTATAGATGGCTTGATGAACATGTAAATTATTTGGGCTTTCGAAGGACATTTGGACATTTGCTAATAAGGGACATCCAAACTCAACTCATTGAATGAAGAGTAGAAGAACAAACCAAGATAGAACACAAAATGCATAAGTCAATAAACTAGATAACATTGGCCACACAGTCTTTAATATGCATCATATGACAATGGAATTTGTGGGACATGGGCAGCCTTAGCAACCAACTCCATTCATAGGCGTGGAGATCCCTCTCTCTATCTATGGTCAAAGTCATGTCTTTCTCATAGTAGGAGTTGAATTGTGGCCTCACCATGATACCATGGAGGGAGTTAGAATCTACTAGAATAAAAAATGCTTCCTCATTTGTTTTTAAGACACCTTTAGTTTTGATTAGGGATTCCAACTAAGAATTGTATAGGCTTCCTTGTTTTTTTTAAAGGCACCTTTTCTTTTGATTTGGTATTCAAATCATTCTAAAAGACAATCTATCAAAATAGTATTAACAAAATAGCTGTCCTTATAAGGCCAATTCTTCCCCAATTTAAGAGGTTGAGCATTTTTTTGCAGGGCCTATTTAGCTTAAAATATTAAGGTTCCAATGCTAATAGAAGCTCTAAAGGTGATTTAAAACTTACACCAGGAAATGAAAGCCCCTATTGGTTTGGGGAAAACTAACTTTGGGATGTGGGGACATGAATTTGCCTTCTTAGCTGAGTAAAAGTATCCTATCTTTGTTTCTCTCCTCTCTTATCCAAGGATTGAAGCAAGGTAAAATCATGTATTCTTCAATAGATGCAACAAATCAGAACAAGACCTAACACAGAGAGGAATGGCATAATAGTTAGCCATAATGTTAAGGATGTAATAGGCACTACATATAGGGAAGCTTATTGGATGCTATACATGATAGGGAATAGATGAACATGGTCATTTAAATATCACTCCACATTTTAATTTTCTAGTTGCACCTATCCAATTTGAGTGAGAGCCCATGCCATGATTAGGAGTACAATGAATGCTATGTACGACATTGATTTGAGTGTTATGAAGGTGACTAGGATGAATGGACTAGTGAGCTATCTAACCAATCGAGTTTGCATCCCTATATTGTAGGGCAAGGTAAGGTTGGTTTCTTTGACTTAAAAGCCCAACTTGCTTGAAATGAAAAAGTTGACTATGGGGATTGAATAGATACCATCCAATTCATGGATCTTTTATCACGAAAGTTGTCATGAGTATATAATAGAGCACATGTTTGTGATGAAGGTAAGGCAACTTTTCTATAATATGAAAGGGGTCATATTGGTCCTCTTCACAATGTGCTTGTATAGAATTTCTTACCTTCTCAACCATGGTGTCCATGCCATTATACACATCCCCCAAGCAAGGTGTATTTGTATGCCACATGAGCCCATCAACTTGCATTCAAGACCAAATTCCTCTTCCATATGCTCCATTGATTAGAGACGACCATTTGGCTCAATGCCTCTTTTACCTTGAGGAGCTGTCTCATAACAATTGTATGAGATGTAAAATGGGTCTCGGCAACCTAAGCAAGTTAACAATATGTCAATTAACAATAAAATTATAAATTTTAACTAAATTACAAATCCATGAAACATTGAAACTTAGTAATTTCAAAAAATTAATTTACCTTCAGCTACTACAATTTGGAGTGTTGTGTTCTAAACATGGATTATGACATGTGGTGGTTTGTCTCAAACATTTGTATCTCCTCCCCATCATGGTATATTTTCTTCACCCAATCTATTTGAGTGCCAATATTCAACATGACCAAGTTAAAGGAGTGTACAATGTTTGGGGTACAAAAAATATGGTCATACCTACTCTCAACCAAAAAACTTGCACCCCCTGCAATTTTTGGCATTGTTTGTGACCGCCTGAACCACATCCTCATGACCCACCATCTCCATGGCCTCGATGAGAATTCTAGAAATGAATTCGGAATCCTTCACTTCCCCCTCACAATCAACTACCTTAAAAAACATTACCCCTTTGGGGGACACTGCAATCACATTAATCAGTGGCCGATTTCTTGTCCTTCCAATCATCTAACACTATAGTTAGACTCGAAGTTTTTCAAGATTTTTTGATTGGTTGAAGGTCTTTCTCTAAATGTGTCTTCTCTTGTTGCAATCGAGTTGTACGCACCTTTTCATACCCTGGGCTTGTGTAATCAGCTGGTGATTCTTTGATTGCTGCCACCATTTCCTTCCAATATGTTGAAAGGAAGTCCATTCGCATAGAGGCAATGTGGTAATAGCTTCATCAATACGGTCTCTTGCCTCGATTTTAAATGCAGTGTGCGATGGGCCTCTTTTGTGGGTTGAAATTCCCACTTCTTCCCTATCCTCATGGGTACATGTACCTACAAGAATGGGTGTTGGGAGGATGCAATTGGTTTAGTGGGTGCATGCATCTTGCTCTTTGGGGATGAAGCTTGATAGTAGCTTTTTTTTGATCTTTTGACCAATGCATCAACAACTTCTTGTTCTCTTATAAATGAAACTATTTCTGCACTAGTCATCCCAATACAATTTTTGCTTTTGCACATTCCAAATCCTTTGCAAGCAAGGCCCACAAAATGAAACTTCACTCGAGAATATGAGCTATTGAAAGGTTTTCCTTTGTTACTTTGACAATAATTGCACTACCAATAGTAGGAGCCACACCTCCTGAAACCTGTGATATCCTTGTATGTCTCCACAAAGGAGATCCTATATCAGTTTTGAAATTATCAGTCCCCTGCCCTCCTTGGCCCCCCACTGATCTTTGACTAGCACTACCACTGGCATCCATTCTTGCCTAGTTTTTTGCAACCTATTATACAAGAAAATAAATAAATTTTTATTAGGTCCTAACAACTATGAACATCATGCGTACTAGTGCAAAAAAAACTCAAAAATTTTCTTCAAGAATTTGAAAAAATTCATCAAAATACTCAAGAATGGGATTGATCACTTACCTTGATTGCTTGAAACTCCTTCGAGGAAGCTATCTCTCGCCCTCCAATCAATCCTCTTCGAAAATGGTGAACTTGTCTTCACAATGCAAATTGGAGCCCAAATGAGAAGTAAGCTGTATCTGCAAACAATGTTCCAAAATGAGTTGTGAATGCTTCAACATTCACCTTTAGGGTCGTTTTAGGGTTTCCTTGAAAAAAGAAAGACCTAAAAATATGAACTAGAGCACATGCAAATAAAATCAAATTAAGTTTAGACATTTTTAATTAGTTTTTTGGGCGCTTAGGTGCATGGATTCCTCTAGATGCATCCGAATTCCCTGTGGATTTTGGCCAGAAGCCATCGACAGGCCTTTGGATGCATCTAGAAGTGGCTAGAAGCCATCCACAGGCCTCTGGATGCCCTAGAAGCCAAATATTGGCTTCAAGATGCATCCAGAGGCTTGTGGATGATTTCCAACCAGAATCCATAGGGAATCTGGACACATTTGGAATCTGTACATATCCGCTTTCGAATCCACCATGGGGACGAATCGGTATCCTAGTTAATGCATACTTGATACTCTAGACATGCCTTCATGTTTGATATCTCCTTATTGATTATGTGATTTTCTCTGTAAATATTGACTAATTGATCTATGCAATAATGATGTCTGTAGGGTAGCAACTTTATAGGTTTTCCATGGATATGTTCTCTATACTCTGTATGGTCAACATTTTTTCTCACCATCCTTCATGAGAGCTAATCATCAACTTGGCTCATCCCTTAATCTTTTTAACACAACATAGAAAGTTTTCTTAATCATATGACTTCATGGTTTTCCAAATATCATATTCTTCTACAGATGCATATGCACATCTGCTAACTATACAATTTCTATATTTGAAATGTCTCTCATGTACTAAAATAGACAAAATTAAAAATTGTCAACAAATGAGAGCCAAATTTAGAGATTGTTTTTGTTAGCAGAATACAAATTGCTAAATGATTGGTCTTCCGATAATTAGTATTTGCATTGGATGGTGTAGATACATTGTAATGTGTAAGTGGAGTGCTGATTCAGTTTTAATGTCGTTGAGATGATTGAGCTGCTAATCTAGTCAACCTATGTAATTGACTGTGTGATGCCAAGTTGCAGTATCCTTTCTTGTATGATGAGATCCTGTGAGGATATTACCAATTGCAAGATATGGATTGTCAAAATACAATAAGGTGCATAGATATTGTTGCCATTAGATTTAATGTTATCACAGTAGTATGATTTGTGCGTGATTTTGAAGGAGTTTGTGGATTGTTTTTGCAATAATATAGTGTAACATGGGGACACGTCCCCCCACCAAAACTGGGCCTCACCTGAGACCGGGATGCACTGAGATAGAGGGATGATGTCTCGATGTCTCGGGCGATGCCACTCAGAGCGCCACCTTTGCTGAAGATGGCACTCGACGTCTCCAAAACGTCTTCGTGTCCCTTGTGGGTGCGGGGGGACACTGGGATGTCTCCCATGACAACAAAATGGGGGACATTAAATTTTTCTAAAAATAAGGCATTATTTAATATTTTTTTGGTTCTATTTTTGGTATAATGGGATGTGGGGCCCATTCCTTCCTCCTTTGTTCAAAAGCGTTCTATTCTTAATTTTTATTCACATTTGCATTTCTATTTTTGAAGACTGATATATATTATAAATTAAAAAATATATAATTTGACACACTTTCATTTGCTGATGTTCAATGTTCATTGTTTGTCATTTGATCATGAATCATGATGTTCCAGTTCAAAACTTCAATACAATGTTCAATGTAAGTTTTTTACATCTTTATATCTTATATTGTATAATTGTAGTACATCTTTTCATAACTAGCATTTTAAGTACCATATATATAGTATATACACCCCTACTCCCCCCGTCCCCCGCTATCGCCCCCCCACCGTCCCCAAATAAAGGCCCCTCTATCCCTTTGTCTCGGAAACTTGCTCTACTGTTCCGCCATCCTGTAGGGTGGCGTAACTATGCAATAATATGAATCTTGTGTATCGAACAATGGGATGAGATAGGAAGATTACAGTAGATGATATGTATCTAAGGTTATGTCTATTGATTATAGTATAAATTCAATATCACCTTCCCACAAAAAATTAATATATGAAGCTTGTAACTATTTTTGAGGATGGATGGGCTTTAACAATCATATGTGTATTGGTTTTTTTTTTTTCTAGAATGATCCACAAAATTGCAAAGTAGATTCAAACGGATGTTGTCTTTGAACAATATGATGTCTTTGTGAATGCGTTAATCCAAATATGATATGAATTTATTGATTGCCTCTCTAAAACATAGCTCGAATGGGGTATAGTGCTCTAGGATGTAGTTCCAATAGTTATTGTCGTAGGGTTTTTGATGTGTGTTATTCTGTCATGGAGTCAGTGTTTTTGATATGTAAATTAGTGCATGAATAGATTTGAAATCAAGTGTAGTAGGATGTAATTGCAATTATTTGATGCCAATGATATTGATCTCCAACGTTGATTTGCAAAAGATGATAAATTTTGATTAGTCCAATAACGTTAGGACATGACTTCACCATATTGAAGAAATGAGTAAATGAAGGAGGATCTCTCACCTTTAAAATTGCTTTCCAATGATTAATTACTCAATCATAATAGTAGACACAAGAAACAATATGTTATGAATGACTATAATGAACAACCAAATATTTTACTTAAATATGCGATGGTAAGTGCTAAGTTTCAAAGGTAGGAGTCCCAAAAGTGGTCGCCCAAATTCAAAATATAAGGAAAAGTTGATGCAAGGCTGGTAGGGAAAAGGACATGATACAATCATCTAACAGCTTGCCAAGAGTACACACGGAAGCAAACACATATTGAGTAGCAAGAACTAAGAGATTTATTGATTGATTAGACAATTGGTATGATGAAATATACTTTTAGAACATTCAACATGCTTGACTGTGAGGCCTTTCGGGTTGCGGCCAATACAAAGAAATTACAATCAGAGAGCTAGAAGCTCATCTTCTTCCCATCTCCAGGCATTACTTCCTTCTTTTTTTGATATTTCTCTAAAGCTAATCCAAGTTCTTATATACCTAGCAAGACCACAAGTTGGCCTGTCAAGCATTAGTTACAATATAGGTCTTGCCTTGGAGGAGTAAACCACAACCCAAGCAATGGGCATTAATTATTCACGCACTATTAAGGATAGGTCTTCACACGAGCAAGGAGTCGATTCCTAGTTGTGCAAGACGCCATATCATCATAGGAAACCGTGCCGAAAGAAATAACCAACCATGCTTTACAAAATCACAGGAAACAAAGGTCAGAGAAATTGACACAAAACTCGAAGCATTAGGGCACATTAACTTATGCGATTGTAGGGTAAGAATCCAAAATAAGTCCTCAACGAGATTCCAACTGCACACAACCTGAAACCACAAGCAACAATGGCTACTTCACGAACATCAAATGGTACTAAAATTAGAGCAATATTTTTGGTTATGTAAGATTGCTCATTGACCCAAGATGTTCCTGCATCAGACACCTGGGGTAAGTAAAGAAGTGATGTCCACATTTGGAGACCCTAATGCTCTGACCTGAATCATAAAGATCCAACTTAGCTTGTGTTATGCATGAACTCTCTTCAACTGGTTTTATCTTTCAACTAAACAAGGTACTCCATGTAGTCTTTTCCTCTGGTGCTCTTACTTTGCTATCCAAAACTTTTTCAACATTGTCAATCTTCCTCTTGGGGTAATCTAGTTTATCTTTTAATTCTTCATCTGATTCAAAATACTTAAAGTTTTTGCTATATTGAATGTTGGTGAAATATCCTTCTGATAATACAACTTTAAAAGCATTTACACTGCCAAACTTCCTCAAAATCTTACAAGGACCAAACCTCTTCATTCTAAACTTACTATAGGGATCAACTGGGAATCTATTCTTCTTCAAGTGAACCATAACCTCATTACCAATCTCAAAAGATTTATGTTTTCTTCCTTTATCTGCCCTCTGTTTATGCTGCTGGTAACTAGTTTCCAAATTCTTCTTTACTTCCTCATGTAGAGTCTTCATGAAATCTGCAAATTCCTCTGCTTCAACACTCCTCTTCATCTTAGTACTCAAGTCCCTCAACTCAGTAGTTCCTTTTATGATGTATTTCATGTACTATTTCAAAAGGTATTTTCTTAGTACCTCTATTCACATAATTGTTGTATGCAAACTCTGCTTGTGCCAAAATCAAATCCCAATTAGTTGGCTTATCTCCAACAAAACATCTCAACAAATTACCCAAACTCCTATTCACAACTTCAGTTTGTCCATTTGTCCGTGGATGAAATGTAGGACTAAACTTAAGCTTAGTATCCAATTTCTTCCAAAGTGTCCTCCACAAATAACCAGTAAACTTATCCCTATCTGAAACAATAGTCTCAAGTAACCCATGCAATCTCACCACTTTTTTAAAGAATAAATTAGCTACATGTACTGCATTAGATGCCTTCTTACAAGGTACGAAATGAGCCATTTTAGAAAATCTGTCAACCACCACTAGAATAGAATCATTACCTCTCTGAGTTCTAGGTAAGCCAAGCACAAAGTTCATAATTGATATCTTCCCAAAGTTTATTTGGTATAGACAATGGTGAATATAAACCCAAATTCAGACTAATTCCTTTTGCTGTTTGACAAATTTTGCAACTCAACCATTTTTTGCACATCCTTATATATATAAGGCTAGTAATATCTGTCAAAGATCATCTTTATTGTTTTGTCAATTCCAAAATGTCCAACAAGTCCACCACTACGTTTCTCCTTCATGATGTTATCTCTTATAGATTCTCTCAGTACGCACTACTGAATTCCCTTAAACATGTCTTCTTGAATGAAAAAATCAGCCCAATTATCGTGTTTACTCTTCATCTGGTTCTTACAAGCTTTCTGAGGTTTTGCAAAATCAAGATCAATTTCATACAAATGTTTCGAATCTTCAAAATCAAGTACCTCAACTCTCATTTCTAGTAGGGAAAAGGACAGGATCCAATCATCTAACACCTTGACAAGAGTACACATAGAAGCAACCGCATATTGAGCAACAAGAACCAAGAAATTTATTGATTGATTAGACAACTAGTATGATAAAATGTACTTTTAGAACATTCGACATGCTCGATTGTAAGACCTTTCGAGTTGCGGCCAATACAAAGAAATTACAATCAGAGAGCTAGAAGCTTGTCTTTTTCACCTTCCATCTATTCTACTATCTTCCTAATTCCATGCATTACTTCTTCTCATATTTCTCTAAAGCTAATCCAACTTCTTATATAGCCAACAAGACCACAAGTTGGCTTGTTAGGCATTAATTACAATATAGGTCATGCCTTGGAGGAGTAAACCTTAACCCAAGCAATGGGCATCAATTGTTCACGTGTTATTAAGGATAGGTATTCACACAAGCAAGGAGTCGGCTCCTAGCTGCGCAAGATGCTATGTCATCATAGGAAATTGTGACAAAAGAAATAACCCGCTATGTTGGATGAAATTACAGGAAACATAGGCCAGAGAAATCAACACAGACCTCGAAGCATAAGGCACATTAACTTATGCGCTTATAGGGTAAGGATCCAAAAAAGGTTCTCAACAAGATTCCAAATGCACAAAACCTAAAACCACAAGCAACAATGGCTACTTCATGAACACCAACTATTACTAAAAATATTGCATTGCTCATTGACCCAATATACTCCTGCGTCAGACGCCTGGGGAAAGTAAATAATCGATGTCCACATCAAGAAACTCTAATGGTCTGACCTAAATCATAAAGATCCAACTCAACTTGTGTTATCCATGAACTCTCTTCAACTTGTTTATCTTTCAACTAAACTAGGTACTCCATGTAGTCTTTTCCTTTGGTGCTCTTACTTACTTTGCTAACCAAAACCTTCGCAATGCCGTCAGTCTTCCTCTTGGGATAATCTAGGTTATATTTTAATTCCTCATCTGATTCAAAATGCTGAAATATTTTTGCAATATTGAATATTGGTGAAATATCCATATCTTTTGATAATGCAACTAAAAACTCATTTCCACTATCAAATGCTATTAAGGACAGGTCTTCACCTGAGTAAGGAGAGTCGACTCCTAGCTATGCAAGACACCATGTCATCACAAAAAATTACATTGAAAGAAATAACCCACCATGCTTGATGAAATCACTGGAAACAAATTCTAGAGAAATCAATGCAAAACTCAAAGCACAAGACACATTAACTATTGTGCTCTTAGGGTAAGGATCTGAAATAAGTCCTCAACAAGATTCCAACTGCACACAACTTGAAACCACAAGCAGCAACGATTACTTTATGAATAGCAAATGGTACTGAAAATAGAGCAATATTTCTGGTTGATGCAAGATTGCTCATTGATCCAAGATGCTCCTGTGTCACATGTTCAAACTAACAGAAGATGGCACACTAGTGTGCCCCCTCGTGGTGAGTAACTAGCTCTTGGGGGAACGTAAGAGCTAATAGCAAAATAGAATAGGTGTGGCCTAAGGAGGAGACATGACAATATGTATACTCTTGCCCACTTCTACTAGCTATAGTTCTAGGATTGTCACTCCTTGATCTCAAAGTACTTAATTGTTTGAAAAATGAAGGTTTAAGAATGAGGAGAATACAGTGACCCCTCTTGAAAGTGCTTACCCACAAGCAAGCTCAATTCACTCCCTCCTTGATCGGTTTGGTAGTTGAAGCATTAATGGGTAATCCCATCATTTTTTTTCTTATGACTTACACATCAAAACAAGTACATGTAGAGCTTCTATAGAGTGTGGTAAGTATGCTATTGATCATGCTAAGTATGCCACTATAACAACTAGGCCCAAAAGTTAATATAGCATCCCTCTCGGCCTCAGGTGATAGTATAATTGAACATCCAAAATGGGATGATTTGTTGATTATTTATAGGATCGTTTTTCTGCAAATGTAATAACACTACCATTTATTTCTGTGTTCCAAATGCAGATTTGAATGTCATATAAATATGAGAAGAGACATGTCTCTGTATGGTAAATTATATAAATATGAGAAGAGACATGTCTCTGTATGGTAAATTATAAGTTAATTATCATTAGACAATATATTAACAATAATATATATATAAACATAATTATATGTAACAATACGTTATATATATAGGGGAGTTTGTCTAATTGATGATTAACCAATAACCATATAAGGATTATCTCTAGGTCCATTCAATTCGATTGAAGCTACAACATTAACACTCCCTCTTAGTTAGGGAGGATTGTTATAGAACACATTATGCTCTCAAGCAAATAGAGAGATATCATCTCAATATGATATTCTTGAATGACATATTTAAGGATATCAACATATATCCATCAACTTAGATGTTATCTTTCAATCATCCAAAGTATGATTCAAGAAGAAATATCAATCACACTTATATTCTTTTGTTATGTGCATTAGCATCATGTTCATAATGCCTACCAAAAGAATATGTTATATCCTAGAAGGATATGAGTTATCTGACTTCCGACACACTTTGGGACACCGAATGTAGTCTATCTGATAACAAACAATCAAAATGTCATGTTCTCCATCATGACATGTATCATGCTCTTTGACACTCTGAGATAGCAACTTGATGTAGATTATAATGATATGTTCATTATCATAATATCTGGCACTCCAAGACAACTTAATGTAGTCAATCATGATAATAGGTCAAACCATTGTTAAGATCGTCACCTTACAATAGCGACCTCACAAATACATCAATGAAAGATTGTCACCTTTCATGACATAATCCACATATGCAATATTATAACTCTCGTGATATCCACCATGAACCAAGTCAGAGGGAACTTCAAACTTTTCTCACAATGAAGAATGTATTACAAGGAATTTCACCTCAAACTTCTCCTTCTCAATTTATGGACTTGGTCCAAGGTTGCTTTTGAGGTAATGCCAGACTCCCTTTGAAACTGATATCAACCTTCCGACCTGCTCGCACAAGGTTGCCTCTGATGAAGTGACAGATTCCCTCTTTATATAGTCGGATACTTAATGTTAACCATCAAAGATATTTTTTTCAAGGCCCTCACTTTATCTAGCTTGATCATCAGATGACTAATAAATTCCAGATCATAGCTTTTTTGGAGTTACTATCATAAGATTGAGTCTACACAATATTTGGTAGCATGTATAAAGTACCTACCTTCTTTTCTTGCAAGAACATCCCCATACATAAAGGAAAAGATTGAGGCAGATAACTCTTATAGTACATATGGAAATACAATTAAGAGAGAGAATACTGTGAGTAGATAAATGTAATATTTAAAGCTAATGGTGCATCCTTGATACAAGTTGCTTTCTTGATACAAGTTGCTTTAGTGAAGGCCTATATGCGTTAAATCAAAGGATGATTTATATTTGAAACTCTAAAGATGTCCTTTCCCTGATATCTCCCCTTTTTAAAGATGGTTCAAGTGGGAATGGAACATTGGTTATTGTCCCCCCCCCTCCCTTGCCACAATGTAAAATTCCCACTCATATCGTTTGAGCAATTCTACATTACATCAAATAGGGAAAACTTCTTTTTGGAACCTCCAAATTCGTTAAAGTCAATTATTTATAAAGTTGTTTTTCTATGGATAAGGATCACAACTCCAAAAAGACATAATTCTTGCCAAATGAGCCCAATTGATTTAGCCCAATTAATTCAATCCTCACAACTCTACAATTGCTACTTTCAAGATTAATGTGTCCTTCTCATTGGTGGTCTTGAAGATTGTGTTGAACTCGCAAGGAAATACCTTGTGAAAAAATATTAAACACATAGATAACAACCCAATCTCTTCCTCCCCAAGTTCTTCGCACTGTTGTCCTTAGAAGCAACACAAGGTTTTTTCTTTTAAAAGAAAAGAAAAGAAATCACAACAACAGTAACATCGCAAGGAATGTTCATGCCCATGGACATGGATGTGGATGCTCTTGTGAGTTGAGAAGACAATGTGGGTGTTTCTAATAACAATGGACATCGAAACAAAGGCTAGTCCTTCACTATCTCAAAAAATATAATGCGCACAACCTAAAACCACAACCAACAATGGCTACTTCATGAACACCAACTAGTACTAAAAATATTGCATTTCTCATTGACCCAATATACTCCTGCATCAAACACCTGGGTTAAGTAAAGAATTGATGTCCACATCAGGAAATCCTAATGCTCTGACCTAAATCATAATGATCCAACTCAACTTGTGTTATCCATGAACTCTCTTCAACTTGTTTATCTTTCAACTAAACTAGGTACTCCATGTAGTCTTTTCCTTTGGTGCTCTTACTTACTTTGCTATCCAAAACCTTCGCAATGCCGTCAGTCTTCCTCTTGGGATAATCTAGGTTATATTTTGATTCCTCATCTGATTCAAAATGCTGAAATATTTTTGCAATATTAAAATTGGTGAAATATCCATATCTTCTAATAATACAACTAAAAACTCATTTCCACTATCAAATGCTATTAAGGATAGGTCTTCACCCGAACAAGGGGAGTCGACTCCTAGTTGTGCAAGACACCATGTCATCACAGAAAATTGCACCGAAAGAAATAACCCACCATGCTTGATGAAATAACAGGAAACAAATTCTAGAGAAATCAACACAAAACTCAAAGCACAAGACACATTAACTAGTGTGCTCTTAGGGTAAGGATCTAAAATAGGTCCTCAACAAGATTCCAACTGCACACAACTTGAAACCACAAGCGACAATGATTACTTTATGAATAACAAATGGTACTGAAAATAGAGTAATATTTCTGGTTGATGCAAGATTGCTCATTGACCCAAGATGCTCCTGCGTCACATGGCCAAACTAACAGAAGATGGCACACTAGTGCGCCCCCTCATGGTGAGTAACTAGCTCTTGGGGGAACATTAGAGTAATGGCAAAATAGAATAGGTGTGGCCTAAGGAGACATGACAATATGTATACTCTTGCTCACTTCTACTGGCTATAGTTCTAGGATTGTCACTCCTTGATCTCAAAGAACTTAATTGTTTGAAAATTGAAGGTTTAAGAATGAGGAGAATACAGTCACCCCTCTTGAAAGTGCTTACTCACAAGCAAGCTGAATTCACCTCCTCCTTGATCAGTTTGGTAGTTGAAACATTAATGGGTAATCTCATCATTTTTTTTCTTATGACTTACACATCCAAAGAAGTGCATGTAGAACTTCTATAGAGTGTGGTAAGTATGCTATTGATCATGCTAAGTATGCCACTATAACAACTAGGCCCAAAAGTTAATATAGCATCCCTCTTGGCCTCATGTGATAATATAATTGAACATCCAAAATGGGATGTTTTGTTGATTTTTTATAGGATCGTTTTTCTACAAATGTAATAACCCTACCATTTATTTCTGTGTTCCAAATGCAGATTTGAATGTCATATAAATATGAGAAGAGACATGTCTCTGTATGGTAAATTATAAGTTAATTATCATTAGGCAATATATTAACAATAATATATATAAACATAATTATATATAACAATACATTATATATATATGGGAGTTTGTCTGATTGATGATTAACCAATGACAATATAGGGATTATCTCTAGGTCCATTCAATTCGATTGAAGCTACAACATTAACACTCGCTCTTAGTTATGGAGGATTGTTATAGAACACATTATGCTCTCAAGCATATAGAGAGATATCATCTCAATATGATATTCTTGAATGACATATTTAAGGATATCAACATATATCCATCAACTCAGATGTTATCTTTCGATCATCCAAATTATGATTCAAGAAGAAATATCAATCACACTTATATTTTTTTGTTATGTGCATTGGCATCATGTTCATGATGCCTACCAAAAGAATATGTTATATCCTAGAAGGATATGAGTTATTTGACTCCCGAGTTTTGACACACTTTGGGACACCGAAAGTAGTCTAACTGATAACAAACAATCAAAATGTCTTGTTCTCCATCATGAAAAGTGTCATGATCTCTGACACTTTGGGATAGCAACTTGATGTAGATTATCATGATACGTTCATTATCATGATATTTGGCACTCCAAGACAACTTAATGTAGTCAATCATGATAATAGGTTAAATCATTGTTAAGATTGTCACCTTACAATAGTGACCTCACAAATACATCAATAAAAGATCGTCACCTTTCATGACATAATCCACATATGCAAAATTATAACTCTTGTGATATCCACCATGAACCATGTCAGAGGGAACTTCAAACTTTTCTCGCAAAGAAGAATGTATTGCAAGGAATTTCACCTCAAACTTCTCTTTCTCAATTTGTAGACTTGGTCCAAGGTTTCTTTTGAGGTAATGCTAGACTCCCTCCGAAACTAATATCAACCTTCCGACCTCCTCGTACAAGGTTGCCTCTGATGAAGTGATAGTTTCCCTCTTTATATAGTTGGATACTTAATCTCAACCATCAAAGATATTTTCTTCAAGGTCCTCGGTTCATCTAGCTTGATCATCAAATGACTAATAAACTCCAGATCATAGCTTTTTTGGAGCTACTATTATAAGATTTAGTCTACACAATATTTGGTAGCATGTATAAGGTACCTACCTTCTTTTCTTGCAAGAACATCCCCATACATAAAGGAAAAGATTGAGGCAAATAACTCTTATAGTACATTTTGAAATACAATTAAGAGAGAGAATACAATGAGTAGATAAATGTAATATTTAAAGCTAACGGTGCATCCTTGATACAAGTTGCTTTAGTGAAGGCATATATGCGTCAAATCAAATGATGATTCAGATTTGAAACTCTAATGATGTCCTTTGCTTGATATCTCCCCTTTTTAAAGATGGTTCAAGTGGGAATGGAACATTGGTTGTTGTCCACCCTGCTACAATGTAAAATTCCCACTCATAACATTTGATAAATTCTACATCACATCAATTATGGAAAACTTCTTTTTGGAACCTCCAAATTCGTTAAAGTCAATTATTTATAAAGTTGTTTTTCTATGGACAAGGATCACAACTCCAAAAGGACATAATTCTTGCAAAATGAGTCCAATTGATTTACAATTAATTCAACCCTCACAACTCTACAATTGCTACTTTCAAGAATAATGTGGCTTTCTCATTGGTGGTCTCTAAGATTGTGTTGAACTCACAAGGAAATGCCTTGCGAAAAAATATTAAACACATAGATAACAACCCAATCTCTTCCTCCCCAAGTTCTTTGCATTGTTGTCCTTAGAAGCAACAAGAGGTTTTTTTTTAAAAGGAAAGAAAAGAAAAGAAAAGAAATCGCAACACCAGTAACATTGCAAGGAATGTTCATGCCCATGGACATGGATGTGGATGCTCTTGTGAGCTGAGAAGACAATGTGGGTGTTTCTAATAACAATGGACATCAAAACAAAGTCTAGTCCTTCACTATCTCAAAAAATATAATGAGGTCATGGGATTGCTCAATATATTACTTACTCCACACGATAATATCACAAGGACTCATCATAATTGGCCCCACTTTGGTATCATAATACTGAATTATTATAGAGAGTATCATATAACCATGTGTTTGGATGATTCTAGCAAGAATTTTTTAAATATTGTGGTCTCTCCTATTAGACTTCCTTGATATTGAGGGGCAATTAATCAAAGTGTTATAAATCTCAATTCCTAATGTCGCTTTTAATTTGTGTAATAAATTAATAATGATGATAGAATTGCAATACAAATATAATTCTCTCTTCACAATTCTCCCTTACACATATACACTATCTTTTTCTTTGTCATTTTAAAAACGGATGGTCATTAAGTTCAAGATCTTGCACAATCTGTCGAGTTGATTTTTGTTCCCTTCATTTTGCACAATATATGTAACAATACATTATATATATAGGGGAGTTTGTCTAATTGATTACTAACCAATGACCATATAAGAATTATCTCTAAGTCGATTCAATCTGATTGAAGCTACAACATTAACAATCCCTCTTAGCTAGGGAGGATTGTTATAGAACACATTATGCTCTCAAGCATATAGATAGATATCATCTCAATATGATATTCTTGGAATGGCATATTTAAGGATATCAACATATATCCATCAACTTAGATGTTATCTTTCGATCATCTGAAGTATTATTCAACAAGAAATATCAATCACACTTATATTCTAATAATAAGCAATCAAAATGTCATGTTCTCCATCATGACAAGTATCATGATTGGCACTGCAAGTTAACAGCTTGATGTAGATTATCATGATGCATTCATTATCATGATATCTGGCACTCCAGGACAACAACTTAATGTAGTCAATCATGACAATAGGTCAAATCATTGTTAAGATCGTCACCTTACAATAACGACCTCACAAATACATCAATGAAAGACCATCACCTTTCATGACATAGGCCACATATGCAAGATAGTAACTCTTGTGATATCCACCATGAACCAAGTCAGAGGGTGGATCTACCATAGCTGCTGCTAGAGGGTGGAACAAGGGTTTTCACTTCAAACTTATCTCACAAAGAAGAATGTACTACAAGGAATTTCACCTCAAACTTCTCGTTCTCAATTTGTAGACTTGGTCCAAGTTTGCTTCCGAGGTAATGCCAGACTCCCTTTGAAACTGATATCAACCTTCTAACCTCCTTGCACAAGGTTGCCTTTGATGAAGTGACAGATTCCCTCTTCACATGGTAGGATACTCATAATCTCAACCATCAAAGATATTTTCTTGAAGGCCCTCACTTTATCCAGCCTGATCATCAGATGACTAATAAATTCTAGATCATCTCTTCTTTGGAGCTACTATCATAAGATTAAGTCTACACAATATTTGGTAGCATGTAAAAGTACCAACCTTCTTTTCTTGCAAGAACATCCCCACAATGTAAAATTCCCACTCATATCCCTTGAGCAATTCTACATCACATCTAATATGGAAAATTCTTTTTGGAACGTCCAAATTCATTAAAGTCAATTATTTATAAAGTTGATAAGTAGGAGATAATTTTAACAAGAAGTCAAATTGTGATATTGCTATCAGGATTTAATTGTGTGATTTTGAGTCAAACTCATCGACCCATGTTTCATGAGTAGTGAGTCAAATTAGCAAGCTTTGGGTTTAACCATGGAGGAAACTCCGTAGTTAAGCGCGGTCAGGTTGGAGTAGTATTGGGATGGGTGACCTCCCGGGAAGTCCCAGTGCTTCATGCCTGTGAGCATCACCTAGATGCAATGAGTGTTAAGTGTTCCATTTATTCTCATGAGAGATGTATTCATGTTGAATCACTACTCATGAAACATGGGTCAATGAGTTTGACTTAAAATCACACAGTTAAAATCCTGATAGCAATATCACAATTTATAAAGTTGTTTTTCTATGGACAAGGATCACAACTCCAGAAGGACATAGTTCTTGCCAAATGAGCTACTATTTTGCGAATTAAGAAGAAAATATAAGCTACAGACAAAGCTTCTAGCTATACACTTTCACAATTGCTCTTGGTCAAAGCTCTGACTTCAATTGTTTCTTAACACTTTTCTATTTAATTCACTAGACCAATTACCAATAACACAAGACAATATGAATCAAAGACAAGTTGGATGAATCATAGACAAAGCTTGCAATTCACACAAATAACAATCTCACTTAATCAAAGTTAAATCTCAAATGCTCCTTTGTATTCACTTTCTCTCAAAATAGTGCTTACACAAACAAAGTTATGCTGGCACAATTTCTCTAGAGTTTTCCTGCACACAATATAATGATCTTTATAATGAGGGGGGCACTCCTTTATATAGGCATAGGAGTTGAGAAAAAGATGGAGGAAAAAGTGGGAGCAACTCAACCAACTTTGACCTAGTCTAACTACAGGAGAAAATATAGGGTTACATGCAACTGCACGTGCAACTTGCATTACATCATACACATGTAACGTGCGTTACATGTAATTACACATCTTCATGTAATGCATCCTTTCCAACTACAAACATAAAAGAAGAAGAAAGAAGACGGAAGAGAGTTGAAACAATTCTGAAGGGCCTTGTACTTGACAATGCAATCTTGGATGATCACAAGATCAAAAGTTCCTGTACTTTGTATTGCTACATTCACTTTGATAACCATGGTGTTGTGTCTTTTGATAACCTCTGGCTCTCTTTGATAGGTTATCCATTGTCATGTGGAAACTTGATGTGATCCATCTTTTCTTGCTTAACTTGTCGTGAATTCTCCTTTGTAGATTGATACATTCTGGATTTTCTGACACTTTGAAAACCTTCTTGATGTTGTCCGGATGTAAAATCGGGATAACTTTCCATCAACATCTTTAACTCTTTAAAAAAAAACAAAAGTAAAGTGCTTGGCACATGGGAATGTTTGCAAATGGAGATTGCTTTCAAGATGTCATCACACGAAAAATGATTGCATGTAATGAAGAATGAAAAGTGAGATGACATGCAAATGCGGATGGAAGACGAGCTTTTACATGTAAGTGCAAATGAAAGATGAGGTGCAAAGCATGGAAAGATGTGGAAAATGGAAAAGTATGCATTTGCTCATGGAGACGTGAATGCATATGGAGAGGCAAAAATGGGATTACATGCATATGTGTATGGTGAATGAGATGAAAAATATGTAATCACATTTTGTCGGATGAGATGTGAAGTGTTGTGGCATGGAAAATAGAAGGTGGAATGTGATGATGCTTTTGCATGAAATGGAAAGTGGAGTGAAGTGAAATGTGCTCAAGTTCTTGGGAAAGAACTTGCAATTACTTCCAAAATGGAGAAAAAAATGAAATGCAAACAAGCAAGACAGAAAAACAAGCACATGCCTTTGGCAAAAGACTCAAACATGTCAAGATGCAATGCACTTCAACATGTAATTTCAAATTTGGAGTTTGGGAAAATTTCAGAAGTGTGAAAATGAGAGTTTTCATCATTTTTAAAGGCAAAATGCACTTTTCATGGCATATATATGGACAAATGGCAATCATCAAGCAATAATATGCATGGAAATAGAAAGATAAGCATGAATTGATGAGCAAGATAGAAAGATTCCACTTACATGAAGATTAAGTGCCAAAAATGAAGGAGAAAGAGCTAAAATAGCAAGTTTTATAGACTTAAGACCAATTCACCCTTAAATCCGATTTTCAAACAACCTGTTGACTTTTTCCGTACATGCATGTAATGGACATTCAATGGTCGAATTTGACTTGAGAAGACCAAAAATGTGGTCTCTAAAGACAATATCATGCATTTAAAACTCAAAAACAATCCCTCTTAATCAAAGGTATGGGACAAAAATGCAATTTTTTGAGTTTTTTGAACAAAAGCATGACATCTTTGTGCAAAAATATGGGCCGTTTTTGCAAAAACGTGGCCGAAAAATGCATGTTTTTGAGTCATTTTTGACTTGTGAATGCAAAAACGACTTCCCCAAATGGATATATATGGATCCAAATGCAAAAAAGTTGCTTTAAAACATATAAAAGTTGATTTAAACCTCAATTTTCCAGGCATTTTAAGCAAAAACGTGATTCATTATGAAAGTTTGAAAAACGTTTTTGAGGCAAATAAATCCATTTTAGAAGCAAGGAAACTCATTGCCATCCAAAACGTTTCAAATCGAACAAATCCCATGCAAATCCATTGAGTAAAACTCAAGTTATGAGCAAAAATGAAGGAATTTTGGAGTTTTTCACAAAAACATGCCCTAGATATGAACTCCCAAAAATGGTTTTCAGCATATTAAACTCATCTTTGATGGAAGCAAAATGATCACCAAGCAAAAATGCCTTGAATGCAAAAGATTTCGTTCAAATCCATCAAGAAAATCTTGAGTTATGGCCAAAATCGGATTCTTGACGAGCAAGAACACATTTCCTTCTCAAAATCGGACATTTTCATGGTCATTACATATTTTAAAACATGTCTTCATGTAAAATCGGACCTTTTGAGGTCAATTACATGTTCTAAAATGTGTCTTTATGCAAAATCATACTTTTTGGAGTGCATTGTAAGTTTTAAAACATGCTCATGGGCAAAATCGAACCTTTTGAGGCCATATGCATGTTTTAAAATGTGTCTCACCTTTTTGATGCTTAAGCACAAAAATTCTACTTTTCATGTCATTGCATCAAAAAGGTCCACATTCATAAGCATTTGATGTAATGGCATGAAAAGTATCCTCAAAAGTGAGTTTTATATGTAATAACATGAAAAGTTTCCACTTTTCATAGTTTTTACATGCAAATGCACATAAAAAGTCCACTTTTGAGGCTTTTAAGTCATATATTTCACTTAAAATTATAAAAATGTCATCAATATGGGTCAAAAATAATATTTATGTATCATATTATTCAATATAACACATAAATATTATTTTAAAGTGACATTTAAATAAGTATTTGATTTTAAAACTAAAAATTTAAAATGTAACTATATAGTTCTATAGTTACTTTAAGTGAAAAATTAAAAAGTAACTCAACTTAAAATTATAACATAAAGTGCACCTATGTCATAGGTTTCGGCAAACTTCATGCATGAAGTTCAAAATTTGTCGAATTTCTTGATAATCTAAAAAAATCATTTAAATTTGCCCTAAAATTCGTCTAGTAGCATTGACGTTTTCATTCTAATCGTTGCATAGTTCAAACAAGGAAACAAAAGCTAGGGCAGTCCACTAATCGACAATGTAATCGTGCTTTAATTGTGCTTCCACCACAACTGGCAAATGGTCGTATCTACTTCACTCTTCATCGTGATGGTAGGATCTTTGTTTTGACTAGTCGTTTATTTTCTGTGCTGCTCCATCTGAATTATAAGGTTAGCCTTTCTGCAACTATTACAACATCCAAAAGGAGTATCGACATTAAAAAAATTGCCATTGTCGTTAGAGATATGTCAATTTTTTTAATGTTTAAAAAAAACACTAGCAAATCGAAATGGTAATGTGTGGAAGAGGGTGATGTAGAAGTCAGAGAACTGAATGGAAACGTTTCTATTTCTAAATCTAGCGAGAAGTGTTCGAATTTAACATATTCGTTATATATTTAAATTTTTAATTTATGAAAAATAAAATTTTAATATAGTTAAATTACAATGTTCTAAATTTTTTTTATTATGTGTTCAAAATTAATATCATATTGTTTACAATTTTTAATTTAATATCATATTATATTATCTTAATAATAGTAAATTAAATTTAACTATTGAATTTCAAATTTATTTTATTTTTATAATAATTTATATTGATAATAATTATTAGTTTATATTTTATATAAGTATATTGATATTTTTTCATATGTATTACTTATGTCTATAAAATAATTCAAATCTATATAAGTCAAATTTTTTACTTTGTCGAACTTCATCCGAATTTAATTGCTGCCGAACTCGAACTTGAATTTGAACCTTGTGACTTAGAAGTGCACTATAGTCACTTTAAGTTATAAATTTAAAGTAAAAGTAACTTAACAACATAACAAAAAGTGAGTAAAATGTTATATTTTTGAAAAAGTGAATGTTAAATTTAAAATATAACATGATTTTTTAAATTTGTGCTGTTGCATCAAAAGGGTCCACTTTTTGGGCACTAAAATGACCATATCTCTTAACTGAAAACTCCAATTGACCTCTAAGTTTGACCAAATCAAAGGGAAAATTGAAAGGCATGACATGAGCAAAAACCAAAGGACTAAAAAGAAGCAAACATAAACTCAAAAGCAAAGAATGGACTGTGAAGGCTTCAAAAATCAAGCAAAGGCTCGACAGAAAGCAAAACAGAAAAGACTTGACGAAGGCCTTTAGTAAAATGATTCATTATATCAATTGATACTAATTGGTTGATCAATACTAACCAATTAAATAATGAACTAAACTCAGAGAAATGAGAAACTAAGTTTGAAAAAGTTTCGTACTGTTACTTACATTTTGTGGTGACAAAATGCAGGAGAACAGGTCCAATCTGTGATTGTCTATTTGTGTCAGCATTGCTCCGATTGCGTAGTTCGATGCATCAATAGGTACATGGAACTCCTTGTCCTAGTTTGGAGAAGTGAGAATAAGTGCTCTGGCTAGTCTTGTTTTCAACCCCTGAAAGGCTTCATCGTGTTCTGTTTCCTATTTTCAAGGTTCTCCTTTGCAAGTTAGCTTGTCCAGAGGGTAAGATTTTTTGGCAAAGTTTTTAATAAACCTTCGATAGTACCCTTTGTGTCTTATGAATGATTTTACTTCAGTCACATTTATCGAAGGTGGCATTTCCAGAATCACTTGGACCTTATCTAGATTTGTCTTCAATCTTGCCTTCCACATGATGTGTCCCAACAATTTTTTGTGAGGTACCATAGATCTACACTTCTTAGGGTTTAGTGCTATTCGTGCCCATCTACATCTTTCCATGCATTCCTGGAGTGCAGTTAGATGCTTGTCCTCTGCATTGAAAACTGACCAATCGTCGAAGAATGCTTTGAAGCTTCCTACTGACATCTTGTCAAAGATGTGTAGGATGATTCTTTGAAATGTTGTCGGGGTGTTACATAGCCTGAACGACATCTTGCTGTAGGTGTACACTCCATCTTCTATCACCAAGGTTATTTTGAGCTTATCTTCCTTTGCGATGGATATTTGGTTGTAACTAGAAAATCCATCCATGAATGAATATATTTCATGCTCCACAAATTCCTCCAAAATATTGATAGTAAATGGTATTGGGAATGGATCCTCAATTGTTGCTGCATTTAGATAGCGAAAGTGTACACATATCCTTATTTGAGTGGTATCAACTTTCAGTGATATCACAATTGGAGATACCCACTCACTTGTCTGTACTCGAAAAATAACACCGTCATCAAGCATTCGGTTAATCTCGTCCATGACCCGTGCAACATAGCTCTTGTTCATGCGGTATGGTTGCTTCCGTACGGGTACTGCTCTTTGTATTAGTTGGATGTGGTGGACACACAATTCTGGCAGTACCCCCTTCAGGTCTTTGTATATCCACACGAAAAAATCCTTATACTCCATGAATATCTTAAATGCCGCTCCTTTCAAGACTGGATTCCAGTCATCTCCCACAAATGTCTCCTAAGTTCACTGTCTTCACTGTGGATTCTTTGTATTTAATAGGCTTCTCGCTGAATGTATGTGCAGGTGTTTCGTCTATCTGCACCTCTCCTTTTATTTCTTTGTATTCAGTTGGGAATTTTTTCTTTTCCTCTCCCTTCCTTTTTCAACCCCTAACATGTAACATCTTGGAAAGAGTTCATAGTCCTCCATTCGCCAATGGAGTAGGCCATTCACTGAGTCCAAGTCATCATCGTCGGATCCTCCTTCTAGCTTCACGATTCCTTATTCATTGGGTACCATTCTTTCCGTTCCTTCATTGTCTCCTTCACCTTTAGAACTTGATGATGCTGCATTTTTTCCCACTAGCTGGGTGTGTAGATTAATTATGAACCTACGACCTCTTTCCATGGGAAATTTTTTTAGTTGTGTTTCACCTATAACTACACCAACCAGCCCATTTCGAGGATGGTGTTGTACCCTTTCCTTTTCAATGAAAGTACCACAAAGTCGAGTTAGGGTTGTGTCCCGATTGTTATGGGTTGTGCAATTAGAGTTTCAAGGGGTTTGATTTTGTGTTGATAGGTAGTGAGCAGTTGGAATGTAGGTGACCATAGGGTAGGTTGTCCCAACTTCTTCCATGTTTCTTTAGACAATACATTTGCACTTGACCCTCCATCTACGATGGTGTCCATGAGGATAGTCTCGGGAATACCCATCTCAACTACTGCAAGGTGTCTTTGTGTGTTCAGTGTGAGTAACATTCTAGCATTAGGTCTATCGTGGTCGTTTCGCTTCCACCTTGTGTGTTCTTCCCTGCCTCTTCCACCACCTTCGGGTACGGTATCATGTTTAGGATTGCGGTTTGTAACTGAGGCATTGCAAGAAGGTCATTCATTTTTTTGGGAACCTTGAGTTGCATTACCTATCGTATGATAGTCTCAAGAATACCCATCTCAACTACTGCAAGGTATCTTTGTGTGTTCAGTGCAAGTAGCATTGGGTCTACCGTGGTTGTTCCGCTTCCACCTTGTGTGCTTTTACCTGCCTCTTCCACCGCGTTCAGGTATGGTGTCATGTTTAGGATTGCAGTCCATAACTGAGGCATTGCAAGAAGAAGGGTCATTTAGTTTCATGGGAACCTCGGCTTGAACTACCTATTGTATGATGTTGCTTCAGGCAATACATTTACGCTCGACCCTCCATCTACAATGGTGTTCGTGAGGATACCCATCTCAACTATTGCAGGGTGTCTTTGTGTGTCCAGTGCGAGTAGCATTGGGTCTATTGTGGTCGTTCCTCTTCCACCTTGTGTGTTCTTCCCTGCCTCTTCTACCGCCTTCTAGTATGGTGTCATGTTTAGAATTGCGGTCCATAACCGAGGCATTGCAAGGTTGCTCTATTTCATGGGTACCTCGACTTGGGTTACCTGTCGTATATTGTTTCTTCAGGCAATACATTACCCTCCATCTACGATGGTGTCTGTGAGGATAGTCCCGAGAATAGCCATCTCAACTACTGTAGGATATCTTTGTGTGTTCAGTGCGAGTAGCATTGGGTCTACCGTGGTCATTCCGTTTCAACCTTGTGTATTCTTCCCTGCAGCTTCCACCACCTTCGGGTATGGTTCCTCCTTGAGGTGCTGACAATGTCCTTCATTTGCGATTTTGCAGCCTCCATCTCTTTTTCTATTTCTGTTTTTACTTGTAGCATCCTTTTCTTTTCCTCTTTCGGATCTAGGTACGTGGCCTTCTTCGCTTGTGTGTGAGTGATTGCTTATGTTTCTTCCACACATCTTTCTATGATCAACAGGTTCATCCTAGGTTTAGGTCATTTTGAGTCATCGTGGTCTTCAGGACCACACCATTTGCACAACAGTTGCAGTGTTCCCTTTGTAGTACAGTCTCTGGTGAAGTGCCCTAGAGGTTGCACACAACATTGTATCATTGGCCGTCTGGTTGAACTGTATCTAGCTAGGACCCTTGTTATTGTTGTTGCCACCTCATTCACATCGGTTTTTGTTTTGATACCCTCTTGAGGTTGCTGTGTCATTGTTTGTATTTGTTCCTACTCTTGAGGTGGACAGTTCTTGCGTTAGTATTACTTGTTGGTGTCCATTTGTTTTCATATTGAACTGGCATTTCTTGGTGGAATGTCCTGCAATTCGGCAGATATCACAAAATTGGTTCTTAGGGCAAGAGCCCTTTGTATGGCTCTCTTCCTTGCAATCCTTACACCATAGTTCCCCTTCCCTGTTTTGGCCAGGGTTCTTTTTCATGTTTTTAAATTCTTTCATCATATGTAGCATATCTTTCTGTAATGCCCGAACCTTTTTACTCGATTCCTCATCGCTACTTTTAGAGGATGAGTCTTCAGAATCCAAAGATCTGCCTTTTTTCTTTTTGTCAGTTTTATGTTTGCTCTCTAAGTCCATCACATGGTTATATGCGTCAATGTATGATGCTGGAGGTACTATTTCATCTTTTCCCGTACTGTTGGTCATATCCCTTCGACGAACCATATTTTCTTCAACCTACCTAGTGGTGGGCTTTCCATTTATCCTACTGGCTCCTTTAGTCTCCTCGTGTATACACAAACTGTTTCATTATGTCCCTGTTTTGTACTAGAAATTTTTGCTACGATCTCATTTTCATCCTTGAGCAGTCAAAACTCTACTACAAATTCCTTCTTGTTGTCCGCCCATGTAGTTAGCTTCTTTGGGTCAGTGTTTGAAAACTAATCGATTGCTACACCTCATAGGTAAGTTGGAAACTATCAAATTCAGTCATCTTGGTCCGTTACGCCATTCAAAGGCCATATCGTTTCACATGTTGTACAATGTCGAACTGGATCAGTTGTCCCATCGCTATTTAATTTTTGTAGTTTTTCTTTTGGCTCTGCCATTGTTAGTTTTTTCTATATTTGTTGTACTTGTTGCATACTCGCACCATTCTACGCACTCGCACTGTTCTGCACACCCATGCTATTTAGAGTACCTGCGTTGTTTTGCAGAACCATGCTACTTAGGACAACCATGTTACTCTGTAGTGTGAAGAGTTTTTCTAGAAGTGAAGCTATTCGATTCTCAACTTGTATCCGTTTGTCTAGTGTATCAGGAGCGAAGAGTTCACCCACGCTTGTGCTCCTTTGGCAATGCGGATTCCTTCTCTTCTGTTCTGATTCTCTACCCTTGTCATATACAAGTTTAGGAACTCCTCCCTTGTCTCTTTCACCAAGTTCAATCTTTGCCTTGTCTCCTCAAGAAAGTCCTCGACGTCCCTGAGTCTGCTAGGTGAATGCACTCTATTGGTACGTACTTCACCACTTCAGTGCCCATCGGTGAGCTTTTGAAACTTTTTCCTTCACTCCACCTGTTGTGTGAGAATTAATGCTTCCCATGTTGTGCATACATCATCCTTTTCTTTTATTTCGACCTTTATTGACAAAATTCGACATTAATGTTCATAACACATCTTTTGTATAGGTTCGATAGGCAACACCGCCAAATATTTACCGTATAGGGTAAACTGATAGTTATTGCATTAAGAGACTAGAATGTAATATAGAACAAGATAGTACTTTATTCATATAAGAAGATATACAATCACAAGTACGATGATGCTTCATAATTCAATTCAAATGATGTACATATATCTCCGAAGGGGTGACTCAACTGTCACGTAACCTTTCGGACACTAATGATCTTGTTGGCTATAGTATAGTTTTACAAACAAGACCCATCTAATAGAGAAGGATTGGAGAAGGACACAAACATTTATTATCTAAGAGATGCAACAAATGAGAACGAGACCTAATATAGAGAGGAATGACACAATAGTTTTTCGAAACGTGAAGGATGTAATACACACTACATATAAGGATTCTTAGGGATGCTTATTGCATATTATGCTTGATGCAAAACTAATGGAAATGGTCATTTAAATATCATTCCACATTTGATTTTCTACTTGTGCCTATCTAATGTAAGCGCGAGCCCATGCCATGATTAAGAGTACGGGGAATGCTATGTACGGCATTGATTTGAGAATTTTGAAGGTGATAGGACGAATTTACTAGTGAGCCATCTTGCACTTCAATTTCCTATCCATATATTAAATGGTGAGGTGAGGTTGGTTTGTATGACTTAAACGTCTATTATGGTTGAAATGAAAAAGCTGACTATGGGGAGTGAATAGATACCATTCAATTCATGGATCTTAAATGAGGAAAGTTGTCTTGAATAGATAAGAAAGCATGTGTCAGTGATGATGAAGCTATGACAACTTTCGCTCTAATTCTAAAGGGTCATATTGGTCCTCTTCACACCATATGTTGTATTATAAAGCTTAATCATGGCTTGTAAGACTAGGGATGTTTATGATTAAACACACTAGGATAGATATGCATTGGCTGTTAGAAAGTGGTCATGGTTAAGATTTTGTTAAACTTCTTCATTTAAGTCTAGCTAGGCCTTTGAGTGCAATCCTTTATGGTAATTAGTAAAAGATAAATAACATGAGAACATTGGGCTTGAATACGGAGAATGCCTAACACAATAGAAGACCAAAGTTGATCACTAACCTTCAAAATGCTTTTTTTTGGATGTTAAATACAACTCATTCATATCTATAAGAAAATAAGCAACGTCCAATTAAATAATAACCCTAATCTTATCCCCAATAATTTTGCATTTTGAGAGTTTACTTCATACATAATCATAGGTTATGAAGAAACACATCGTCTTCTACAAGTTTATCAAGAAACTTGGTCTCTATGATATTTTGCTAACTAAAGTGTGTGGATTATGTGAGCTAGAAATACAAGAAATGAAAAACAAGAATTGAGACAGATACACTGATTTAGGCTTAAGTGTGGTAGAAAGCAATATCCATCTATAAGAGAATTGGTGCCTTCCTCCATAATTGTGAAAATGCCAAATTAATATTCGATATTTTGTGAACACGTAAACAATAGGCCTATCAATCAATTCTAAATCAACAAATAAGCATGGAATGTAATGCCCCCCATTTTGAGTCTTTACTTGGCCTTCTCTAAAATTGCCAAATTAGAATTTGAATTGCATTTAGGGATGACAACTTATATTGTACTCTTATATCTTCCATCAAATTATTACCATATTTCCAAAGTCCCAATGACTCTCCCATCATGCCTATTTTATAAACTAATGTTTATGCTTATCATATATGTTTATACTGAATACATGTTGACATTTATCATTAGTCACATCCATTAATAATTCAAGAATGAGTTATAGCTCACTAATGATGCTATTAGAAATTAGATTTTTTAATTCCTTGCTAAGGAGTACCACTTCTAATTCTTATCCTTGAGCTTCCAATAAACGTTAATATGCTTGGCTCCAAAATACGTGGCCAACCCAAAAATAAGAAACTCCTAGCCTTCCTCAGTATAAGTCACTAGCACACCACCTTATCATTTAATACTGATTAGGATTTCAAAAATTTGCTCCTTTCTTTGGTCGACGATGTATTCCTTCCTTTGTCCATTTTCTCCAGATCACTTGTTATCTACCTTTGTCTTTATACCGTGGATCTATGTCTTGTTCTTAAACTTCCTATGTCATTCGTCGGTTATGATTTCTAGTATTTATATTTTCTTTCCTTACTTCAGCTCAATCTCCTTTGCTAGTGGTCCCTAATAGGTCTGACCAATATCAATATTGTCCAGAGTATTCCTTTCTTTTATCGATGCTGATTGGGACATCATTTTCTGTGCTGACTTATAATTGTCTAGTTACTAATATCTTTGTGTTGAGCTGTCTCCGTCAGATGTCTTCATCCCATGTATGTCTTTTCCCCTTGAAATTCTCTACTATATATCTTTAGATGAATTAGCACGTCTGTTAACCCGTGAGGAGTGATATATATATATATATATATATATATATATATATATATATATATATATATATATATATATATATATATATATATATATATATATATATATATATATATATATATATATATATATATATGACACATCTTTTGGCCTCTTAATGGAATAATTGTTCAAAAAACTCTTGAAACAGTTATAACTTATATAGATAATGGATCTTATGTAATCAAGGATTATGTTTCAATCACAAGTTGTCATGTTATAAGTAATAATGGTCATTGACAAAAATGTTTCAAAATAGCTATACTGTAATTATTGGTTTAGATTCTTATTATCGTCTATGTATTTGAAGGGGGTATGTTTGACGTCTAGTTCCATACGAAGAATCTTAGGCTTGGTAAGATCCTCTATTTAGCAGTATTAGGTAACTTTATTCCAACTCACAACAAAGAGGAGTTGACCTTATAATGGTATTGTCGATTATTTCTTTTATCATCATCATCTATTTAAGATCTTATTATTATTATTTAATTATTATATATAAACAAATGTAGAATCATGAACATTGTTATTGATGATCTTCCAAATACAGATTTGAGGACTCATAAATATGAGAGGAGACATGTCTCTACGGTTAAACATCACTAGTTTACATATTAATATAATAGTAATATAAATAACCATATATGTAACTAATCTTAAGCATATATGTAATATTAATATGTTAACCATATATGTAATATATTATTATATAGTAATATATAATATATATTATATTACATATATAATATATATTATATATATTATATTTATCTTAAAGATGATTTACCATCAACAAGGTATCTCATGATAAAATCAATTCGATAGAAGCTACAATCTTAACAGTCTCTCTTAGCTAGGGAGGATTTATAGAACACATTATGCTCTCAAGAATATGAAGAGATATCATCTTAGTATGATATTCAATTCACTACGAGGCTAAATTTCTCACCTTTCATAACACACAATTGAAGCAATTTCCATAACTCTAAAACACCACCTTAAGTGTGGTCTATAGTAGTAACTACGGTGGTCGGCAAAATCCGGCCCAAAGAACCATGATAATAGGTCTACCATTTATAAGATCGCGACCTTACAATGGTTACCTTCTGTCTATTTGTTATCATGATTTCTAGCACTTTGGGACAACTACTTAATGAAGTTTGTCATGATAACAGGTTACCATTTATAAGATCGTCATCTTATAATGGTTACCTTCTATTTATATATGTCAATGAAGGATCGTCACCTTTCATTACATATCATATGTGAAATAATAATCACCATGGGCTAGGTCAGAGGGTGGTACAAAGGCTTTCACCTCAATTCAATGTCATAGAGAAGAATACATTACAATACATTTTACTCAGAACTTCTTTTTATAAATAAGATATCATTTACAAAGGATTGCACCTTAAAATTCTCCCTCTGGATATCGATCCTGGGAAGTCAGGTCCTCTAGTTACTTTCTTAGAAGCTCTCTTCACCCAAGGATGCCTGTCGAACTCACTTTGAATATGATATCAATCTTTTGATTTTCTAGTGATAAGGAAAAACTTTTTTATGATGCACTCAAGAGTAGGCCTGTCAAAATCATGCAGTCATACACATGTATTTCTAGATTGCCTCTAAGTATTAATCTTCTAAGCTCCTGTGTTGCCTTAGAAGAAGTGTCATACTCCCTCTTAATGTAGAAGAATCTCATAATCTCAATCATCAAAGATGTTTGCTTCGAGAGCCTCATTTTATCCAGTCAGATCATCAGATGACTAATGAATTGTAGATCACAACTTCTTAGAAGCTGCTGTCATAAGATTGAGTTTTGCACAATATGCCCAATTTACCATTCTTTTCCTGCAAAAATTATCTTCAGATACGAAGGAAAATATCAAGGAAAATAACTCATATAGTATGTATAAAATTACAAATAAGAGAGAGACTATAGTGAATAGATAAATGTAATACTCAAAGGTAATGAATACTTATCAGCGTATCCTTGATACAAGCTGCTCCAAGGAAGGTCTATGTGCATTACATCAGAAAATGTCTCCATATAAGCATTTTTTCAGCCAATGGGAATGGACCATTGGCTATTATTTCCCCCACAATGTGAAATTTTCACTTATTATTTAATAGAGTTTGCAGTCATGTTCAAGTAGCCAAAACTTTTCAAGTTTTCAGCAACCAAAGGCTATCGAATCAAAATTATATTGCACAACACATATCGCAATGAACTTATCTAAAAATCATAGTTGTAATACTCTTCTGATGTTGTTATCAAGGATTTGATAAGTCCTCTACATGAGTGTATGCCACTCAGAACAAATTAATCTACATCTTACCATGACAGTCTACAATAGTAGAAATCTTATTCTCATTCAATAGAAGTGGCTACTTCAATTTCTCTTACCCTTTACTGCCTATCTATCTCACAAGTGCCATTCTGTGTAACACATCTGAAATATTAAAAGTTTTTTACGAATGCTATATATTTAAGAAGGTCTATAATCTGCCATCATATAAATCAAATTTCACAATGTCAATGGGTAATCGTAATTTGTGAAGTTTCATGATCTCATATAGAAATTTGTCCATATAATTCAATGCACTTTCTCTTCGATCGTGATTTTAATAATGACTTCTAGTTTCTATTGAGCATAACCTCCAATCTTAGCATCAATGGGAATTTCACTTTGTTATGGTGCTTTCAATTTACTTTCCTTTGTGCTATGCATGCATCTCGTGATCCTCAAAGATAGTCCTCTTATTTTCTATGTTCCATGCATCGCCATATTATTATCAAGCTATCCCCTTGACAATTCTCTACATTGCTCCCCTCTATTGAGTCATGTCCATATTCCTATATCTGCAGACTCTCTTGTATTTGCATACATATTTGCATTGTGTTCTTCTATTGTCATGTCTAATTCCACACTTTGATTTGATATCTCAATTTATTGTGGATGAAATATCACTATTTCAGAAGGTCTATAATCTGCCATCATATAAATCAAATTTCCCAATGTCAATGAGTAATCATAGTCTGTGAAGTTTCATGATCTCATTTAGAAACTCATCCATTTAATTCAATGCACTTTCTTTTCAATAGTGATTTTGACAATGACTTCTAGTTTCTATTGAGCATAACCTCCAATCTTAGCATCAATGGGAATTTCACTTTGTTACGGTGCTTTCAATTTACTTTCCTTTGTGCTATGCATGCATCTCGCGATCCTCAAAGATAGTCCTCTTATTTTCTATGTTCCATGCGTCGACATATTATTATCAAGCTATCCCCTTGACAATTCTCTGCATTGCTCCCTTCTATTGAGTCATGTCCATATTCCTATATCTACAGACTCTATTGTATCTGCATACATATTTGCATTGCATTCTTCTATTGTCATGTCTAATCCCACACTTCGATTCAATATCTCCTCAATTTATTGTGGATGAAATATCACTATTTCAATTTTTGCATTTCATACATGTTGTCGATTGGGACTTTGTATCTCTGTATTATGCATACTATATATTATAAATTTGTATTTCATCCATGGATTGCTACTTGTAATGCTTCATTTGGTATAATCTTCTGGAGTAATATAAAATATCCTGTGCTAGTATTTTGTCACTCCCTTCCCATATGTGTTCATTCCTTCCATATATGCTAATTGTCCATTTTTCTAAAATAAACTTTCTACCATGTCTTACAGTCTTACATTTGCAGCTTGCTTTGATACCATGTTGAATTCTGGGATCGTTCTACAAATGTAGAATAATGAACATCATTATTGATGATCTTTCAAATACAGATTTGAGGACTCATAAATATGAGAGCAGACATGTCTCATGAAGTGACATGTCTATATGGTTAAACATCACTAGTTAACATATTAATATAATAGTAATATAAATAACCATATATGTAACTCATCTTAAGCATATATGTAATATTAATATGTTAACCATATATGTAATATATTATTATATAATAATATATAATATATTTAATAATATATAATGTATAATATATATATTATATATAAGATATTTATCTTAAAGATGATTTACCATCAACAAGGTATCTCATGATAAAATCAATCCGATAGAACCTACAACTTTAACAAAAATAATTTAATTATCATATATAAATATCATTTCTTTATTTCTCTATCTAATATTAATTTAATATCTTTATAATACAATATATTAGTACTAATTACATTTGTCAATAAATAAAATTAAATATTTAAACTTATCTGGTTGTAGACATTAATCATTTTATTATCAATAATTATATAATTTCATGTTATAATATTATATTAATTAATATATAGATTATTATACTTAATTGAATATTAAATTATATCATAATTTATATATTCATTTTACTATTAAATTAATTTTTATTTACTATTAAATTCAATTGGATGAAACTAGGGGGTATGACATGGAACTAGGAATGCTGGTATTCTCATAAGCTGGGTTATATGCTTGCTGAAATTTCGTCAAAAATTATATGACAATATCTTAGACTCAAAATATTCTTGAAAAGTCCTTGGATTATTATATATATCTCACACATTATAGAAAAAAGGTGCCTTATGATTCCTTAATTGCAACTATAGATTGTGTTGGAAATGCCATTCATATTTTCCACCATACATGTTATTACTGATGATTATCAAGCCTTTTCATTAGAATGATGCTTTCTTACTCTTAAAGTAAACATCTGATCACCTCATTCTAATAAGATCAATGCATCAGTCCAGATCAGATGTGATAACAATAATCAGACACTCCTTTGATGCTCATAATCACTGATGATGAATTGTCTTCACGTCAATTCTTAATGTCATTGATTTGTATTTTCTATTAACAATCAAGCGTGAATCCTTTATCGATCAAGCATATTGATAATCTCTCAAACATTGATCATCTTGCTTCATTAATAGATATTATGGAAAATTAGTATAATTTTATGGCTGACCCTATTGGTTTGGATGTTAAACTATTAATAATATGATAAGTGGGATAACTTATCCAATTGGTCTTTGGAGTATTGTTAATATTGATGTGGAATCAATATTCTTTCTCTAATTTGGTCAATCATAGTAGTTGCTGCAGTAACAATAATGTTGATGTCATTCTTTGTAAGGAAATCTATATATTGCATTTGCACATTGTTACATCCCAATTTTGGGCTCAATTTTAAAATATTCCTTCATAGCTGTTGAGGCTTCATGCGAAGTTGAACGATTAGTTAAGTTAGTTATTGGTCAATCGTTATGACGATATATGAATTGGAAATGGATGGATAATGTGATCATATGCTATGATAATTTCGATTTTGTAAAATGATGAGCAATATGTTGTTACCATGATAAATTTTCACTTGGAGGAACATGACGAAGGGGGGAAGCATTGCCAGAGAAGGATATTGGCATGGGGGCATTGCGTATCATTGGGCAAATAGGTACGAGTCCTAAACCACCATGGCTTAGGGTAAACGACTAGGCAAGCAAGAGTATACTTGGACGATCAGGCGCTAACGAATTAACATATATCATTAAATAATAAAAGGAAAATCTCTAAGCATTAACAAAATTTATTACCTTTATAATTTAAGAGCCTTCTGTTGTGTAAAGCATGTCTTAATACGACAACATGATACCAATATATAGTAATACATGTATATGTGCGTAGATCAACTAAGATGTATACACCTAGTTAAGTTAGTTATTGGTCAATCGTTAAGACGATATATGAATTGGAAATGGATGGATAATGTGATCATATGCTATGATAATTTCGATTTTGTAAATGATGAGCAATATGTTGTTACCATGATAAATTTTCACTTGGAGGAACATGACGAAGGGGGGAAGCATTGCCAGAGAAGGATATTGGCATGGGGGCATTGCGTATCATTGGGCAAATAGGTATGAGTCCTAAACCACCATGGCTTAGGGTAGACGGCTAGGCAAGCAAGAGTATACTTGGACAATCAGGTGCTAACGAATTAACATATATCATTAAATAATAAAAGGAAAATCTCTAAGCATTAACAAAATTTATTACCTTTATAATTTAAGAGCCTTCTGTTGTGTAAAGCATGTCTTAATACGACGACAACATGATACCAATATATAGTAATACATGTATATGTGCGTAGATCAACTAAGATGTATACACCTATTTTGAACGTATACATAAAATACATATGTTTAGATTTATGCATGTATGCATGTATGTGTACATACTACATACACATATAAGTGATGTCCTTGTATTAAAATATTAAGAGGGTGAAGCTATTATTATTTTCCATCTTGGCTACGGATTAATATTATTTGATGAGTGATCATATTTCCTTAATTCTTCATCGGGCCTTAATGTCTTTTTGATGGCCATTTTAATTTATTAAGCCGAGAGGCTTTCTACAGTGAGAGCTTTCATCAATGTAAACATTCGACACTTTTTAAAAAAATTTACAGTTGTTTCAATGTCAGCTTATTGGCCCTTCTTTCCATATTGAATCAAAATCTGATCATTAAAAAAAAATTAATGGGAACAATCCGATACTAACATTTTTATTAAACTAAAATATTGAAGTAATAATAGAAACGAATCTTTGACAAATTGTCATATGCAATTGTAACATTTTTATTAAACTTAAAAAATTGGTATAACAATAGAAACAAATCTCTTTCAATAGGAACAAATATACTTTTCTATTCAACACAGCTGGACTAAAAAATAATAATAATTAAATAGCAGTTTAAAATAATTGGTTATTATAGGAAACACGTTTTATTGTGCAGGTGAAATTGTATACAGAGACCCAGCTCTTTACTAATAAATTAACAGTACAATGACTAAAACCATTGGTTGCCAATAAATCTATTAATTACATTATTTTAAGGTCTTATATTGATAATTAGAGAGTTTCAGTCTATTTAATTAAATTATTTTAAGCTCTCACAAAGTAATAGTTAGCAGTATAAACCTATTAATTATTATTAAATTATTTTAAGCTCCCTCAATGAGTTTTAAGTGAATAAACTTCCTCTCTTTGCTTTTCCCAAAACTAATAATTTGAAATTCACAATAATGTCAGCAAATAGAAATTTTTTTGTATGAATGTTTTACAATAATATAGTATGAAATGGAACCAGAAAGCGTTACCTTTGCTAACCTTTGAAAATTATTAATAAAGCTGTTAAAAACTGCATCTTTGATCTGTGAAGCCGTTAAAAATTCCAATTTTAGCTTCAGATTCTATTGAAGACTGGATTTTAATTGAAGCCCACTTTTAACAATGAAGCTAATTTAATTTGTAGAAATGAAGAAAAACTGCCCGTTCAATATTAATGAAAAGACTGCATTTGCATTCCGACTGAACGGAGGGGGATGCATACGCCAGGCTGGGCCAGTTGTACTTGTAGACAAATGGATCCACGAAACAATGGAAGAGGGCACTGGACCATTCGTTATGCTTTACCAAGATTTAAATTTGATGTTGCGTTACAAAGCCGGCTGCCAATTCAACTAAGATGAATTACTACATCTTCTATATAAAAGATTTTTCTCATCAATTTCGAAACAAGGATATCTCTTCTTTATATTAGAGTTTTTCACCTTTTTCTACAGGTATCCATTTTATCATTTGCTATTGCATTGTACTTTAGAACTTGCAGATTTCTCTTATCGATGACATTTTTATTTAAATATTTGTGCAAGTTTGGAGTCAATCAACTTGTTATCTGCAAGAAAGTCACATATTTTGTTTCAGTGTATTAAAAGCCATCAACTGCGTTTTGATCAGGTGCGATGTTTGGTAGCTTTGCAGAAGCTTCATTAAAGAAATAGAAATTTCCATGTTATGTTGTATGTGATAAGCTAAAACCCAAAAGCTTCCAATTAAAAAATAGTAATGATTTTTTTGGTTGTTTTTCTTTCAATAGGCATTTTTTACTTAATTATTAAAATTAAATTTTGCTCGAAAATGACAAGACCTTAATTTTTCCAATGAACACATCGTTTCCCATGTCTTATTAAGTTTTCGATTGTTGGATTGGTTGCATGGGTAAAGTTAATATTGACATTGACATTTTACACTTGTAGTCAAATTTGAACGGCTACAGGTGTAAAATAGAAGATTCTCGATTATCTACCAGTGGCGTTTCACTTTTATCTGATGCCGATTACCTTGTACAAAGAAAACGTATTCACCCACGTTTTGTGAAGTGCTACGTTTGTGAACAACAAATCTTTTTTAAATTAAATTTAGAAAATGAGAGGCGAATGGTTTTTTTTTGGTCGGTTACAGGACTGGGAAGAAAGACTGGGTTATATATATTATGCTGTACCTCTATATTTGTATTGTTGAAGTGGAGCAATTGCTTGGGAAGAGGCGAAGAGTGCAAAAGTCGACAACAAACAGGTACCCGCTGCTTCTTTTTTACTTCTGTTTCTTTTTCAAGCATAGATTTAGTATTCAAATCTTTGTCTATGTTCCCACACTTTGAAAGCATAGATTTAGTGTACGGAGTGCCTGCGAATTAATTGAGTCTTGTCCTGCTGAGATAGCTAAGTCGAGCATTTTCGCAGGAAGTTAAAAGCATCCGCCGAAATGTGGTTGCCGACTAATAGAGCAGCATATGAGAACAATAAAAGGACATTTTATGAGGAAGTTAAAGTGTCAACCGAATATCAAACGTTGCCGGCTAATAGAGCGTTGAATGAATGAATAATAGTGGAGGAGAATGGATGTTGTAGATTAATTTATGTAGTAGAATGGAGCGTTCAATTTATTTTTCTGGTTCTTGGTTAAACAGAATGGGTATTTCTTGGTCAAGCTTGATGGTGACCCTATTTTTTAGAAAAAATCAAGTCTCCATTTATGAAATAAGGATCGAAAATTAATAGAAATGAGTCTCTTTCCTTCTTCATATGAGGATTGTGCTGACAAGGAAGAGATTTGGGGTGAGAGATCAGTGGGAGTGAATTCTGTTAATAGTTTGTGTGAGAAGTATTTGATGCTTTAAGATCGATTATGTAAATGAAGAGTAAAAATGAGACTTGAATTCTTAATGTATTTTAGAAAAGATCAATCTTTTATATTCTTTTCTTTAGTTTATGTCATGCTATCATTACAAAATCCTTGTTTCTAAATATAATATTAGATTTACAATTTTTTTAGAAATATTAGAAATATTAGATTTAGTTATTGTTTAGAAACATTAGATTTAAAAATATTAGATTTTGTTATTTTTTACAAAAATTAGATTTAGTTCACATTTTAATAGTTTGTCTTATAAGTTAGATTTAATTTATTCCATTTTTAAAATCCTATTTATAATTGCATAATTTACTATATTTTTCAATTACGAGACTCCAACTTCGCAAAAAAATTAATATAAACTTAATAATTTTTCTATTACTTTTTGTTACATTCTATGTTTTGAAAATATATTTTCATAATATGAATATTATAAACTCTCTTTACTATTAGCACTGATATTTATGTTATGATTTTAACAAGTAAAGTTTTCTACTGTTTTAATTGTGCAAAAAGGTATAAGACATGGATGTGCATATAGGGATGAAGGTTGAAGTGTCATCTAATGAGAATGGTTTTGAGGGTGCTTGGTTTGAAGCAACTGTCATAGGACGTGTTCGTAATACTACACAAACCAAGTATTATGTTAGATATAAACATTTCATAACTGATGAAGTGGTTCCAGAGCCCCTTGTGGAAGAGGTCTGAATATATGCGTCCAATTCCACCTCGAGTACCATTGCCTTCAATTATAGAAGTTGACCTTCATGTTGAAGTACTACAAAATGACTGTTGGCGAAGGGGAGTGATTGTTGATACATTTGAGTCACCTCTTAGCATGAAAGAGTTATATGAAGTATATTTCCTTGATACTCATACTCTACTTCCATTTGTATACTCCCAATTACGACTAGCACAAGAATGGGTTGGAGGATGATGGATTCCACCACAATCATATTGAACAACTCATAGTATTTTTTGTATTGAGATTAACTACTTGATAGATGATTTTGAGTTTTCTTTTGTCTTTGAACTGAAAACTACTATTTGAAGTATTCCTGAATCACTCACTATTTCCTTTTCTATTGAAATCAAGTACGTTTGAAATCCATTCAACTACTTCTTAAATAATGTACTTAACTTCAACTTTGTTTTCTATATTTACTTAGTAAATAATTTTTTTTTGTTGGATATTTAATTTGATTATTCTATAGTTTAGTAAAATTGCATTTGTATGTTATTTTATTTCTATTTATATTCATTCCCATATGTATAAATTAAATAAATAAAAAGTAATTAAATTTCTATGTAAGTTGATTATTATTTTTTAAAGCTAAAATTTCTAATGTGTTTCATAATTTTATATAGATTAGAAATAATAAAATGGATGTTGACCAAAGTGAATCTGAAATAACTATTGGTAGCCCACTACTTCAAGATGCTTCTATTGAATCAGATGGAAATGATGAAACCTTTTTGGATAGATTGGGAAGAGTCATTGTAGAGTGTTGCAAAATAATGGTCAATGAAATGCGTGGCGCGAGCCTAAATGTTCAAGATGTGCAAGATCTTCAAATCCTACAAATGGAAGACTATACGAAGCTGATTCTTGAGGCATGGAGGAAAGGAGTCCAATTTTGTGAATATATGAAAGACATGCGTTATGATGAGGAATATAAGGAAGGAGAAAATTCTAATTTCCTCACTGAAGAATTCCAAGTGTCTCTACACCACTATAATGAAATCTTGCTCTGATGAAATAATAAACCACTCTACTATTTTTGCATTAATAATTTTAAGGAATTTTTTTTCTATACAATCAATGTTTAATGGGTATGGATTCTTATGAAAATTGAAGATATGTATCTAGATAAAAGGGTTTTAGAGTATTTCATATATCTATGCATGTAGTTCTTTTATGGAGAAAATTTTCATTTCATCATTTAAGAACTCCATGTGTTTCTACACCACTGCAATAAATTCTTGCTCTTTTGAAATAGTGAACCAGTCTAATATTTTGGAGTTACAATGTTTAAGGAAATTTTGTTTCTATATACTTCGTCTTTAAAGGGTATCGATTCTTAGATAAATTAAATATATGTTTCTATATAAATGGGAGTTTAGTATTTTATATATTTATATATGCATTTCTCCTATGGAGAAAATATCTTTCTTATATTACTTTTACAATTCTTCGATGTTTGGTAATAAATTAAATATCACCATATTTCTTATCTGTGATGTTTGTTGTCAACATAAATTTCAAGATAGTTCTCATTAATTGAAGATTTTATTCACTTTATAGCTATGAGTCTATCAGCACCAAATTTTCAATCTGATGAGGAAAGGAGACAATATCAAATAGAGCAACGGAGGGCATATCAGAGAGAATATCAAAGGGAATATCGAAGACGTTGGAGAGAACAAATGACAGAAGATCAAAGACAAGATGAAAGGAGTAATGAACTCCAAAGAAAAAATTATGCTAGACGAAGGGCACAACTATCAGTACAAGAATTAGAATCTTAAAATAGAGATCAACAAAATAGTAACAGAAGTTGTCGTCAAAGAACATCTGATGGAGTATCACATTGTGAGATAGAAGGAAGACATCAAGTGGATTTACAGTTCAGTGAGAGGCATAATCAACCCTTGACTACAAATATGGAATTGGATCTTCAAAATGAAGTTTCAAGGACTATTGAATGTGTTCCCGAAACACCCCATCATACAACTCAAGCTGGCATAAATTTAGCTAGACAACGCATTGTACAAAATACACAAAACCCAAATGTTAATCTTTATGATAATTTCTATAGATTCCAAATGCAGTTTTGCCAAAAATTGGATATTTTAAGAATGCCAAACATGTGTTATATTTGTCAAGAATGTTATCTAGGAATGAAAGTGTCACGCACCTCAAAAGGTCCAGTGTGTAATAGATGCCGACAAGAGAGAGGAAATAACAGATTCTCAGCTTCAAATAATATGGATCCAGGACCTCAACCAGAGGAGCTTGCAAACTTGACACAAGTTGAGGAAATGTTAATTGCACGAGTCAGTCCCATATTGCAAGTGAAACATGCAACTGGTGGCCAATTTAAGTACAGAGGACACACAATAAGTTTCCCACAAAATATAGATCATGTTTCAAACATATTGCCACATACAATAGATAAGTTGCCAATTATTATTGTTCGAAGGAGAGATCAACGTGGGACACAATATAACTTTACTGTGAATAGAGATTGTGTTTACAAAACACTCAAATACAAAATAGAGCATGATAAATTTTACTCTGATGTTCGAATTAATGAAGATGCTCTCAATCATCTGCCTAGAAATAGAGATGAAAATGTTTTTCACAGATTGAAGACGGTAAATATGGAGTTTGATATAGATGCAAATGATATTGTTTTCCTTGGTCTAGTTATGGAGACAGATGAAGGGAACGTAATTGAACACACAACATCAATGGCTTCAAGACCTCCTAATGCACAAAAGGAAATGGAACTATCCATGCATGGGTTAATAATCCTGATGCAAACCTAGCATCATTAATAGATTGGCTGAGTATTGGTGTGTCACCTATTAATGAGTATGTCACATCAGGATTATTGGATATGGCATTCCCAACACTATTTCCTAATGATACCTGTGATTGGTTAGAACCACGGTTGCGACATGTATATCTTCATGAATTTGTAAAGCATCTTGTGCGATATAGGGATCATCGTTTTGGAAAACATTCTAGATTTAGATATTTCACGAATAACATGATCATGAGACATCGTGCACAAAGTTCAACCTTTGTGTTTGTAAAGAGAAACTTTAAAGACATACCAATCACCATCAATGAGTTGCGACAACATATGGAAACTACACCTCACTCCAGATTGGCTGATAAATTGATGCGGTTTGGTACAATGCTAAGGGGAACAAGGTCATATTGGGCAAAATCTCATGCAAAATTGACAGATTTTCTTCATCAAATTGGTTGTCCTATAATATTTTTCACATTGAGTGCAACAGATATGTATTGGCCTGATTTACATGCGCTAATGCCAGGAATAATGCCAACTAATCCATGCGAAGCTCAAAATTGGTGTAGGCAAAATATAATTGATTATCCTCACATTATGGCACACTATATGCACTTGAGACACTCTATGTTTAGAAAAGAGATTCTAGAAAATGGAATGAATGTCAAAGATTTTTGGTGTAGATATGAATGGCAACATAGGGGGTCCCCACATGTGCATGGATTCATATGGATCGAAGGGGCACCTAATATGGACAACATTGATTGGTCAAATGAGGATGAACGCAAAAGAGCTGAAAGATATTTTCATTCTATTGTTCATGCATGGAACCCTAGAGAAGATCCTCACCAGCAAAATATACAGGTATGTTTATAAATATGTATTCTATGGTATAACTTGATATGACCTGATTTACTCATTCAACTTATTTTGCATTGTAGCCTTTCATGAATTTTCAACAACACCCATGTCTCAAAAACATGAGACAACTTGCAGAGATCAATCTAGATCATGACTATGAGGAGATCCTAAATTGTGTAGAAAGACACAATTTGTAAGGAGGGTGCATGTTTGCAAAAAAAAGGGGGCATATGGTTTGCAGGTAATCATTTCATTATAGTGTGATATTTAAACCAAAATTACAAATTGGTCACTACCTTCAAATGATTAACTACATAACTCTCCTATATTTATTATAGGTATAATGCACCTTGGCCATTAAACCTAGAGGGATCAAAATTATATGAAGACAGAGAAATAGGTGAAAAGAAATTTGAACCAGCCAGAAATGATGAACGAGTCAATTCACATAATCGCTACATACTACAACTATGGAGAGAAAATATAGATTGGCAACCTATTCTTTCCAAACATGCTGTAGTGAAATACATTGCCAAATATGCAGCAAAAGCAGAGAAAAGCTCAGAAACATACCACCAAATGTTGATGCACCTCTCCAACATGGAAAACCCATATGATTTAGCTACACGTGCATATAGGAAACTTCTAACTAAGACATTGGTGCTCAAGAAACATGTCATATGCTATTAGAGCTTCCATTGGTAGAGTGTAGTAGAAGATTTGTTAATCTAAATGTCTCTCGTGAGGTCTTCAAACTTGTAACTGTAAATACTGAAAATGGAAATGATGAAGAGAATTCTGAAGAAAAAACAAAATCTTTCATTGATAGGTACAAGAAAAGGCCCCTATGTATGGAAGCTATCACATTAATTGATGTAGCAAGACCATGGATATATAATCCTAAAAGAAGACGAGAGAATAAATGGGAGCCAAGGGACAAAGCAGCAATAGTCAGAGTGTTTCCTAGATTTGTATCTGTGCCTTCACACGAATCATCTAAATGGGTTGACTTTTGTTTATCAGAATTATTGCTCTACAAGCCATTCCGTGATATAGAACGAGATATTGGTCATAATGATGACACCATCATACAGAACTGGGAGACATTTAATTATATTCCTTGGCATGTTCAACGTATTGTGGTGACAAACAATGATGAAAATCCAAGTGATTCTAACACTGAAGACAATGACAATGTTCAAAGAAATACAACAGAGCATGAATGGGAAATTATATCTAGGTTGTATCATGGTCAAAACATAGAGTGCTCAGAAATAGACATGTTGGGGAGAAGAGACATTGACAAACATACAAATTGGTCTATTGATTATAAGGGAGAAGAGTACACTACTGCAACAATCAATTTTATAAGTAATATGAAGAATCATGGCTATCTAATATATGATGACATTCCCCAATGCATCAACTACATGACCCTTGGTGAAAAATAGAAAAAGTCAGTTGACATTATTATGACACACTATCACACAAATCAGAATGTGGAGCCATTGCTCATGATAATTCAAGGAACAGCAGGCACTGGAAAGTCCTATCTAATTGGCGCCATTAGTCAATCTCTTCAAAATGCAACAATGCCCTCTATATCTCCACTTCTATAACTTGCACCAACAGGAGTTGCAGCATTCAACATAGGAGTTTCTACAGTTCATTCAAAATTAAAAATACCAATACAAAATTTCTCTCAATTAGAAGGAACAAGACTCGCCAATTTTCAAGAAGAAATGGCAGATATCAAGTATATTTTGATTGATGAAATGAGCTTCATTGGTCATAACATGTTGGAGAACATAGACTCTTGACTTCGACAAGCATTCCCACAAAATGCAAATATAAGCTTTGGAGGTAAAAGGCTTCACTTTTGCTCATTAACAAGTGCACCATGTAAAAAATATAGACTAATACATTAGTAAAATATAATTTCAAATTATATTTTTTGACATAAATATTTTCATTCCTATATTTCAGGTGTATCTATTATTTTGGTAGGAGATTTGGGCCAGCTTCCTCCGGTTAGTGACAGACCAGCATATGATAGTAATAGAAGGGAAAAGTTGCTATGGCAGGAATTCAAGATTGTTGTTACTTTGGATAAGATATTCAGACAAGATGGGGAAAATGATGATCAACAAAGATTTCAACAACTTTTGATGAATATAAGAGATGCAAAACCACAAATTGATGATTAGAGATTGCTAATGACAAGAACCCCTATTAACATAGATCTTCCAACAAATTTACAGTTTGAAAATTCTGTCCATCATTCTCAACAAATGAAAATGTTCATAGTCATAATAGAAAAATGTTGCATTCATTGAAGTATCCTGTTGCACGTAGTGTTGCGACAAAAGCAGGAAATGGTAATGCATTGGAAGATTATTCAAATGACGAGCTTGATCTCGAATTGCTACTTTGTAATGATGCAAGGGTCATGCTAACATCAAATCTATGGGTATAAGCAAGTCTTGTAAATAGATCTTTGGGGTATGTTCAAAATATAGTCTACAAACAAGGTAGTGCTCCACCTGAACCTCCACCATATGTGATGGTTGAGTTTGATAACTATTCTGGACTACCATTTGAAGACAATCATCCAAAAACAATTCCAATTACACCAATACAGAAAGGTACAACACTTCAATTGCCTTTAAGATTGGCATGGGCATTGACTATACATAAATCTCAAGGTTTGACTCTTCCAAAAGTGACCATTGATATAGGACCAAGAGAAAGACCAAGATTGACATTTGTAGCCATTTCTCGTGTTAAATCTTTACAATGTCTAAGAATAATGCCTCCATTCACATATGATCATTATGAGAAAATGAAAAAGGGTAGACAAGTCGCCAAGCGCAAAGATGAAGAAAATAGACTTCAGTTGTTAGAACAAAATTGATGTAATATTTTTTTTTCAATACTTTGTCCCATGCAAGTACAATTTTGATTTGGCACTTTAATATTTTCTAATTTTTATTACACTTACTGTACTGTTGTATGATTATAGAATTTAAATAAAGTTTTCATTCACTTGTATACTACTATGAATCACATTTCAAATGTTTCAAATACATGTTTTCACATCCATAATATATAAATAAACTTCTAATATACCGTTGTAATTTCTTTTTTGTATTCTTACATTAAAGAAAATGATCACTTATTTTGTTATGCCCTTATAAGTTTGTATCACACTATGTCAAATAATTTTTTTCAAGACAAAAAATACTAACGTTTCAAAAATGTGTCTCAAGATATCAATTTGATCAAATATATTTTATGTTTATTACATGTAAAATACTTCAATTTAATTATTATGGTTACTATCCTTGATGCAACATTTCTTTCCTTTTTGAAAAAGTCATATTCTTTATCATGTTTTAATGATATAATTTTATTTCATAAATCCCATGCAGCTTACAAAGATGTCAGACAAATTATGTTTGGAATGGGTTTACTGGTGGTTACGCGACTTTCATCGTAGACTTCCACAAAATGTCATCCTTTGTATAGAGGAGTTAAGTGTTCGGTATTGGATAAGGGATAGAATGACCAGTTGAATTATAAAAAATGGACCAAGGAACAGTCAATTAAAATTTTATAACTATGCTCTATACTTCAACTTCCATTATGCCACAAAAGTGAAGATGAACTTAGATGTCAAATTTCATCACCTTCAGATCGAGGTTGTAGACTTTTGCGGATGGCCAGATGCTTTGTACCATGAGATTCGTGATCTTTATCTTGCAGGATGCATTTATAAAATTATCATTGCCCCAACAGTAAATTTCAGGAAGCACACTCTCTCTGATGAGCTTAGTATAAAGTTTATGAAATTTCTGAAAGGAGAATCTAAAATTAGCTATCACAAAGGTCCACTCGAAAAATGGTTGATAGCTACTCTTAATTTTGGTTACACAGTTACATTCACAATACACCAAGTCATTCCATCTTTCAGGTTGTTGCATGCAAATTATGGCATACCTACATTATTTCACGTAAAGTCTACTCTATCAATTAAAGTACGAAAAGTTCTTCATGAAAATTTAGAGTTATTACCAGTCCATCCATTGTTGAAAAAGTAAAAATATTTTACATATTATTTGTCAATCTATTGTCAACATTTTGAACAATACTATTTTTAATTAAACCTAATTTTGGAATAACTATTAAATATTACACTATTACATTTTGTGATGGACTATCTCATCATTTCTTTCAATGATAATTAAGAATTTCTTTATTAGACATGTTTGTATAAAATTTTCTATATTGCTTCAATGTGCTTGAATTGTTTAGCAATAGAATGTATAACATTTCTTCAATTTTTATAACATTAAATAGTTATCTATATGATTTTAAAATATCTTTTAAAAATTACTATTATTATTTTTTCTCTATGAAAAATTTAAAAATTAATATATAAAACTTATACTAAATCATAATATTACTAAATATTTATTAATTAAAATTTTCATAATATATTAACTATAGCAAATTATAATTTAAAAAAATAATGTCTTTCATTTTGCAACGTGAGTGCTACTAGCTTATATATATATATATAAATATAATAACCCGAGAGATATCCTTCTCGAGGCGCCTATTTTCATAATCTCACTTAGTGCAATAGGCGCCTTGAGAAGGATAAACTCTCATTCACTGTTCAGAAGCTGGTAGGATAGAAGCGCTCTGATGCCATTGTAATATTCCCAAGTGAAGAGGCCTAGTGACGACTGACTTGATGGCCATATAGAAGCCTAGGGTGAGGGTCGTACAGTGTGAAGGTCGCAGTAGTGGTTGTGCAGAAGCTGAGTAGTGGTCGTACGGTATGAGGAATATGGCTGTACGGTATTGGGGAGTAGTGTATGGAAGGTGTCCATACGGTGGAACAATGATGTCATACAGTGGGAAGTTGTATGGGGGTTTAAGATGCCTTCCAGAAGGTCGTATAGTGTAGGGGTGAAGGGGCACAAATGCCAAGGCCATACAGTGAATGCAAAACAAAGTCGTACAGGGGATACCAGAGGGTCAAACAATGTTGTACGGTGGATACCAGAGGGTCAAGACAAGGCTATATGGTACGATTCCAGAGAGTTATACATTGTGTGGTAGGCATATGGTATGGGGCTACTTTCAACAATGTGCAGATGAAATTGGTTGTTAGAAAATGATCGAATACAATCAAGATAAAACTTGAACAAGAAATGGAAAGTAAACACAAACATTCAATTAATATTTGCAGTATGATGGTGCTCCGATTTGCCAAATACGAGCGAAGTATTACAAGCGACAGAATAGGGTGAGGGTTGAATCCCACCTAAACTGGAATAACCAAGTAGGGAAGATCTTTCACTTCCAAATTGGCGAAAAATAGAGGATCCCAACTTGAATTTGCAGCATAAAGAAGTAATCCAAAAATCCATACTTAAAGACTACCTACAAGCCGTGCTTAAATACTCGTCGAGAAATTTTTTCGAGGGTGTACAAAGATAGCCAACGACGTCAAACTACGGAAACAAAACAAAAATGGGTCCGAGATATACTAAATCAATCGGCTCATTAACAATAGTTTTAATAAATGATTTATTTTATAACAGGAACATTACAGTCCTCTCATCCCAAATTTTTCTTGTCCTCAAGAATGCTGGGTGCTAGAGAATGTGTTTTCCTTCCCACGTTGCGTCATCCAATGGCAAGTGTTTCTAATGCACCAAATATTCCTTCACCGAGCGGTTCCGCACGGTCTTCTCACATACTTCAATGATCTCAGTTGGTTCCAATATGAGCTTTCCTTCTTCATTGAGTGGTGGAAGGTTTGTGGCTATTGTGATGTTCTGCCCCATGGCCTTCTTCAGGCATGAAACATGAAAGATGTTATGAATACGACTTCCCTTCAAAAGTTCCAACTCGTAGCGACTTCCCCAATGCGACAAACTACACGATAGGGGCCATAAAATCGTGGCTTCAATTGTCGATATGGCTGGAGTGTAATGTCCCCATTTTAGCAGTTGACCAAGTGTGTTTGCGTTAGCCTTGTTCTACATGGTCCCGAGGGCTAACGAAGGGTTTAATGGGATCTTGGAGTGTTTTGGCCTAGTCATTTCTAGTTCGGGCCAAGACGAAGTTGATTTACTCAGTTTCAGGCATACTTACTATTTTTAGTAAGTCGGCAGGACACAGTGCAGGTCAATTTTGGTGATTGGATTCGATACTCCTCGGTGAGAGCTTTCCGATGAGCTATCACTCGCATTATTCGGAGTCCGATTGCTAATACATTTTAATGCCTGAAGTTTTATTAAAGTAACGTCTAATTTAATTGTAAAATATTAAAGTGTTACTTTAATATTTATTTTATGGTGATGTGTACCCAAGGGAGACATAAGGGGTATTTTAATATATGTTTTATATTACACATCTTTATCCCACATTGCCCATATGAGTTGAACGGACCCGTGGGAATAGAATAAAAGGAAGCATTTGTAGCTTCATTAGACAGGTTGAATATGAGAAGAAATTGGTGTGTGAGTTGCAGCTTTGTTCTTGGCATTTGAGGACGATATCCTCTCTTGTAACATTCTAGACGTCATTCCCTTGGGGTTTGGCCTTTGGAATTCTTTCTTATTGGCTTCATTATCAGGCAGTTTAGTTGCATTTCCGACTATAGGCAGATTTGATATTTTGCTCATATCTTCTTCACTACTTGTCCGACGCTTATGCCGCTTGGAGGGAATGGTATTATGAAGGTAGTGGACTGATTGGAGGACAAAGTATTGTAGTAGCAAGTTCGTAAGCATGGGTTGGAGTATTATGACAATATTGCTGAAGTAATTAGTGAGTTGATAAATCTGCCATATATTTGGTTTTATGAATTCTGAAAATAACATTTTATTAGCAGCAGTTCATTTCCACTTTGCATATTGTTGTAGTTTCTTTCTTGTTTATGTTGTATGATACCAATTCCATGCACGAAACACAACAAACAAATAAACGTTTGATTTCCAGAGTTATAAGGGGTTTTAAGAAGTTGAATGCAAACTGTTTGACATAATTCCTTTCAGCAATTTGGTTTAGTTTTTGGGACATTCAGGGGTGCCCATTACAGTGGTATCAGAGCTATAAGTCCTGCCATCCTGTGGAGGTCTTATAGGGAATTTGGAACAGCCGGATAGAGGGAAAAAGTAAGTAAAAAACACAAGCTAAGCATTTATGTTTGAGCATGCGACAGAGGTCTTATAATTTCCGCGATACCAAAGCAAGACAAAATAGGATTTCAGACTTGCAAAGCAAACAGTCTAGTACATCCATGCAGGGGGACATTGAATTCAACCATACAGACACAGATGAGATATTCTGTGATCAGGACAATAATATGGGTGATCGAGATGACAGGAATACAGGATTAGGCGGAGGCAGAAATGCTGGTCCAGATGAGGGGGAGGTATTGTTCCGACAGTTACTGGATACATTAGAGCAGGGGCAGCGTATGCAGCAGGAGCAGAATGGGCGAATGGACATGATGTTGCAGCTCATGGCTAGACAGATGGGTGTCAATATTAATCCAGGTGATGCCAACAACAGAAACAATAACAACGAGAGAAACAATAACAACGGGGGAAACAATAACAACGGGGGAAACAATAACCATGAAGGCCAAGGCAACAACAATGGTCCTGAGAATAACATTAATGGTAATAATGGACACGACAACAATGGGAATGAGGCTGATAACTTTAGACACGTTGCACGCCTAGCACGGACTACGAGCTCGAGACCTCTTCTACCCACTTTTCCACCCAGAGATCCGGTTCAACCAGTAAACGAGCCGCAGATTACCGAGTTACAGGATCAGTTTAGGAGGGACTGGGAGGCTAGTGGACTAGAGTTTCAGGCGGATATTTCTCTTAGAGATTATATGGACTTGAGGATGAGACACATGCCTAAAGCAGGAGGGAGGAATCAAAACTTTGAGCTGAGGAAGAAAGTTGGAAAACTTTCTTTACCTTATTATGATGCTTCAGGGAAGATGACTGCACGAGCTTGGGTGCAGAAGGTAGATACATACTTGCAGCTAAATCCTATGCCTGAGGAGGAGGCTATCAAGTATGCGGCTATGCACTTGGATTGCGTTGCACATGAATGGTGGCATCATGGCATGGTGACTTTGGGGCATAATCAGATTACATCCTATGAGGAATTCACCGAAACATTGATTGGGAGATTTGACACTAAGGATCCCGAGTTACATTTCAAGGAGCTAGCACAGTTAAAACAGTCAGGTTCTGTGGATGCTTACATTGCCGAGTTTCAGCGCTTGTCTGTACTTGTTATTGATATCTCTCCTAGGAGATTGGTGGTGTTATTTTGTGATGGTCTTGCTGATCCATTACGAGGTTGGGTGAAGGGACATGATCCACTCACGTTAGCTGAAGCAACTAAAAAGGCATGAGATTTAGCCCCTTCGGTATACAAAGGAAAAAACCATTCAACAGATTCTTCCTACCTCAAGGACAAAGACAAAAAATCATTTCAGAAAGAGTATAGCAAACCCAAAGAAGGATCAAAAGGACTAGACAATGAAACCTTGAATGAACTTCGAAAGAAGAAGCTGTGCTTCCATTGTAGAGAGCCTTGGGACTTATCTCATAAATGTTCTCTCAAGGCTAAGGCAAATCAAATGGAGTATTTTTCAGCAGAAGAGTCAGAGTCAGAAGGTGAGGATCAGCACTCCGATTCAGATGAGGGTAACACTATAGAGGAGAGCAACATTCCTAAGGATGATAGATCGTTGGCACGCTTGACAGGGGCCCAAAAGGCAATCACATTTAAGGTCAGGGGTACTATCCAGGGGCAGAAAGTGATATCTCTTATTGACACTGGGGCTACACATAACTTCATCGATGCACAGTTGGTAGCCAGGAGAGGGTTACAAACAGAGGAGCATGATGGGTTTAGAGTCATGGTGGCTAACGGTGATAAGTTATTATGCACTCGGAAGATATCTAATCTTCGCATCAGGTTTGGAGATGGCTACGAGTTGGAGGATGAGTTCTATGTTGTGGACATGGGAGATTATGATGTCATCCTCGGCATGACATGGATGGCTTCACTAGTTGAGTTCACACTCAATCTAGCGAAATTGGAGATGAGATTCCAGCATGAGGGCAGAACTGTGGTACTTAGAGGGCTTTCAGATGGAGGTTGCAGAGTAGTGTCCTTGAGGAGAATGCAGAGACTTTTTCGTCATGATGACATAGAGTGGGCGGCAGAGTGCCACATTATGCCAACTTCACCAGAGCCACAAGAAAAGAGTCATCCACTAGATGTCCAGAAGATACTTGATAGACACGCTAAAGTATTTAGCGATATTCCTCATGGGGTTCCTCCTGACAGAGGGATGGAACATGTTATTGAGCTCGAGGAGGGAGCCAAACCAGTTATGATTACTCCCTATCGTCATCCTAAGAAACACAAGGATGAGATAGAGAAGGCGATTAAGGATTTGTTGGAGATGGGGCATATCAGGCCCAGTAAGAGCCCTTTTGCTTCAGCAGTAGTATTGGTAAAGAAGAAGGATGGGACGATGCGCATGTGCATCGATTATAGGGCACTGAATAAGAAAACAATTAAAAACAGGTATCCCATTCCTAGGATTGATGAGCTGATTGATGAGTTGCATGGGGCATGCTTCTTCACCAAAATTGATTTGCGATCCGGATACCATCAGATCAGGATGAGAGCAAAGGACATTGAGAAAATAGCCTTCCGATGTCACTATGGCCACTTTGAGTTCATGGTTATGCCATTTGGTCTAACCAATGCACCTGCTACATTTCAAAGTTGTATGAACCAGGTATTCAGGAAGCAGCTGAGGAGATTTGTCTTTATCTTCTTTGATGACATCTTGGTCTTCAGTAAGACCTGGGAGGAGCACTTACATCATCTAGAGGAGGTGTTATCTATTCTGGAGAGAGAGTCATTGTATGCCAATGAATCTAAATGTGAGTTTGGCATGACTGAGCTCCTTTACCTGGGGCATATCATTAGTGCAGATGGCGTTCGGGTTGATCCCGAAAAGATTAGAGCTATTGTAGAATGGCCTACTCCCACAAACCTTACACAGCTTAAGGGATTCTTTGGTTTATGTGGTTTTTATAGGAGGTTTGTTAAGGGATTCTCACAGATTGCTACACCCTTGACAGATCTTACTAGGAAAGGAGCCTTCGTGTGGACAGGGGCACCACAGAGGTGTTTTGAGCATTTCAAGCAGGTAATGTCTTCATGTCTAGTTCTAGCTCTACCGGATTTCACGAAGCCTTTTGAGCTTCATTGTGATGCATCAGGTGATGGGATTGGAGCAGTATTGATGCAGGAGAAGCATCCCATTGCATTCGAGAGTAGGAAGCTTCGAGGAGTTGAGAAAAGTTATTCTGTCTATGACCGGGAGATGTTGGCCATAATGCATGCATTGGCCAAATTTCGATCATATTTGGTAGGTGGACGTTTTGTGATCAAGACTGATCACAACAGTATTAAATACTTCATGAGCAGAGATTTTAGGAGATTGGAGAGATCGGATTATAGAAGAGTATGTCGGAGATGCTTGGGCTTCTGGATTGATTTCAGGTACCATACAGGATGATCGCTATGAGGTGATAGATGGATTGATCAGAGTTCAGGACAGGGTTTATTTGATTCCGTCATCACATTTGAGAGAGGCGATACTGAAGGCATTTCATGATGCACCCACAGCTGGACATCCGGGGGTCTTCAAGACCTACAAGCAGATCCGAGAGCGGTTTTCATGGAAAGGGCTTAAGGATGATGTTCAGAGGTATGTCAGGGAGTGTGTGGTTTGTCAACAGAATAAGGGAGAACACACATTTCCTGCAGGTTTATTACAGCCCTTGCCCATTCCTGATAGGAAATGGGAAAGTATTTCGATGGACTTCATCACTGGTTTACCACGAGTGCAGGGAAGGGATTGCATCTATGTGGTGGTGGACCGCTTGACGAAGTTTGCTCACTTCATTGCTATTCCGTCCACTTACACAGCAGCACAGGTGGTAGATCTTTTCTTTAAAGAGATATTCAGGTTACATGGGTTGCCTAGATTCATTGTCAGCGACCGGGATAGTAAGTTTATGAGTGTTTTTTGGCAAGAGTTGTTTAGGTTGTGTGGTACAGATCTTACACCTAGCACTAGTTATCATCCGCAAACAGATGGGCAAACAGAGATTGTTAATAAATGGGTGGAAGGATATTTGAGGAACTATGTAACTACACAACAAAAGGCTTGGATCAGATGGTTGCATATGGGAGAGTATTGTTATAACACCACTTATCATATGTCCATCAAGATGACTCCTTTCATGGCACTCTATGGTTATGAAGCACCTAGCTTCATGGATTTAGTTTTGGGGGACAGTAGAGTGCCCAAAGCCAAAAACTTATTGCAGGATAGTCAGGACATCCTGAAAGTGCTCAAAGAGAATATACAACAGGCCCAAAATCAACAGAAATTGTATGCTGATCAGCACCGAATAGAGCGCAGTTTCGAGGTAGGGGATATGGTTTACTTGAGGCTACAACCATATAGACAGTCATCGCTCAAGAAGAGCGGAGCTGAAAAGTTGAAACCTAGATTTTATGGTCCCTATAGGGTGATTCGCAAAGTGGGCAAAGTCGCCTATGAGCTTGAGCTTCCAGAGGGCAATCGAGTGCACAATGTGTTTCATGTGTCTAGGCTTAAGAAAGCCATTGGTCAGAGTGTAGTGCCTTCTGCAGTTTTACCCCCTTTGGATGAGGAGGGGAAGCTTGTGTTAGTACCTGAGGCTATTCTGGATACCAGAGAGAGGAAGCTTAGAAATAGGATAGTGAAGGAGTATTTGGTCAGATGGAAAGATCTGCCGGAGGAAGATTCTACATGGGAGAGTGAGCAGGTTATTCAGCACGCTGAACTGAGATTGCTTGAGGACAAGCAATTTCAAGGGGGGCGGACTGTAATGTCCCCATTTTAGCAGTTGACCAAGTGTGTGTGCGTTAGCCTTGTTCTACATGGTCCCGAGGGCTAACGAAGGGTTTAATGGGATCTTGGAGTGTTTTGGCCTAGTCATTTCCAGTTCGGGCCAAGACGAAGTTGATTTACTCAGTTTCAGGCATACTTACTATTTTTAGTAAGTCGGCAGGACACAGTGCAGGTCAATTTTGGTGATTGGATTCGATACTCCTCGGTGAGAGCTTTCCGATGAGCTATCACTCGCATTATTCGGAGTCCGATTGCTAATACATTTTAATGCCTGAAGTTTTATTAAAGTAACGTCTAATTTAATTGTAAAATATTAAAGTGTTACTTTAATATTTATTTTATGGTGATGTGTACCCAAGGGAGACATAAGGGGTATTTTAATATATGTTTTATATTACACATCTTTATCCCACATTGCCCATATGAGTTGAACGGACCCGTGGGCATAGAATAAAAGGAAGCATTTGTAGCTTCATTAGACAGGTTGAATATGAGAAGAAATTGGTGTGTGAGTTGCAGCTTTGTTCTTGGCATTTGAGGACGTCTATCCTCTCTTGTAACATTCTAGACGTCATTCCCTTGGGGTTTGGCCTTTGGAATTCTTTCTTATTGGCTTCATTATCAAGCAGTTTAGTTGCATTTCCGGCTATAGGCAGATTTGATATTTTGCTCATATCTTCTTCACTACTTGTCCGACGCTTATGCCGCTTGGAGGGAATGGTATTATGAAGGTAGTGGACTGATTGGAGGACAAAGTATTGTAGCAGCAAGTTCGTAAGCATGGGCTGGAGTATTATGACAATATTGCTGAAGTAATTAGTGAGTTGATAAATCTGCCATGTATTTGGTTTTATGAATTCTGAAAATAACATTTTATTAGCAGCAGTTCATTTCCACTTTGCATATTGTTGTAGTTTCTTTCTTGTTTATGTTGTATGATACCAATTCCATGCACGAAACACAACAAACAAATAAACGTTTGATTTCCAGAGTTATAAGGGGTTTTAAGAAGTTGAATGCAAACTGTTTGACATAATTCCTTTCAGCAATTTGGTTTAGTTTTTGGGACATTCAGGGGTGCCCATTACATGGAGCCTGAGATAAACCAAGTCCCCCACTTCAAAGCTCCTTTCCATTTGGTGTCTATTGGCATACATATATTGTTGATTTTGTGCCCGTTGTAAGTTTTCCTTTAGGTATAGTAGGATGTCCTGTCCTTCCTGAAGCCAATTCCTCGCCCTTGGTGCACGACTGTCTCCCAATATTGTGTCGATGAAGGAGAGGGTTTGTACTCATATAGAGCTTTGAATGGTGCCATTTCGATGGACATGTGATACGTGGTATTGTAATAGTATTCTCCTAGGTGTATCGACTTGACCTATGCCCGTTGTTGTGCCAAAACATAGTTTCGAAGGTAACCTTCAAGCCACTGTTCAAAATCTTTGTTTGTCCATCTGTCTGAGGGTGGTAACTAGTACTTGGTGACAATTTTGTCCCTGCTAATCAAAACAGTTATGTCCAGAAGATACTGATGAATCACCCATCCCGATCACTGACAATGTTTTAGGGTAACTTGTGCAAACGAAAGACTTCTCTAAAAAACAAATTGGCAACTTCTGCAACATGAAAATCTAAGGGGATGGCGAAGAAATGTGCATACTTGGTTAATCTGTCAACTACCACGAAAATACAATCCTTTCCATTTACCTTGGGATGCCCTGTTATGAAATCTATTGAGATACTTTCCCACTTATGTTCTGGAATCGACGGAGGCTGCAGTAACCCGGCAGGTAGAGTATGTTCGGAATTGTTCTACTAGCAGACCGCATGCTCTCTTACATATTGCAAGGCATCTCTTTTAAGTCCATTCCATGAAAACGTCTCCTGGAGACTTCTGTAAGTTTTTGAGGAAACCTGGGTGTCCAGCCAAGAGTGAGTCGTGTACCTCCTTTAGGATTTTCTTCTTCAATTTGGATTCCAGCACTAAAAATAGCCGACTCTTACAGTAAATGATGTCATCCACCACTTTGTACCAATCATCTTTGTTGTTTCCATCCATTAGCTTACAGGAAAAAGTGTTTTTGGAATATTCTACCAACAAATGTACTTTCTAGTCAGCTGAAATCTGGGTTAGTAAGTAGATGGTAGGTTTCCTAGATAAAGCTTCTGCAACCACATTGTTCTTTACTTTTACATATTCAATGTCAAAATCAAAGGCCTGAACCTTGCTTACCCATTTCTGTTGCCTCTCATTCAAATCTCGTTGCTCTAGAAAATATCTCAAATTGTTGTGATCCGTGCGGACGACAAACTTGACACCTACCAAATACTGCTAGAACTTGTTTAGTGCATATACGATGTCCAACATCTCTTGGTCGTAGATGCAATATAGGCATCTTATTTACGTAAGCTTCCTGCTCTCATAAGCTATGGGATGTCTATCTTGCATCAGTACCACGCCAATGCCTTCTCCGGACACGTCGCACTCCAAAATGAACGGTCAAGTGAAATCAGGTAATGCAAGTACTAGACAGGTGCTCATTGCCTTTTTCAATTTATCAAGAGTGAGTTGTGCCTTTTCGTTCCACTGGAAAGACCCCTTCCTTATCAGATCCATTAAGGGTGCGCTGAGCTGAGAGAATCCTTTAATGAACCTCCGATAATAGTTGCACAATTGAAAAACCCTCGCAAATCCATGAGTGATTTTGGGGGAGGTTAATCAAAGATAGCCTGAATCTTCTCTTGATGAACTTGAACTCCATATTTATTGACAACATGCCCTAGGTACAATATTTTTGTCATACCGAATTCACACTTGGATTGCTTGACAAACAAAGACTGTCCCTTTATGATCCTTAGGACTTCATCCAGATGCTTCAGGTGCTCCTCCCATGTCCTGTTATAAATAAGATCATCAAAAAATACCAATAAGTAATTACGCAATTGTTTGTTGAAGATGTGAAATATGCACGATTGGAATATAGCAGGTGCATTTGTCAATCCAAACGGCATGACCAGAAATTCATAATGCCCGTAGTGACAATGGAAGGCTGTCTTTTTTACGTCTTCCTCCCTCATGCGGATCTGATAGTATCCAGAATAGATATTTATTTTTGAAAAATAGACTGCGCCATGTAATTCATCTAGCAACTCATCTATCCTTGGAATGGGATATCTATTCTTTATTCTTTTGGTTCAACACATGGTAGTTCACAAGAATCGCGCTGAAATCGCGTGAATCGCCGATTCAACGATCAGATTCATGCACGCCGATTTTTTTGGTGTCAGAAATCGTGATCGGTGATTTCATCGGGTGAATTGCATGTATTGACGATTCACTCAAAAAATCGCCTGAATCGCCATCAAAAATCGCCAAAAATTGGTTGGTAGCAATGAGCATGTTTAGTTGGAAATAATAAAAAAAATCACTTATGTTTTTTGCTTTCTTTTTTACCTTTCCTCTTTGTTATAACCCTAAAGGGCCTTCTAATTGTTAAGCATGACTAGAAGAGAGGAGAAGAGAAAAGAAGAACCATAGGTTATAAAGAAAAATAAAAAATGACGACAAATAAAAAATGTTTAGAATGCATAATGGACGATGCCCAAGGGAAGGGAAAGACATAATCAGGTAGTAAAAGATCAGTGGTTCCCAGAAAGAGTGTGGGATCAGAAGAAAATCACAAAAACATTGTGTTCCATGTAGTTTTGTGTGGGTTTCAGAGTGCTAATTTGGTCTTGGCGGCAAGGGCGTTGCCCCTCGACCCCGCCCTATATCGCGACAGGGGGCGCGCCTGGGGTGCTGCCCCTCGACCTTGCTGGGGGCGTTGCCCCCTAGATCCCCAGTCGCTGCAGTTATCAGTCTTGGGAAGTTTGACCAGTTGATGAGACCTGAAGCTGTTGCAGGCATGAAGTGTCTGTGGTGGAGAGAACAATAGAGCAAGCCTTTCGAGAGGGGTGATATTCTTTGAAGCATTTGGAGTAGGTGCTAGATGTGAAGCTGTCTTATAAAAACTCTTTACCCCATGTGGTAAACACAAACTTCCATGTTTATATATGTTAAGTTTCAACTTCTATTTGATGATGTTATAGTGTGTTTAAGTTATATTCAACAAAGGGTGCATGAAATAAGTCTTAAACTGTTAAAATCTCTACATTTAAAGGGTTTTTTCAAATTTGCCGGTTCATGGACAATTCACCCCCGATTCACCTCCGATTCACAATTCAATTCGGCCGTGCCGATTTCAATATGATTTCGATTCTCGTTACTATGGTTTACACACATGCGCATCTTCCTGTCCTTCTTCTTGACTAAAACTACTGATGACACAAAGGGGCCAGAACTGGGACAGATCCATCCTTTCTCCAGTAGTTCTTGAATAGTCTTTTCGATCTCATCTTTGAATTTCTTGGGATGTCGGTAGGGTGTGGTTATGACCGGCTTGGCTCTTGCTTTCAAATCGATCGTATGTTCAAACCCTCGATGAGGTGGTATGCCAAGAGAAATGTCAATGAAAAATTTATCATGTTTACTCAAAATATTCTGGAGATCATCATCCTGGGGAGGTGTTTGTTGCCCTTTTATAGGTTCCACTGAGACAAAACAATGTGCAACCCACGCAACATCATCACTCCGAAAAATTGCCTCCATCCGATGTGCAGAAACTTCCTTTGGACCTTCATTTGCCATTCGGTGGAGAAAAACCTTCTTTCCATCAACAACAAAAGTGAAGTCCATTCGTTTGAAACTCTGAGTGTATTCATCAAGAGTCTTCATCCACTGTATGCCTAGAATAACCTCCATATCATCAAGGTCCACTATGAAGAAATCCTCAGTCATCGTGTGATTAGCCATTGTAATTCTTAGCTAAGGAATAAGGTGTGTGCAGGGCAGGAGAGTGCCTCTGACAACTTTGACCTGAAATCTTGCGTGTGTCTCCATAGGTAGACCTCTTCGTCTCACCAAAGAGGAGTTAATGAAGTTTAGCATAGCTCCACTATCGAGCATCACCATAACCCTTTGTCCTTGAAGGGTTCCCCATATACGAAACACTGTGCACCTTGGGCTACTGGCTAGGGAAATAGTTCCTTCGCGTCGTACCGATGCTACAATCCTTTCTGTATGGTTCATGCTAACCATGTGGGTGTCATCGTGATGTTGGTTGTCTTCGGCGAGTGTTTCTTCTTGTTCATCCTCATCATCGGACATGACCTCAATGTAGTGTATTTTTCCTTTTCCGAGGCATTTGTGGCTAGGTTCCCAAGGTCCCTTGCAGTTGAAACATAATTTCTTCCTTCGGAGTTCCTGTTTGGTAGCTTCGTCCAATGACGACTTCCTGGGTGGAGGTTTATTATGTTTGTCCCTCAGAAACGCCAGTGGTTTGGGGTGTAACTTTGAGAGGATGACGTCGATGATGATGCCATGCTCTGTGCCTTCTTAATAACTTTTGACAGGGTGGCAGAATTGAACTCTTTTACCCAACCTTTCAGTGGTTATGTTAGTCCATCCATGAAGAGCATTGTCTATCTTCTTTCAGAAATGTCCATGACCAATCAGAGAATTTCTGAAATTCTGCAATGTATTGGTCAACCGATCTAGTTTGCTTCAGCTGTGCCAAATCTTTGAAATCGAGTTTCGGATTTTTACCATCAAATCAATCTATTAATCTCTTAGTGAATTCCGCATAAGTATTTATTTGATCATGCCTCAATGTGATGGTGTCGTGATGCCACCATTTATGCGCAACTCCCTCCAAGTACAACACCGTAAATATGATTGCTTCTTCTTCTAGCATATGATTCAGCTGGAAGTAAGTATCAGCCTTCATTACCCACACTTGCACAGATATGGATTCGGATCCGTCAAATGGAGACAAATTTACTTTACTCAACTTCCTCTTGAGATCATCATTAAAATATCCTCTATTTTCGCCTCTCGAAAATCTCATTCTTAGATCTGCATAATCTTTGTAGGATATATCTTCCTCAAAATTCACATTCTTCCAGTCTTCTCTCAGTTGATCTTGGATTTCTTGAAAGGTTGGCTACTTCCCTCCAATTAGTGTCTGAAAAGATGGCGTGGAAGGTCGAGAGTGTGCTGGATGAGGGTTTGTTTTACCCAACACCGAGTCCATGCTATGACCATTTTGTTCTCCCAATATTTTATTGTCTGCCAACTTCTTGAGAGTCTCTTCTATGAGTCGCTAAGTATCAGTGATCTGTGCCTAATTCTTTGCAAGTTCTCTCAGTAGTGCCACAAGTTTGACAACTGTTGGTTCCAGTTCGGCAGCCATTCTATCAACGAAATGGGTTATTTGTCTCTTTTAGCTATAAACTCTCATTCACTGTTCATATGCTAGCAGGATCGAAGCGCTTTGATACCACTATAGTCTTCCCAAGTGCAGAGGCCTAGTGACAACTGACTTGATGGTCATATAGTAGCCTAGGGTTGGGGTCGTACAGTGTGAAGGTCGTAGTAGTGGCCATACGGAAGCTGAGTAGTGGCTGTACGGTATGAGGAATATGTCTGTACGTTATTGGGGAGTGGTGTATGGAAGGTGTTTGTACGGTGGAACAGTGATTTCGTACAGTGGGAAGCCGTATAGGGTGTCTAAGATGCCTTTCAAATGGTCGTACGGTGTAGGGGTGGAGGGACACAAAGGTTGAGGTTGTATGGTGAATGCAGAACAGAGTTGTAGGGAGGACACTAGAGGGTCAAACAAGGCCGTACGGTGGATAACAGAGGGTCAAGACAAGGCCATACGGTACGATTTCAGAGAGTTTTACAATGTGTGGTGGGCGTATGGTATGGGGCTGCTTTCAACGATGTTGTACGGATGAAATTAGTTAGAAAATGATTGAATACAACCAAGATAAAACTTGAACAAGAAATGGAAAGTGAACACAAACATTCAATTAATATTCGTAATATGATGGTGCTCCGATTTGCTAGATCCGAGCGAAGTATTACAAGTGATAGAATAGAGTGACGGTTGAATCCCACTGGAATCGGAATAACCAAGTAGGGAAGATCTTTCACTTCCAAAATGGCGAACAGAAGAGAATCCCAACTAGAATTCACAATACAGAGAAATAATTAAAAAATCCATACCTAAAGACTACCTACAAGCTATGCTTAGATACCAGTCAGGAAAACTTTCCGAGGGTGTACAAAGATAGCCGACGACAACACAAACTACAGAAACAAAACAAAAATGAGTCCGAGATATATCAAATCAATCGGCCCATTAACAATAGTTTTAATAAATGATTTATTTTATAACGGGAACATTACACGGCAGTTTGGAATCAATCACAAGGCATTCTCAGACTCAAATATTACTCCAACAACAAAGACTGCGATCATTATTCAGTCACAGCGATTATATCCGCAAGCAAGACATTGATTACAGCAAGCCCGTCCTCCTTTAGTGAATACACAGTCCCAAAGATCTGCACAATCAGAGCAAGCATAGTCATAGAATCAGATTGGTAAGTAAATCCGAGTCTAGCATATTCCATCAATTATTATATCACTTATTCCTATCAAAGATCCTAATTTAACAATTTTTTTATGAAGTTTACTAAGTAATTTTGGCTAATAAGAAACAATTTTTAACTCTTGTTTGTTATTGTTGTTTAAAAGAACAGTTAGGTCTGGTTTCATTCTTATATGATATTATATTTGCACACTTGGTGATTTTGAAGCTTCTGCTTTTTTTCAAAACAATTTTCATGCTTATTTATTTAGAAGCAAAGTATTGTTTTTAATACATACCTCAAAATCCTATTATAGAAGAGGTATTTTTGTTTCTTTTTTGGAGTTGTAACACAAGCTTCTAATCTTTTTAAAAATCTTTTTTGATAGTTTACAAAAGCTTCTAATCTTATTGATCTATGCAAATGTATAAAACTCTGTAATAACTACAATAGTAAACAACTTGGTGCTTTGGATTGTTCAATAAGGTATCACAACCAAATTATAATATATTGTAATATTAGATTTGCAACTTGTAAAATTCATCCACATTCATAAGTTATAAAAATTGTAAAACAGCTACATACCTCATATGAAATTAGGGCAAGGGAATTCTTTGATATTTAATCCATTCCATTATTAACTAGATTGGAATGGAATTAAAGAACAGGAAAACCCTTGATTTCAAATTTTCCTATGCCCATATAAAACCTGAAAAATTAAATTACATTCCCTAGATAAATTAGCGCTAGTGATCTATTTGACATTGAATTCATTTTATTAATAATTGTAATGCCCCCCCCCCCCCCGAAGATCCTTGGTAGAAGGATAAATAAAAGCCAATACATTTTTTTTAAAGGAATTAAGCATAGATTCTAACAACATCAACATGCAACTAATCACAAGATCCTTGGTAGAAGGATAAATAAAAGCCAATACATTTTTTTAAAAAGGAATTAAGCATGGATTCTAACAACATCAACATGCAACTAATCACAAGAGCACAACGAAAGACTTAACCAAACAATCCAAACAACCAACAATCTTCAAGCGTCATTACTTACCAATGCTTTCATTAACTAAGAAAGTTGAACATACAATGATATACTTTATATCCAAACTATCAAGATCTAGGAAGGTGCACAACCCAACAGGGTATCCAAGACTCCAAATCTCATTTCCCGAAGTTGCACAAAAATGCTCCTTGTTACCGCATGAAGAAGTACAGCATGCCAGACTCGCACGAGTGAACACATACTCGCATGAGCTAGTATCACGCCTTGCATGAGAGAACACCTTAAGCGCAAGCCAGCATTAGCTCACGTGAGTAAATGTTAGTCCAAGTGCGAGAGTATGCACACTCGCACAAGCATCTACCATGCCCCATGCAAGAGAATGCTTTCCTCACACAAGAAAACACATCTTTGACGTGAAATTGGTTGACAATATAGATTAATTGCATAAAAGGAAGTTTGACATCTATAGGGTCGTGAACTCTAGTATTTTTTTGGAACCAGGGGATGCAAAAGGTTTTTATCTTATTGATGAAATAGGCATCTGTCGTACCTCTGTATAGTAAGAATAAATCCTCCACACCAGGGAGTACCGGAAACACAAATGTCAAGGCTCAAACACTCGAGAACATGGAATATATATGACGTGCTAATAAAGGAGAATCAAACATCTAGCCTTCTAATCCATAGCATCTAATGTAATCATGCAGAAAAGCAACATTGTAGTGAACATAAATGTGCATAAATCAACTATCTCAAGAAGGAAAGCACAAGCAATGAAGCCACCAAACTAAAAACAACCGTGCCCGTTTCCTCCCAACCATAATGGCATCATGAGGCCTTAAAGGCCCTAACCATACCCTCGAGCATGAATCTCAATTTGCCAATAAGATAGTTGGAGTTGGCTCATGAGATCATTCTTACCAACAACCATCAAATAACATCATAAGAACAAGTATGTACAACTTGCTAATCTACCAATAGCATCACTAATCCAAGGTAGTGGTAAGAAACATCATCTAGCAATATGATACAACATCATGATAAAGGAATGCATAAAGTAAACATACTAAACATTGTATAGAACATGATAAGATAAGATAAGATTATTAATGTCCGACAAAAGACTACAAAAGGTCCATGGGACTGAGAGTTTACAACCAGAAAGTTGACAACAACAGGAGCACCAAACGATGTCCAAGAAAAGCGAACAAAAACAAGAAATAACAAGAGAAAGTACAAGGAGAAGACTGTGAGTCTTTCTTTGGCAAAAAGAAATCAGTCACAAAAGGATAAGACTATAGGTGAACATGAGCCCTAAACTATCTTTGTGAACCTGTGGAAGAGTGTCATTGATGTAAGTAACCACTGGGAGATCTGATGGATCTGGAATGACCAATAGAACTTGAAGAAGCAGCCGGCCTTTTCACACCCCGTAAAGGAGTTAAGGGTGTGAAAAAGGCAATAATGGGCTGGTCAAAGCAAAGTCGGTGAGGAAGCAGAGAATCGAAACTACTATCATGGAGCAAAATGGCTTCTTGAAGATAGAGTGCAAGACACCACTAGTTACAATAACTGAAGAATGCAGAAAGAGAAAAGCAGTCCCGGAACAAACAATAAAATCTCCCTCTGATCTCATAAAAGATAGGGCATTGGAAAATAAAGTGAATCTCTGTCTCAACCTCAGCTAAAGTACACAACTTACAAATTCGTTCTCTTCTATCAGTATTATGGTCTGTCAGTATTATGGTCTATCAATGCCAATTGAACAATGTTGCTAGGCTTCTTATTTTTATTAGAATTACTTTTTAGAATACATTAAAAGTGCAAGAGGAATGCTAACAACACAACTTCAGCATTTTACATAATTTTATGTAGAAAGGGAATACAGAGAACATATATCGAATTTCACCAATTAATTGAGTAAGGAACTTGATTTCCTTATAACTTAATTCAATGTGCTTTCCGACTGAAAGGGAAGACCAGAATATGAGTCCCATGGCAGCTCCTCAACACGTCTCCAAGGATATCCACCATGTAGGCCAAAGACACTGTCAAACCCTCTGTAGTTATTGTGGAATGCCCCTATAGCACATTGTGGCTGGAAGAGGAAAGACGTCCAGCTACTCACAAATCGCAAGCTATTAATTCTGAGTGCCGCCTGGTACAATTTTGCCTGACACAAATAAACTTCAGCAATTCATAGCGTTGGCGTCAAGCTGATGGGAATCTCAAACGCCAACCTCAGCAGTCACCAAGTTCCTCAAAACTTCATCAAATTGATTGCTAGTATGCAGCATAATACAATCGATTTCCTTCAAAAGATCACTCTGCATAGCCACAATGATTACAATAAGGAGACTTGGCAAATTGTTTATAACAGCACAATTTGCAATGAAATTACCAAAACAATCTCCCAAACAAAGGAAACACGGATAGAAGGAGATTTAGATAGTGAAATCACTATACATCAACAGTGACTTCAAACATCAGAAACTTCAGAGAACCTTATATATCAGCAAGGGCATACAGTTAAGAACCCAAGAAAAAGCCACAAAGGCACATAATCAAATATATAATCAATTGGATTCTTTACTCATCAAATGGGCTCATATTTATAATCTCCAAATGGCACAAAGTTTCCCAAATGAACTTCACTTAGGAAGCTTCCCACATATAAAATTAAAATATAATAAAGTGTCATTTTAAGCTAATTTATTAATTGCTTTTGACTTTAAAAATGACATTTTCCACCATAACTTAAAATTCTGACACGTAAGGCCACTGTTTCTTGTTCCTATGATTTAAAACTTTTTGTCTCGGTTCCAACAAGCTATGATATTGAGGTGACCAACGAACAACACTATCAAAAATAGCAACCTCGGCATATTTATATGAATAATAATAATAATCCACCCATTTTGAAAAAACAACTGAAGAGGCATCAGAATCAAAATCTGACAACAACAAAGTGATCCTAATGATAAAAGATGATGAATGAACCTGACGGGGTGACTTACTATAAATAGACACTCCCTCCAAGATTCTTGGAGCTCAAACTGGAAGCTCGAAATAAAAGCTGAGAGCATCCTCCAAGTCCTCTAACTCAACTGAGCTCATCGGAACCAACAGATTGACTTACTATAAATAGTAAGTCCCTCAAACAGAGCCAAAAGGCCCAAAACACACCGTAGGCTATTGGAAAGCCTATAACCACACAGCTAAGACCCTCAAATCCCACTGTTAGCTCACGAGGGTCGCGATGGTGAACTCACCTAGCCAACTGCAGGAACTTGCTAAAAATGGGGACATTACAAATTCTGAAAGAACCCAAAGAGATACGAAGGGCATGACTCCACCATTAAGAAAGGTAACTAGGGCAGACAATAATCCCATCGCTGATCTCAAGAAAGTGCTTGTAATGTCCCTCCACTTTTTTTCATTATAACTTGCTTCCTCGATGTATACTCGTGTCAAACTAAGTTTAATTCCCAATCTATATAAACCTTTTCCTTGAATAAAAAATGATTTTTTTAAAAATTCTTTCTTCATCTTCTACTTTAAGTACTTGATTAGTCCTTCTAGTCTCAATTAGCCAGCTATGTTGGATTAATCAAGTAGTCTTGTATTGTCTCACTCTGATCTTCTCGCTAAGCTTAATGACTTGATCTATTCTCCAACAATCTTTATTGTATCATTAAGAATGTATTTATCAATCCTATATATACAATTCACAACAAAGGTGAATTAAATCTATGCATTTGAGGCTTCAAGGATTCTATTGATTCTTCAACAAAATTGTTCTTATGCATGACATAATGGAAACTCCGAACATTACATCAAGTCTCATGATTTGTCTCAGATCTCTAGTGGAATGTAAATTATGTGTCACGTGATGAACTTAGAAAACTACGCTCTGTAAATGATTGCAGAGGAACCTTTTTGAGATAGTTTCTGTCTTTCCCTTACTGACTAGAATTTCTTCGTTGGACTTATTATTAGTAGTTATCCTCTCTTAGTATTTTGATAGATGTAGATCATCACTTGTACTATATAGTTTGTTTTAATATTTCTCATATGATGATTGTATGTTATTGATAGCTCCTCAAGTAATTCTAAAGTTTATAACGTCTTGGATAATGCTTGAGATGGGTTGAGAATATTTGTTTGGGGTTCTCTTTGTTTCACCAACTAGACTCCTTTCTCGTCTGTCATTTGACTGATTGGTAGAAGTATCAATTAATGATCCCATATAGTAGTAATGTGTTGATCCCCTTCTTAATATACTACTATCTGTGTAAACTTGGTACAGACCGTATCCATTTTATATTGTCTTATAGTAGCTTGAATAAACCGGTATCACTAATTCTTGTGTCCATCCGCTGACACCTTTGGTAGTATGGTGATTATGGTATTAATCTGTATTTCTTTTTTCTTATTTCTCCTTATCGAGGCTTGGCTCCCTTTCTGTTGTATATTTCTTCTCACCGTTCAAACTCCCTATCATCCCTTATTTGTTTCGTTTCAAGTTGTGACTACACTGACTCCTTACACCTATCTGATCCACAACTCTAGTTTTGTATACGTTCAGAGATATATATTGCTGGAGGTTGACATGCTATCCTGAGACCCATCGCCTTATGGATGTTTTCCTATCTATGAATATTTATGCTGCATATTAGATGCTGAAGGTGATATATAATATCAAATGCTGGATTATGCCACGTTGAAGGTGCTTTTCCTGTTCGATATCCCGTAAGAAGACATACTTGGAAAGGCTCAATGAGCTCATTGACTGCCCCACTATTGTTGACATTGGAACATTGGTATTGATTGTCAAATGATCCAATGAGAAACTTATCTCAGGAATTGGGTCTGATTAAAGAATCCTCCTAATCCAATCTGCCTTTCCATCATCCTTATTCATATCTTGGTGACATCAAATGTTGGATTATCTTCCACTCCTGATGGTTCCCCCATGATTACTTATTCTCTTCCCTTACGTACTCGCTGAATCATTCTCCTGATTCTCCATCTTTGCTGCCTCTCGTGTTCCTCTTCCCCCCTTTCCTTATCCATCTAAGATGGCCATTTATATGTCCGTAATAGTCACGACTAACCATTGAGCCGTTTTAGTTTGACTTTTTTTAGTTTAATTTATTTATTAATTTGTTTCATTTACTTTAATAACATATTTTTAGCTATCTTCATATTAATAACTATATTAATATAATATATTCTAAGATGATCTTATGAATATGATATTATAATAATACGATAAATTATTACTATTTATTAAATACTTGTTTCATATCCTTATTTATAATCATCATAAAATATTATCATATTGATTATATTGATCAACATAAGTATTATATGTTATTAGTTTCTTATTATATTAATAATAAATCATATTATTATCATTAATTATTATTTATTTTATTATTAATTTATTTATTGTAAAATCTTATAAATATGGGGACATGACAATGCTCCGCATAGAAGGCCATTCTCGGATATAAGCCACCCTAAGGATTAGTCCAAGTAGTAGTAATATACTGTCTGAAATGTCAAGTTTGACATGCTCATTTAATACCTGTCTAGATGGGAGGAGATGAGTAGGGGCATTCAAAGAGAACTGATGAGGGAGATGATCAATATCAATCCCAATCAAGCTCAACAGAGAAGATTCCTGTGCATACCAACAATGAGCTCGAGAGCTAGTAGTGGAACGTGCAACAACAACAGAGGAGCAATATGCCAGGTAGGAATATCTATCACATTCACCAACCGAATTTGCAAAACCATGCAGACGATGAAGGAAACAAACCAAATCAAATATAGCTGCAAGACTGAAGGGATGAACACCAAACTTTGCAAGAATGATACTGTGAGAAGTGAATCTGTGACATTTGATGATGCATCATAGAAACAATGTCTAAACCCACTCGATTGAGACCCAATCACAACTAAAGAGAGAAAGCCCCCAAACCACTCAGCCATAAAGAATAGTTGGTCGAACAAGGGAGTCTAAGAGGGATAACTTGGACGAGGTACCCTGAAAATGGTTTCTGAATTACTGTTCTCAAGCATAGCAAGAGAATCCATACTCTTGGTAACTCTGGACTGTATAGATGGTCTCATACTAAAACGAGGCCCAAAAAACTTGACTCCCAGATACATATAAGAAGTGATCTCAATCTCGTGTCCTTGAAAAAAGAAGTGAAGATGAGAAGTCTTAAGGCAACTAAAGATCATAACCCGAGTCTTACCTAGATTAACTAATAGCTGTCTCTGAACACAAAGGGAAGCCAAACCATCTAGAAGCCTCTGCAACTCTCTGGAGAAGAAACGAGAAAAATCACATCATCCGCAAAAAGAAGAATGGAGATCAACACTTGGTGTAAGTAGCAACCATCACCAGGGACCAAAGAGAGCTCATCAATATACAACCCGAACAAAGTGGAAGAGAGAGGACAGCCTTGTTTAATGCCAATGGTGCTATGGATTGGGACTGAGAAACCATCAAGAGTCCTGAATCTACCCACAAATATCTCGTAGAGTTTCATGATAATCATAAGTAACATCTCTGAAATCCCAATCTCCTAAAACCTCTGAAATAAAGCCATCCTAGGAACAAAATCAAAAGCCTTGCGAAAATCAACAAAGCAATAGTAGACTTTCTCCGATTTGTGTCTAGCCTCCTCAATAATAGCTCATAAAGTGAAAATATGATCCATAGTCTGATAGTCAGCTCGAAAACCAACCTGACCTCTAGCTCTACAACCCTTCCTGTCAAGCTCTCTAGATAACATAGCATTGAGTGTTGTAGCATATAATCTAGCAAATGTATGCCTTATCATAATAGTCCTATAATTCACAGGATCAGAAGCAAGACCGGTCTTATGGATTGGATAAACCAGATGCCTAGACCAAGAAACTGAAAACCTAGTGCAAATCACCTTATTAAATAGTATGGAGAGATAAGGGCCCAGAATGGAAGCACCAAACTTGAAGAGTTTAGCCTAGAACCCCTCATCATCCGCCGCTCTATTGTATCTCATAGATTTGATGGCCTCGTAAATGTGAGAGAGGTGATCAAGTGACAGAAGGGAGGCAAAATGGGATGAATGGAAGGCTGCCCCAAAATGTCATAAAGAGCCATGGTGTGAGTGGTTAAGAAGCAAAAGTCAAGAATGGAAGGAGGGGTGGAGTGGGGGAAAAGAGTATGCCAAAAGAGCTTGGGATTATGAATCAGCGTGGAGCAGAGGGATTTACAGTAGGAAGTGGTGAAGGATCATTTCTTGCGGCAAAGAAAACGAAGGTAAGACAACCGAAGGTGAGCATAACTAGGAGAGTGAGCCTTGAAAGCAAACCGAACAGAGCGATGAGAAGCTTTGTAGTCAACATCAAACCATTGGTTCATAGGGCATGTATTGCGGCATTTTCTACGAAGGGAGAGTGAAGGGCGGTGAGGTATGGAAATGATCGTGATCTTCCAAATGGCCATCGCAAGTAGATCAAACATAGAGGAGGCCTTGCAGGAGTGAGCAAAACATGCAGGATTGAGGAGTCTTGAAAGATGAAAGGAGAAAAGCTCACTATCACTATTAGGGAAACGAAAGCAAGCAGGGGAGCAGGCAGTGGAAGGGACGGGATGAGGTGGCTGAAAAAGTGACACAGAATGCAGAGGAAGACAAAAATGGATACGAAAGACAACATGATCCACAAGAGGAAGGCACAAGATGATGAAGTTGTGGATGAAGGAGATGAAAGAGGGAGAGGTAAGGGCATAATCAACCACACTAGCACCTCCACAATGAAGCCAGCAAGTAAAGAGCTTAGAACCAAGAAAGCAAGAAAGACCGTTCAAGATCACCATACTAGAAGACTCACACAGATGCAAAAAATGACAATCATAATAGGAAATCGGCCCAAGCACATCCTCAGAAGTATGTTGAAGCCCCAAAGTAGACGGATCAATCTCAATAAAGTAAATGGAATCAGAGCATCGGTCATAAAGCGGAGTCTGGAGCTCTTTGGTCCTTCCATTGAAATTGTCGAGAATGATGATGTCACCTAGAGAAACAATTTGAGAAACTCTCGCTAAGGTCAACATAAGGGTCTCTGTCCTCGATACCATGAATAGCATAATGGGAGGAGGTAGGTGGGAAATAGCATATAGCAATAAAGAAGTCTCTGTTGGTGACACTTTCTGTCAATACGGACCCACATGAACCTGGCAAATGTATCGGAGTGGACAATAGAAGTACGGCTGAAAATAGAATCTCTAATCAAACAGGCAACACCACTGGAACCACGGACCCCACCAAAAGCATGAGCCTCATCTCTATAAACGAATAACCATTGATTACCTGTAAACCCCGAAAGAGGATGCACAGGACTCTCATGGGTCTCTGTGATGACAAGTATATCAAGGGACCCAACTGCATCATGCAAAAGACCAGGTAATGGCCATAAAGAACCATTACCATTCGAGCAGTTAACAAGGAGAGAGCAAGCGGGGGTCTCCCTCTTGTTAGATTGCTAGCGAGACCATCATTTGGTCTTAGAGACCTATCTTGCTTCCCAACCACTGGGGGGCAATCCCGAATAACTACTTTAAGATTCCTAATAATTGCCCATTTACTAGCCCATCTAGCCTTTGCCACAACACTAGGAGCATGTTTCAGCTCTCAACCTGAGTCCTCGTAAGATCTAGTCTAGGAAAATCTTAGAAGGAAGAGAGAACAACTTCCTCTTAGCTCTGAGAACACGAAGCCTATTTGAAAGAGTGAGAAACCGAATGAACAAGATATCACCATGAACAAACCAACATTTATCTAGTATAATGTCGGAAATACCAAGCTGATCACAAAGGAAAGAGCATACTGTAGAGAGAGGGTCGAAAGTGGGAGGGAGACCACGAACCCATAGATTGAGTTCACGAGCTTGCCTCAACCACTCATCATCAATCTTCCCTTGAACTAACTTGTCGAAACTAGCTAAAGGCGTAGTAGCAGTTGTATTATTGCAGAGAGAGGCCCACAATTTCACCTTTAGTTTAGCTATCAGATATCAAAGAAGATTGCTTCGCTGCAATTTTCGATTGTTGCTCTTTGATGACATCTAACCCATCAAGTTGTTCAATAATGGATTGAATATTGGATTGTAAGCCCACAGTTTCAGAGGTGAAGGTATCCAAGAAACATTGGATCTGAGACAAATTGATATTTGTGATTGGCTGAGTTCTAAAATAGTACCAATTAAAGAGACAATTTGCTCTTTCAGTTGTTGGTTATCCATCTCCAGCTTTGAAATCCTATCGTAGAGCCGCTAATAGGTCAAAGTTTGCTGCCCTTGAGATGAGTAAGAATCACCCACGTCCGACATTTTCAAGAATCCACAGACCTCAAGAAAGATGCCCAGACAGAGACAACATGCAAAGAAACAATCGATAAGAGAACATACTCCAGATACACCATAAATCGTAGATCAATGCATCTAATATAAACCATAAATCACAAGAGAACATACTCCGGATACACCGAAGTACTAAGTGAATATCCAGCACCATTCTCAAATTGAAGTAGAGCATCTTTGTACACCGGTTCCTAGCAATGGTATAGGTAGCTACGCCTTCCAACCACGTGGTACCCGTAGGCCCACTCCCATCATGCTGATGGAGATAATGATCCAACCACAAACACACAACACAATCATCCATGGCTAACACTTACGCCAAATAGTACAAAGGATTGAAACCAAAGATCGTGAGACAATGCAATACAATAGGTCCTGGTCAGACACTCTATGGGTCTACTATGTATGGACTCTAGTAGAGAGTAGATCACTTAGCTTCGCAGAGCCCAAGCTAAACATTGTGTGGAAACTCTCCCTCCAGAGGCCATCACATTGTGTCATCGGTAAACCCGTATAGAGACTTGCCCTCAAAAAACCCATACAAGTATTCTCTTATCTTATCTTGGTTTTATTACCCATTAATTTATTTAGTTAAAATTTGTTAGAAACTCCTTCATGTTTACCTTGTCAGGAACACAACCCAGGATTATGTGAGAAGCCCCTCCACTTGTCTACCCTACATACCCATGCTCATCACACGATGATTGCCCGTAGACAATGCGGTTTCCCAACCCCACCCCAATGAACATAGCTCAACCGAAAGCAACCGGTAGTTTGAGTCTCGTAAGAACTCAACAAGTGCACACTCACATGCTCATGTATGGGCACACCAACTACACGAAGATCAAAACAAGGGTTGGATGAGAGACAATAAAAATACCAAGTATAACAAGATCACTCAATCGGTCTATATCTAGAAGTACGGATTCCATACGAATCCTAATGATGCAACAAAACCATACATCGTGAACTCACTCAACCGGCCTAAATCCGGGAATATGGATTCTACACAAATCCTAGTGTCCATGAAATAACAACATAACATGCAAGAAAACATGGAGTACAATCCATTTTCACCATCCAAGGAGACAATGCCAAAATCTCAACTAAATATGGGTGGCACGCTAAACGAGGCAAGAGAAAAAAGCCCAAAACTCATAGTTTTCGAATAACAACGAAATTGAAACCCCAACTCAAGGTTCAATAAAATTCACCAAATAGGCTCAACTTCACAAACCATCAAATCGGTTAAAATGCGTAAGTCCACAAAATCCAATATGGAGACATGAGTTCGGATTGGAAAATAAAATACTTTAGAATGTCCTATAACCATTCTAATTCAACAATCCTAATCATTGAGGCAAGGGATATAAGATCCAATCTTTAGATAAGCCAAACAAAGAAATGGGCAAAAAACTAGATGGCACACAAAACAAGACAATTTCAAAACACCCAAAACTAAAACATCTTGGAATTCGACAAAATTGAAAACCCACTGATCAAATAGTCCCAAAATAAGGAATATCAAATAAAATTTGACTTCCAAGCAACCACGTAAAAATTGGCACCATAACAATGCCTAAACTTGCATTTCTTATTTCCTACGAAATAGAAATGCTCATCCCCATCCAACCGGGTGATATGAATGCATAAAATCGGAGAACACTATTTCTCCACTCCCTAACATTTAGCAACAAAAATTGGAAGCTAAAACAAAGAGAAACCAATAAAAGTCAAAAGCCCTACCTCACAACCAAAAGGACAAAACAAGAATTACTATCATAAAATAACTTTGAGATGCCGAATTGGATGAAACCATCGGCATTGTGAAGCAATTCCAATACGAATCCAACGAGATCGATCTCGCAATGATCTGTCAAGCCAAACTCCCACAACGACTAAAACACTGATTTCTCACAAGAGGGTTTGGAGGAATTTTCCCCAAAACCATAAAGTAGCAAGGCGAGAAGTGAGAATAAACTCACTTTTAGCCAACAAAGTGGCATATAAATTAGATTATTTAAATGAAATAATCTAATTGGCTTCCTTAACCCAAATTAAATCAGGCAATTCCAATGAATTGGAATTCAGCTACAACAAATTAGCCAACAATAAAATAAAGATTAAATCAAATAATTAAACCCTTCTAACCCATTAAACAACATTTAATTAAATCTTTTTTTGCGACCATTGTAGAATCCTGAATTCATAGAGACATTCACAGGTCTAATCACAATAATGCATTATGAATCCAGATTTACCAATTACCAAAGGATTAAAATAACAATTAAAGATAATCACCTATACAAGGACGATATTGCCTCAACATGAAAGGTCCAATCACTAACTCCATGTGCCACTACTGGGGATAGAAGTCCTACACAATAAATGAACACAATCAAGTGTAGATGTACAACAATAATAGCCAAAGTGACAATTACACAAAATCATGTAATTAAAGCATCTAATTAATCTCATTTATATAATCATTTAAGTAGCCCAATTTGCATAAATTACTGAAATGAACAAGGTACTTATCCCTAGCACTATAACCAATGAATCCAACATGGACAATTCATTTCTAATTATTTAAGCATTTAATAATGGAATTAATAATAGTTGTTCAATAGCTTAAATGACACTATGCACATTTAAGTCAACATGGTCAAACACATGAGTAAACACTACTGCAAGAACCTAGTTAAATACAGTAGGACAAACAAAACACAGTGCAACCACTGTTCGCATCTCAAAGTAATCATAACAACATCGTGATACCAAATCAATCCAGGTAACCACTGGCACAAACTTTAGTGAACCCATCTAGTACATCATAATCTCATAAATCAGCCATAAGCATAATCAATCCAACTAGTACAATAACATGAATCCAATCACCCCAAGGATGTAGACTACTTATGGTCCCAATCATGATCACTCACAAAGAAAGATCATCAAGGTTGCATCCATTATGATGACTTATAGAAATCAAATGGGAGAGGCACTACAATAACTATGTTGGAGATTAGTTAAAGAACGAGAAAACCCTTGATTTAGAATTCACTAATGCCCATGTCTGTAATCAAAACAAGTTGTTCCATATAATGCATCAGCACCAAGGATTTCAGTCATTGCAAATTATTTAACGATATAGGCCCTTTTAACTTTTGATGATTGTCAAAAATAACATATGGGAGAAAGAATATCAAATAGCATTTTTTCTAAACTTCGTGAGTGTTGCTTGCTGTAATCATTTTTGTTCATGGAATTAGATTTCTTTTGCAGACATGTCCACAAAACAATTGCAAAACCCAACTATGTTACGAATGACCTACAAGCAATTTATAGAAGCACAAACAAGTCAAACACACTACTTTATGAATGCCACCTAGTAATTGATTTAGTAGTTGATTTAGTAATATATTTGATCACGTGGCTAGTCACATATTTAGTATTTTATTTATTCACATATTTAGTAGTATATTTAGCAACATACTTAATCATACATTTGGTCACATATTTAGTGTATTTAGTCACATATTTAGTGGTATATTTAGTAGCATTTGTAGTGGTATATTTGATCAAATATTTAGTAGCATATTTAATAGTGTATTTGGTCATAATAGGGCACAATGGAATCGAATCACCATCCATCTACTTGTAAAGCAGGTGATCTTCCATTGAGCTAGCACCCTTTAAAGAATGGTCATACAATTTGTAACTTTCTACATTGTCTTGGTTCTTATCTTTTGAGTTAATCCCAATCATTTATTTAGTGATTTATACCTAGTTTGAAGTTTATCTAGTTGCTTAGATGCGTAAGGAAGGGAAACACCCACCTGTAGAAATGCTTGAAATAAGTAATCATCACTTTATTCAAAAGATGTTTTATGTCCTAAGTGGCCATGTTTGTATACAAAAATGAATGAGGTGTTGGTGCCTCTAGTAAGTTAAGCATACCAACTTTGTAAATTTTATATAAAAGCCTTAATCTACCGTGGTTTTCTATCATTGGTGTTTCCACTTATATCTCATGCCCTGTGAGTGTCACGTGATACTTAGATTTCATGTGAGTTAATATGCAACAATGAACATGCTTTGAGATTAAGTTTTATGGTTATGATATTAGGTTGAAAAAGTAAAGTTTGTTATATTGATTCACTGCCCCACCTCCACAAAATAGTCTCAATATAGTTGTGTGCCCATCACAATTAATGCAAATAAGTTGATAAAGAATAAGCCTTTAGACGATGTTTTCCCAAAGGAGGCTGGAGTTGGCCATATGTCGTGGGTAGAATAGTTTCATTGGAAGATACATCCAAAAGCTTCAACAAATCACTTGCAATATTGGAAAAAATTAAAAATTTGTCAATAAAGAACTTTTAAGAGGTAGGAGGAGCAAGTCGTCATTTATTATTCACAAGGGAATTCCGATATTTACTCATAAATAAGACTATCCACATTTACAAATTGTTCCTAATCTCAAGGGTCATTTTCCACATAATCTGCATGTGGTAATGCTTACCATATAGCATCAAACTCAAGTCTTCAAATAATCATTTGTTTAGAAAAAATTTAATTAATTTATCCTTGCTTTTGGGTTGGAAGGATCACAAATTGCCCTACAATTGAAGATATGTATCTCAGTGACACTTACCAAGCCTCTACAGCATGTCATCCACAGCCCCAGGATTTGCAGCAAATATTGACTATGGAATATGGTGTCCACGACTAGCACCTCCCCCAATTGTTTTTTATCGCTTTGGATCCAACACAGAGATGCAAACAGAAAAAGAATACAACAGGGAAGATGTTGATTGTGAATCTTCTAAAGCATGGTGAAAAAGCCTTCCCACAAAGCTGCACATCAATATAAATATGTCAAAGACAATACCAATAAATATAAAAGGTGATTTAAATAGTACAAAAATCCATGCTGCGATTCACACCTTGGGCTGGGAGGCTTTGTACTGGGAGGCTTTGTAGCAAGAGCAAAAGTTGCTGAGTGAATTATAGCACAGGTTGTCTCTGCTGCATTTTTGTATACCTCAGGAGGACTCTTCTTAACAAAAAAGAAACAGCCTAAATTAGCAAGCTTGATCAGGATCCCTAAAACCCAAATGCACTTTCTACCTAGAGACAAAACAAGAGAACTCTAGAAGGATGAGAGATGTTCAACATATTTACAGGTGAACTCAATTTGTCCACAATCAAGTCAAGCAAGTTTGTATTAGCTAGCCATTGCATGGCATGAATGTAGCTTGTCATCTACTCCAACTAATCGAATTAACATCTTCATTAAAAAATGCATAGTTAGACAAATAGTTTAAGAGTTCAAGAAAACCCTAATTTTGACTTAGAACGCTAAATGTAATCCTTTAGTTGACCTTTAAGGGCAGGGTGTGATAGCAATGGATCCTTTAGTACCTTCATACAGAAGTTATTTTGGTAACTAGATTGCCTTAGTACTCACTTTTGATGTGACTGATGCATATCTCCAAATGACAAATCTTGACCCAGGCAACAATGGAAATGTGTCAGTAGGATAGCTCAATAATGTCTTGATCAAAAGATCAATCTTCTAAAGAAACTAAGCATGTCTTGCATGACTTAGTGGTCATAAATAAGTTTATGTATGCATACTCGCTAAAATGCTTTTGACAATGATTTAGAGGAAGCTATAGTGTATTGCAATGACCGGAATGCTAGAAGTTAGAACATAATTCCTCAGTCTGGCAGGGTTGACCCATTAACCTTCACAACCCATGGATGCCTTGCAGCAGCATCCAAGTTCATCCTTTGACTCGGATCTATTTTCAAATATAATGAATTTCACAAATATATTGAATTTCAAAATGATTAGACAATTTGCTCTTAGTTAGAACTCCCTGAAAACTCCAAACTTTAGAAAGTGCTTACCCTTACAAAGAAGCCCTTGAAGCAAGTCTGTAAGATCTGGATTCATGTTCTTTGGCAAGAGCAATGGATTCCTAAACAATCTACAACCATTTATAGACAAAAATATTAGTAATCCTTCCTTGTCATTTGTTTTATTTTTTTAAATGTGATTTATTGTTTATTTACCTTGTCATATATATCTTGCAAAGTATGACCCAAAGTAACAAGAATCGGAATCGGATCGGAATCGGCAAGGCCGAATCAAATCGTGAATCGGCCATGAATCGGAAAATTAAAAAAACCCTTGAAATTTAGTGAGTAACTTATTTCATAAACCCTTTATCGCTGATTCGATTCACCGATTCACAAAAAATCGTTTGGCTTGAATCGAATCGCCGAATCGCGTGAATCGCATGAATCGCCGTGATTCTTGGAACTATGGTATGACCAATAAATGGATAGTGACCTAAAATCATGCAATAAACTGTCATGCCCAAAACCCACACATCAACACTTTTACCATGAAATGTCACACCTGTAAAGAAATGACAACAGGCTCCGGTTTTAGTAGGTGTAAAAAAAAGCAAACTACTTATGATCCTTTCTCTTCTATCACCTCTTCTTGAGTCCACTTTTTTCTCACTTTTATTTACATCATGAGAAGATTGGGTTGAGGCAAAAAAATCATAAAATATCTTGACTATAAATCTGCAAAAAAACTAGGATAATGACATGTGAAATAAACAGATTTTGTATAATCCAAGGTCTAATCACAATGTATTGAGATAACTTTTTCCTAGAAAATATCAATCTCCTCCGTGTGTAAAAGAATCCAAGCTCACCTTCAAGTAAAAAGTGCATGTTCTTTTCCCTAAACCCTCAAACACAAACTATTGTAAGAAGCAAGTTTGTAGAATTCTACCTACACAACATTCCAGTGTAGTATAAATAGGAGTTCCAAGTTACCTCCAAAGCTCATCATTGCTTCCTTGACGACACCATCCAAAATTATTGTTATCTCCAAAATCTGCACCCTAATGCTCTAAGTTCTGAAACCCTCAGCAATTTTGGAGAAACATTGGATCAATTAGAGGTTGTGAGTAACCTATGACCTGATTGAACCTCCAAATTCTAGGCCGGTTCGTATTTGACATGTCTGATATCTCACCTATACTAATAAAAGACGTGAAATCTGTATGGAAAAGGGTAAAGAGGTAAACTTGAAAATGGAAAACCTAAATGATGAAAACTAAGGTGATACACCAGAAATAATAACGCAAATTACTGTCGTACTCATAACATAATGAACGATTTCAACTAGTAATCACAGAAAACAAACCTTGAAGGAACTGTCAATCCACATAAATAATTTAAGAGAAGGCTAAAAGATGAATATATGAAAGGAAATAAATCACAATCTAATATATCACAAAGGAAACAAAACTCAAAACCTATGAATAACAGATATCAAACATGGAAGATGCAAAATGAGACATGACCTAAAAGGTTTATAAATAAAACAAAACTCGATAACATCAATCACCACAAAGCATACAACCAAATCTTTTGCCCCAAAAGCTGAATCCAATGAAAATTGTATTACGATCAAAGGCCCAAATGACAATATCTCTGCATAATAGCTCAAAAAAACCGATAAAAAGATGCTAAGGACAAAAATTGCATGTGCACTTCTCTCTTCTCAAAATTTGAATCCCTTCTCTTTCAAAAAGAGGAGTATATAACAACAATGAATCAACACCACCTGCCCACAAAATTAGGAAGTGAGGGTCAAAAAATCAAAGAAAACTGCTCACAAATATAGCCTAAAAGCTCTAAAAAACATGTCACCTACACTCCAAACTATGCCTTTATCAACTACATATGTAGACAAGTCCAAGAAAACTCCATAAATGCCAAAAACCGCACCATAATTGACTCCAAAGTCATGACTCAAATGTGAGAAACTAAAAATTATTAAACGATATAGGCCCTTTTAACTTTTGATGATTGTCAAAAATAACATATGGGAGAAAGAATATCAAATAGCATTTTTTCTAAACTTCGTGAGTGTTGCTTGCTGTAATCATTTTTGTTCATGGAATTAGATTTCTTTTGCAGACATGTCCACAAAACAATTGCAAAACCCAACTATGTTACGAATGACCTACAAGCAATTTATAGAAGCACAAACAAGTCAAACACACTACTTTATGAATGCCACCTAGTAATTGATTTAGTAGTTGATTTAGTAATATATTTGATCACGTGGCTAGTCACATATTTAGTATTTTATTTATTCACATATTTAGTAGTATATTTAGCAACATACTTAATCATACATTTGGTCACATATTTAGTGTATTTAGTCACATATTTAGTGGTATATTTAGTAGCATTTGTAGTGGTATATTTGATCAAATATTTAGTAGCATATTTAATAGTGTATTTGGTCATAATAGGGCACAATGGAATCGAATCACCATCCATCTACTTGTAAAGCAGGTGATCTTCCATTGAGCTAGCACCCTTTAAAGAATGGTCATACAATTTGTAACTTTCTACATTGTCTTGGTTCTTATCTTTTGAGTTAATCCCAATCATTTATTTAGTGATTTATACCTAGTTTGAAGTTTATCTAGTTGCTTAGATGCGTAAGGAAGGGAAACACCCACCTGTAGAAATGCTTGAAATAAGTAATCATCACTTTATTCAAAAGATGTTTTATGTCCTAAGTGGCCATGTTTGTATACAAAAATGAATGAGGTGTTGGTGCCTCTAGTAAGTTAAGCATACCAACTTTGTAAATTTTATATAAAAGCCTTAATCTACCGTGGTTTTCTATCATTGGTGTTTCCACTTATATCTCATGCCCTGTGAGTGTCACGTGATACTTAGATTTCATGTGAGTTAATATGCAACAATGAACATGCTTTGAGATTAAGTTTTATGGTTATGATATTAGGTTGAAAAAGTAAAGTTTGTTATATTGATTCACTGCCCCACCTCCACAAAATAGTCTCAATATAGTTGTGTGCCCATCACAATTAATGCAAATAAGTTGATAAAGAATAAGCCTTTAGACGATGTTTTCCCAAAGGAGGCTGGAGTTGGCCATATGTCGTGGGTAGAATAGTTTCATTGGAAGATACATCCAAAAGCTTCAACAAATCACTTGCAATATTGGAAAAAATTAAAAATTTGTCAATAAAGAACTTTTAAGAGGTAGGAGGAGCAAGTCGTCATTTATTATTCACAAGGGAATTCCGATATTTACTCATAAATAAGACTATCCACATTTACAAATTGTTCCTAATCTCAAGGGTCATTTTCCACATAATCTGCATGTGGTAATGCTTACCATATAGCATCAAACTCAAGTCTTCAAATAATCATTTGTTTAGAAAAAATTTAATTAATTTATCCTTGCTTTTGGGTTGGAAGGATCACAAATTGCCCTACAATTGAAGATATGTATCTCAGTGACACTTACCAAGCCTCTACAGCATGTCATCCACAGCCCCAGGATTTGCAGCAAATATTGACTATGGAATATGGTGTCCACGACTAGCACCTCCCCCAATTGTTTTTTATCGCTTTGGATCCAACACAGAGATGCAAACAGAAAAAGAATACAACAGGGAAGATGTTGATTGTGAATCTTCTAAAGCATGGTGAAAAAGCCTTCCCACAAAGCTGCACATCAATATAAATATGTCAAAGACAATACCAATAAATATAAAAGGTGATTTAAATAGTACAAAAATCCATGCTGCGATTCACACCTTGGGCTGGGAGGCTTTGTACTGGGAGGCTTTGTAGCAAGAGCAAAAGTTGCTGAGTGAATTATAGCACAGGTTGTCTCTGCTGCATTTTTGTATACCTCAGGAGGACTCTTCTTAACAAAAAAGAAACAGCCTAAATTAGCAAGCTTGATCAGGATCCCTAAAACCCAAATGCACTTTCTACCTAGAGACAAAACAAGAGAACTCTAGAAGGATGAGAGATGTTCAACATATTTACAGGTGAACTCAATTTGTCCACAATCAAGTCAAGCAAGTTTGTATTAGCTAGCCATTGCATGGCATGAATGTAGCTTGTCATCTACTCCAACTAATCGAATTAACATCTTCATTAAAAAATGCATAGTTAGACAAATAGTTTAAGAGTTCAAGAAAACCCTAATTTTGACTTAGAACGCTAAATGTAATCCTTTAGTTGACCTTTAAGGGCAGGGTGTGATAGCAATGGATCCTTTAGTACCTTCATACAGAAGTTATTTTGGTAACTAGATTGCCTTAGTACTCACTTTTGATGTGACTGATGCATATCTCCAAATGACAAATCTTGACCCAGGCAACAATGGAAATGTGTCAGTAGGATAGCTCAATAATGTCTTGATCAAAAGATCAATCTTCTAAAGAAACTAAGCATGTCTTGCATGACTTAGTGGTCATAAATAAGTTTATGTATGCATACTCGCTAAAATGCTTTTGACAATGATTTAGAGGAAGCTATAGTGTATTGCAATGACCGGAATGCTAGAAGTTAGAACATAATTCCTCAGTCTGGCAGGGTTGACCCATTAACCTTCACAACCCATGGATGCCTTGCAGCAGCATCCAAGTTCATCCTTTGACTCGGATCTATTTTCAAATATAATGAATTTCACAAATATATTGAATTTCAAAATGATTAGACAATTTGCTCTTAGTTAGAACTCCCTGAAAACTCCAAACTTTAGAAAGTGCTTACCCTTACAAAGAAGCCCTTGAAGCAAGTCTGTAAGATCTGGATTCATGTTCTTTGGCAAGAGCAATGGATTCCTAAACAATCTACAACCATTTATAGACAAAAATATTAGTAATCCTTCCTTGTCATTTGTTTTATTTTTTTAAATGTGATTTATTGTTTATTTACCTTGTCATATATATCTTGCAAAGTATGACCCAAAGTAACAAGAATCGGAATCGGATCGGAATCGGCAAGGCCGAATCAAATCGTGAATCGGCCATGAATCGGAAAATTAAAAAAACCCTTGAAATTTAGTGAGTAACTTATTTCATAAACCCTTTATCGCTGATTCGATTCACCGATTCACAAAAAATCGTTTGGCTTGAATCGAATCGCCGAATCGCGTGAATCGCATGAATCGCCGTGATTCTTGGAACTATGGTATGACCAATAAATGGATAGTGACCTAAAATCATGCAATAAACTGTCATGCCCAAAACCCACACATCAACACTTTTACCATGAAATGTCACACCTGTAAAGAAATGACAACAGGCTCCGGTTTTAGTAGGTGTAAAAAAAAGCAAACTACTTATGATCCTTTCTCTTCTATCACCTCTTCTTGAGTCCACTTTTTTCTCACTTTTATTTACATCATGAGAAGATTGGGTTGAGGCAAAAAAATCATAAAATATCTTGACTATAAATCTGCAAAAAAACTAGGATAATGACATGTGAAATAAACAGATTTTGTATAATCCAAGGTCTAATCACAATGTATTGAGATAACTTTTTCCTAGAAAATATCAATCTCCTCCGTGTGTAAAAGAATCCAAGCTCACCTTCAAGTAAAAAGTGCATGTTCTTTTCCCTAAACCCTCAAACACAAACTATTGTAAGAAGCAAGTTTGTAGAATTCTACCTACACAACATTCCAGTGTAGTATAAATAGGAGTTCCAAGTTACCTCCAAAGCTCATCATTGCTTCCTTGACGACACCATCCAAAATTATTGTTATCTCCAAAATCTGCACCCTAATGCTCTAAGTTCTGAAACCCTCAGCAATTTTGGAGAAACATTGGATCAATTAGAGGTTGTGAGTAACCTATGACCTGATTGAACCTCCAAATTCTAGGCCGGTTCGTATTTGACATGTCTGATATCTCACCTATACTAATAAAAGACGTGAAATCTGTATGGAAAAGGGTAAAGAGGTAAACTTGAAAATGGAAAACCTAAATGATGAAAACTAAGGTGATACACCAGAAATAATAACGCAAATTACTGTCGTACTCATAACATAATGAACGATTTCAACTAGTAATCACAGAAAACAAACCTTGAAGGAACTGTCAATCCACATAAATAATTTAAGAGAAGGCTAAAAGATGAATATATGAAAGGAAATAAATCACAATCTAATATATCACAAAGGAAACAAAACTCAAAACCTATGAATAACAGATATCAAACATGGAAGATGCAAAATGAGACATGACCTAAAAGGTTTATAAATAAAACAAAACTCGATAACATCAATCACCACAAAGCATACAACCAAATCTTTTGCCCCAAAAGCTGAATCCAATGAAAATTGTATTACGATCAAAGGCCCAAATGACAATATCTCTGCATAATAGCTCAAAAAAACCGATAAAAAGATGCTAAGGACAAAAATTGCATGTGCACTTCTCTCTTCTCAAAATTTGAATCCCTTCTCTTTCAAAAAGAGGAGTATATAACAACAATGAATCAACACCACCTGCCCACAAAATTAGGAAGTGAGGGTCAAAAAATCAAAGAAAACTGCTCACAAATATAGCCTAAAAGCTCTAAAAAACATGTCACCTACACTCCAAACTATGCCTTTATCAACTACATATGTAGACAAGTCCAAGAAAACTCCATAAATGCCAAAAACCGCACCATAATTGACTCCAAAGTCATGACTCAAATGTGAGAAACTAAAAATTATTAAACGATATAGGCCCTTTTAACTTTTGATGATTGTCAAAAATAACATATGGGAGAAAGAATATCAAATAGCATTTTTTCTAAACTTCGTGAGTGTTGCTTGCTGTAATCATTTTTGTTCATGGAATTAGATTTCTTTTGCAGACATGTCCACAAAACAATTGCAAAACCCAACTATGTTACGAATGACCTACAAGCAATTTATAGAAGCACAAACAAGTCAAACACACTACTTTATGAATGCCACCTAGTAATTGATTTAGTAGTTGATTTAGTAATATATTTGATCACGTGGCTAGTCACATATTTAGTATTTTATTTATTCACATATTTAGTAGTATATTTAGCAACATACTTAATCATACATTTGGTCACATATTTAGTGTATTTAGTCACATATTTAGTGGTATATTTAGTAGCATTTGTAGTGGTATATTTGATCAAATATTTAGTAGCATATTTAATAGTGTATTTGGTCATAATAGGGCACAATGGAATCGAATCACCATCCATCTACTTGTAAAGCAGGTGATCTTCCATTGAGCTAGCACCCTTTAAAGAATGGTCATACAATTTGTAACTTTCTACATTGTCTTGGTTCTTATCTTTTGAGTTAATCCCAATCATTTATTTAGTGATTTATACCTAGTTTGAAGTTTATCTAGTTGCTTAGATGCGTAAGGAAGGGAAACACCCACCTGTAGAAATGCTTGAAATAAGTAATCATCACTTTATTCAAAAGATGTTTTATGTCCTAAGTGGCCATGTTTGTATACAAAAATGAATGAGGTGTTGGTGCCTCTAGTAAGTTAAGCATACCAACTTTGTAAATTTTATATAAAAGCCTTAATCTACCGTGGTTTTCTATCATTGGTGTTTCCACTTATATCTCATGCCCTGTGAGTGTCACGTGATACTTAGATTTCATGTGAGTTAATATGCAACAATGAACATGCTTTGAGATTAAGTTTTATGGTTATGATATTAGGTTGAAAAAGTAAAGTTTGTTATATTGATTCACTGCCCCACCTCCACAAAATAGTCTCAATATAGTTGTGTGCCCATCACAATTAATGCAAATAAGTTGATAAAGAATAAGCCTTTAGACGATGTTTTCCCAAAGGAGGCTGGAGTTGGCCATATGTCGTGGGTAGAATAGTTTCATTGGAAGATACATCCAAAAGCTTCAACAAATCACTTGCAATATTGGAAAAAATTAAAAATTTGTCAATAAAGAACTTTTAAGAGGTAGGAGGAGCAAGTCGTCATTTATTATTCACAAGGGAATTCCGATATTTACTCATAAATAAGACTATCCACATTTACAAATTGTTCCTAATCTCAAGGGTCATTTTCCACATAATCTGCATGTGGTAATGCTTACCATATAGCATCAAACTCAAGTCTTCAAATAATCATTTGTTTAGAAAAAATTTAATTAATTTATCCTTGCTTTTGGGTTGGAAGGATCACAAATTGCCCTACAATTGAAGATATGTATCTCAGTGACACTTACCAAGCCTCTACAGCATGTCATCCACAGCCCCAGGATTTGCAGCAAATATTGACTATGGAATATGGTGTCCACGACTAGCACCTCCCCCAATTGTTTTTTATCGCTTTGGATCCAACACAGAGATGCAAACAGAAAAAGAATACAACAGGGAAGATGTTGATTGTGAATCTTCTAAAGCATGGTGAAAAAGCCTTCCCACAAAGCTGCACATCAATATAAATATGTCAAAGACAATACCAATAAATATAAAAGGTGATTTAAATAGTACAAAAATCCATGCTGCGATTCACACCTTGGGCTGGGAGGCTTTGTACTGGGAGGCTTTGTAGCAAGAGCAAAAGTTGCTGAGTGAATTATAGCACAGGTTGTCTCTGCTGCATTTTTGTATACCTCAGGAGGACTCTTCTTAACAAAAAAGAAACAGCCTAAATTAGCAAGCTTGATCAGGATCCCTAAAACCCAAATGCACTTTCTACCTAGAGACAAAACAAGAGAACTCTAGAAGGATGAGAGATGTTCAACATATTTACAGGTGAACTCAATTTGTCCACAATCAAGTCAAGCAAGTTTGTATTAGCTAGCCATTGCATGGCATGAATGTAGCTTGTCATCTACTCCAACTAATCGAATTAACATCTTCATTAAAAAATGCATAGTTAGACAAATAGTTTAAGAGTTCAAGAAAACCCTAATTTTGACTTAGAACGCTAAATGTAATCCTTTAGTTGACCTTTAAGGGCAGGGTGTGATAGCAATGGATCCTTTAGTACCTTCATACAGAAGTTATTTTGGTAACTAGATTGCCTTAGTACTCACTTTTGATGTGACTGATGCATATCTCCAAATGACAAATCTTGACCCAGGCAACAATGGAAATGTGTCAGTAGGATAGCTCAATAATGTCTTGATCAAAAGATCAATCTTCTAAAGAAACTAAGCATGTCTTGCATGACTTAGTGGTCATAAATAAGTTTATGTATGCATACTCGCTAAAATGCTTTTGACAATGATTTAGAGGAAGCTATAGTGTATTGCAATGACCGGAATGCTAGAAGTTAGAACATAATTCCTCAGTCTGGCAGGGTTGACCCATTAACCTTCACAACCCATGGATGCCTTGCAGCAGCATCCAAGTTCATCCTTTGACTCGGATCTATTTTCAAATATAATGAATTTCACAAATATATTGAATTTCAAAATGATTAGACAATTTGCTCTTAGTTAGAACTCCCTGAAAACTCCAAACTTTAGAAAGTGCTTACCCTTACAAAGAAGCCCTTGAAGCAAGTCTGTAAGATCTGGATTCATGTTCTTTGGCAAGAGCAATGGATTCCTAAACAATCTACAACCATTTATAGACAAAAATATTAGTAATCCTTCCTTGTCATTTGTTTTATTTTTTTAAATGTGATTTATTGTTTATTTACCTTGTCATATATATCTTGCAAAGTATGACCCAAAGTAACAAGAATCGGAATCGGATCGGAATCGGCAAGGCCGAATCAAATCGTGAATCGGCCATGAATCGGAAAATTAAAAAAACCCTTGAAATTTAGTGAGTAACTTATTTCATAAACCCTTTATCGCTGATTCGATTCACCGATTCACAAAAAATCGTTTGGCTTGAATCGAATCGCCGAATCGCGTGAATCGCATGAATCGCCGTGATTCTTGGAACTATGGTATGACCAATAAATGGATAGTGACCTAAAATCATGCAATAAACTGTCATGCCCAAAACCCACACATCAACACTTTTACCATGAAATGTCACACCTGTAAAGAAATGACAACAGGCTCCGGTTTTAGTAGGTGTAAAAAAAAGCAAACTACTTATGATCCTTTCTCTTCTATCACCTCTTCTTGAGTCCACTTTTTTCTCACTTTTATTTACATCATGAGAAGATTGGGTTGAGGCAAAAAAATCATAAAATATCTTGACTATAAATCTGCAAAAAAACTAGGATAATGACATGTGAAATAAACAGATTTTGTATAATCCAAGGTCTAATCACAATGTATTGAGATAACTTTTTCCTAGAAAATATCAATCTCCTCCGTGTGTAAAAGAATCCAAGCTCACCTTCAAGTAAAAAGTGCATGTTCTTTTCCCTAAACCCTCAAACACAAACTATTGTAAGAAGCAAGTTTGTAGAATTCTACCTACACAACATTCCAGTGTAGTATAAATAGGAGTTCCAAGTTACCTCCAAAGCTCATCATTGCTTCCTTGACGACACCATCCAAAATTATTGTTATCTCCAAAATCTGCACCCTAATGCTCTAAGTTCTGAAACCCTCAGCAATTTTGGAGAAACATTGGATCAATTAGAGGTTGTGAGTAACCTATGACCTGATTGAACCTCCAAATTCTAGGCCGGTTCGTATTTGACATGTCTGATATCTCACCTATACTAATAAAAGACGTGAAATCTGTATGGAAAAGGGTAAAGAGGTAAACTTGAAAATGGAAAACCTAAATGATGAAAACTAAGGTGATACACCAGAAATAATAACGCAAATTACTGTCGTACTCATAACATAATGAACGATTTCAACTAGTAATCACAGAAAACAAACCTTGAAGGAACTGTCAATCCACATAAATAATTTAAGAGAAGGCTAAAAGATGAATATATGAAAGGAAATAAATCACAATCTAATATATCACAAAGGAAACAAAACTCAAAACCTATGAATAACAGATATCAAACATGGAAGATGCAAAATGAGACATGACCTAAAAGGTTTATAAATAAAACAAAACTCGATAACATCAATCACCACAAAGCATACAACCAAATCTTTTGCCCCAAAAGCTGAATCCAATGAAAATTGTATTACGATCAAAGGCCCAAATGACAATATCTCTGCATAATAGCTCAAAAAAACCGATAAAAAGATGCTAAGGACAAAAATTGCATGTGCACTTCTCTCTTCTCAAAATTTGAATCCCTTCTCTTTCAAAAAGAGGAGTATATAACAACAATGAATCAACACCACCTGCCCACAAAATTAGGAAGTGAGGGTCAAAAATCAAAGAAAACTGCTCACAAATATAGCCTAAAAGCTCTAAAAAACATGTCACCTACACTCCAAACTATGCCTTTATCAACTACATATGTAGACAAGTCCAAGAAAACTCCATAAATGCCAAAAACCGCACCATAATTGACTCCAAAGTCATGACTCAAATGTGAGAAACTAAAAAAAGTAACTGAGACACCACCCTCGAATTTAGGCATTTAAGAATGCAAACTCTCTCTTTTCAACACTTAGCTAACGATAACTCAACCTTTTATTCCCCTTTCCTCTATAATTTTAATTTTCCACTTTATAACCTTTGCATTTTAATATTTATTATTAATTAGTTGATTTATAACATATCAGCTAAATTAATAATAATTACAATTTATTATAATAATGCAATAAGGTTTATTTAAAAATAACAGACTTCACATCAAGTCATACATTATCACTAATATAAAGTAGAATTACACCTCCCTTATCAAAAGAAAACTTGTGGACCCAAAATCTTCATGCAATTTGATTGAGGAGTCATCAAAAAAGTAAAACATAGTTATTTTCATTTGAATACTTATGATTTTTTTTTTTTGGAGGAAAAACATGGGAGAAAGGTTTTAAAAAACCTAGCCACATTGTGGGGTTTGCTCTATGATTTTTTCATCAGTCATTCATGACACCGTGACTTGCTATTGGACTTATAGCTCGGTCGTTTTCCTTGTCTTGACTGGGTTATAGTCATGCCTACTCTTCTGATTCTTGGTTTTGTTAGAGATTTAATGTTTATCCTCTATCTCATGAGTGCTGGAGTTGATTTTCTCTACACGGGAGCTTGCATTTGGAGTTCTGGTAACCCCTTTACTTGCAACCGTGGGTTTGTTCAGATCTAATGCCCTTTTTGGAGTTGGTAGCCGTGACAACTATACTCGTGAGTGTTGGAGTTCTTGTCACTTGTTAAATTCCATGTCGCAGCTTCACATCAGCTGGAAAATTCGTGGTTTCTCGAAATTTTAATGTAATTTTTAAATTAAATTAATTAATTAACTAGTCCTAAAATTTAAATAATATAAGGACCTTTAATTAGTTACTTTAATTAATTAATATGTGGCCCAAGTTAATATTTGTATTTGTAGTTCCGATTGATTTAATATATCTTGGACCTATTTTTATTTTAGCTTCCGTAGTTAAGTGTTGTCGTCGGCTATCTTTTTACACCCTAAAAAGGTTTTCCCCAACGGTTATTTAAGCACAGTTTGCAGGTAGTCATAGATATGCATTCTAATTATTTATTTTGTACTGCAAATTCCTGTTGGGATTCTCTATTGTTCGCTATTTCGGAAGTGAAAGAACTTCCCTACTTGGCTTATTCGGTTTTGGTGGGATTCAACACTCACCCTATTCCGTTGCATGTAATACTTCACTCGGATCTAGCAAATCGAAGCACCATCTTTTGGCAATTATTAATTGAAGGTTGTTTGTGTTTGAATCTCTATTCTTGTTTGGCATTGTCTAAAGAATTCGGAATTTATAGTTTAAAGTGAAAATTTGAAATCATTCTTTCTGTACATCCTCTGTTTCACACAACACTGCGCAATTACCATACGGCCTCCAAGCTAAGTCGTACCTCCTCTCAACCAACCGTACGACCCCCATATACCCTACCGTACAGCCTCCACCTGTTCATCATACGGACCCCATAGTCCCTATCGTAGGGCTACACTGCTAAGCACTAACCTGAAGCATTGACCTAAAACACTGACCCAAAGCACTGACCTGAAGCACTGGCCTGAAGCACTGACCGAAGCACTGACCTGAAGCACTAACCCGAAGCATTGACCTGAAGGACTGGCCACTCGAAGCACTAAGGGAGAACTACTTGAAGCATTGACCTGAAGCACTGGCCACCCGAAGCACTGAGGGATACTAGTTGGAGCACACAACCAGACAACCTGAAGCACATGACAAAACTACCTAGAGCATACTACAGGACTTCATAAGGAAACTCTAGAACAGAACATTACAATGGTATCAGAGCAGAAACTTTTTAGGAACATTACTGAAACCTTTCGGGAGCATCTCCGAAACTTTTGGGAACATTGTTGAAACCATTTGAAACATTACAATGGTATCAGAGCTGGTGATCTTGCTAGCTTGCTAGGATGATTGAGAGATTTTAGTACTTGGATCACACTATGTACCCGAACGACGATGGAGAGTGGTGGTTGAAGGCATTACAAAGGATTGGCAAAGAGCTTAGTGAGGGTGTTGATCTTCCATTAGATATATAGGAAGTTTGTGTCATCCATTAGATATATAGGAAGTTTGTGTCAGGTGAACCAATTACCTTCAAGATTTATAAAGAGAATCCTCTCGCTGAGTAAGGAGGCCTTAAGTCAACCCAAGCTTTTGAGACACCATGACAAGGATAAAAGATTGGCAGTTGAAGCATATCTCAGTGAGGTCTTGAGAATTTCAGCTCCTAAAGCACCGTATGATGATAACACCATGATAGAGATATTGCAATTGATAGTTGACTGCTTTCAGAGTCTTAATGACTTCAATAGTGACCCTTTTGGTAGGAGATCTACAATATTGGAGAATTGTGCAAATATAAAAGTAAGTAACCTTCTCTTAGATCTCGAATTGCAAAATCTGGTCCATGATATGTTTCATCACTTCTTAGTCACCATTAAGGAAGATCATGATACTAAGATTTAAGTTGCTATGGAGAGTCTTATGATTTCGTGCATTGAAGAGATGGATGAAATATCCCAACCCATCACATCTATGTTATGGGTTGTTCGTAATCTAGAATGTATTCCCTCTATAGCAGCATATAGATTGGTTAGTAATGTTTTCAAGCATTGTGAAGAAAAACTAATATCTCATTTGCACAAGTGGGAGAAAATGACAAACAACGATAAGGGTGATCCTTTACGTAAGGAGAATGAAGGCATGATTACAAGGCCGCTTCAGGAGGATTTGCTAAATCTTTCTACTACACCACCGTGGGGAGTACACCAAAAAAATAAAGAAGTTGCTTGCATGGATCTTGTGAAGACATGGACGGATCAAGTTGTGCCCATTGTCGAAGTTGACCTTGAGGCTGTGTTTGTCACAGAGATTGTGTTTTTGTCGAGGCTGTGTGTCTGTCATCAAAGCTATGTCCATCATCGTGGTCTTGTCTGTTGCTGACGTTGTATGTCTGTCACCATCATTATGTCTGTCACTGTCATGTCCATCATCATTATGTCTGTCACCGACGCCGAGTCTGTGTCCGTCGTCGAATTAATGTCTGTCATCATCATCGTATCTGTCACTATCGTGTCCATCACCAACACCGAGTCTGTGTCTGTCGTCGAGTTTGTGTTTGTCATTGTCGTTGTGTCTGTCACCATCATGTCCATCACCATCATGTTCGTCACTGACACCGAGTCCGTGTCCATCATCGAGTTTGTGTCCATCACCATCGTCGTATATTTCACCATTGTGTTCATCAGCAACGCCAAGTCCATGTTCATTGTTGAGTTCGTGTTCGTCACTGTCATGTCCATCGCTGATGCCAAGTCTATGTCCGTTGTCGAGTTCATGTTCATCACTATCATTATGTCTATCACCATTGTGTCCATCACCATCATGTCCATTACCAACGTCAAGTTCGCGTCAGTTGTCGAGTTTGTGTCTGTCACCGATGCCAAGTCCATTGTCGAGTTTGTGTCAGTCACTGTTGTCGTGTCTATCACCATCATGTCTGTCACCGACTTTGAGTTCATGTTCGTCATCGAGTTTGTGCCCGTTTCCGTTATGTCAATCACCGACACCGAGTTTGTATCCATCACCATCGTGTCTGTCACCGACACCAAGTCTATGTCTATCGTCAAGTTCATGTCCATCACTGTCGTTGTGTCCATTGTTGTCACCGTGGCCATATCCGTCATCGTCATTATGTCCGTTGTCATAACCGCCGCCTTGTATGCTGCCATGTTCGACATCGTCATCGTCGTCATGTATGTCATCTTCATTGTGTCCATTGTCACTGCAGTTGTGTCTATTGACAAGTCCATCATGTTCGTCACCATTGTTGCATCTGTCAACGTCATTGTGTCTGTCATCAACCTCAAGTTTGTATCCATCGTCAACGGTGTATCTATCACTGTAGTTGTATCCATCGATGGCGTCATGGCTGTCTTTGTCATCATTGTGTATCTGTCATTGTGGCTGCATCGGTCACAATAGTTATGTTTGTCGCCATTGAGATGTTGCTCACTGTCGAGGCTTCAACCAAGATTTTGCGTGTCATTGAGGTTTTCTATGTAGCTAAAATTTTGTTTTCCACCGAGGTACTCTTTGTTGAGGCTTTTTCTGCCAAGGTTCCCTTTACTGAGGTACTCTTTGTTGAGGCTCCCATCATCGTGACACCCTTCATCGAAGCTCATGTTGCCAAGGTTCTCACAATCGAGCCACCGTTCATCGACATTCTCACTACTGAAGCTCTCTTCGTCAAGGTTTCATCTGTCAAGAATATAATAGTGATCATTTTGGTTGTGTGAGTGGTTAAGTTTGTGCCGGCATCAGCTTTTGTATGCATGATCATACCCAAAGAGATTTTTGAACATTGACATGAAAGATTTCATCAATTTGTGTCATTGGGATCTTGGTGAATGCTACGACAATGTTTACATCAGAGTGGCACAACAGATGTTTAATGATAGTGGGGTGCAAGGGAGGTTTGATGATAATTCACTCATTTTGCCTATGTTTGGTTTGGGATCCTGGTGACTCGGCGTACGATAATATTTATATCAGAGTGGTGCAGCAAAAGTTTGATAGCAATGTGGTGCTACGGAGGATTGATTTCATTTCACTTGTCTTGCCTACTGTTTGATTTGTGACCCTGGAGGAGTTGGTGTTTCGTCAGATGACGGATTGCTTGAGGGCAAGCAATCTTTAGGTAGCGAGGATTCGTCATGTCTCAAAATTTTAATGTAATTTTAAAATTTAATTAATTAATTAACTGGTCTTAGAATTCAAATAATATAAGGACCTTTAATTAATTAATATGTGGCCCAAGTTAATATTTGTATTTGTGGTTTCGATTGATTTAATATATCTTGGACCTATTTTTATTTTAGTTTCCATTGGTAAGTGTTGTCGTCGGCTATCTTTGTACACCCTCGAAAAGGTTTTTCCCAACAGGTATTGAAGCATGGCTTGTAGGTAGTCATAGATATGCATTCTGATTATTTATTTTTTACTGCGAATTCCCATTGGGATTCTCTGTTGTTCGCCATTTTGGAAGTGAAAGATCTTCCCTACTTGGCTTATTCGGTTTTGGTGGGATTCAACCCTCACCCTATTCTGTTGCATGTAATACTTCGCTCAGATCTGGCAAGTCGGAGCACCATCTTTTGGCAATTATTAATTGAAGGTTGTTTGTGTTTGAATCTCTATTCTTGTTTGGCATTGTCTGAAGAATTCAGAATTAATAGTTTAAAGTGCAGATTTAAAATCATTCTTTTCTGTACCTCCTTTGTTTCTCACAGCACTCTGTGCAATTATTGTATGGCCTCCAAGCTAAGTCGTACCTCCTCCCAACCAACCATACGGCCCCCATATACCCAACCGTACGACCTCCACCTACTCATCATACAAACCCCATAGTCCCTATCGTACTACTATACTACTAAGCACTGACCCGAAGCACTGACCTGAAGCACTAGCCACCCGAAGCACTGACCTGAAGGACTGACCCAAAGCACTGACCCGAAGCACTGACCTAAAGCACTAACCTAAAGCACTGATTGAAGTACTAACCTGAAGCACTACCCCGAAGCACTGACCTGAAGGACTGGCCACCCGAAGCACCAAGGGAGAACTACCTGAAGCACTGGCCACCTAAAGCACTGAGGGATACTACTTGGAGCACACAACTAGACTACTTAAAGCACACGACAAGACTACCTAGAGCATACTATGAGACTTTATAAGGAAACTTTAGAACAAAACATTACAGTGGTATCAGAGTAGAAACCTTAAGGGAAATCTCCAAAACTTTCGGGAACATTACCGAAACCTTTCGGGAGCATATCCAAAACTTTTGGGAACATTACTGAAACCGTTCGGAGCATTACAGCATACCTCTTATTATCAGCATTTCATATTTCCTTCTGACTTCTGGAGTTGGTCCCTAACTGCAGCCAAGTATGGAGCCTTCTACGTTTTTATTTTATTTATTTTTGGAAGCCAAACTGGTTGTTGTTTGTTCGTTTCCTTGCCATGGCTAGGTATTTCATGATCTTCGAATTGGGAGGTTTTCATTTTTACAACTGCAAGTTTGTGAGATACTGGACTGTTTTCTTTTTGTGGTTACAACTGGATTAGATCCACCATTTTCTGCCTCTTTTTCACGGTTTTCTCTTGCCATGAGTTGCTATCATATGAAGTCGTGACTAGATTTGGTTGCTTTTTTTTGGAGTTGTTTTGTGTCATCAACTTGAACAAATCTGGTACTTCTGAGGAAAGTTGTAAGTTATGTTTAATGTGAAAAACTTGTAACAGATTTATTTGGCAAAATGTGGATAAATACTTGCTTGAATTCAGAAAATATCAGCATGTTTTATTCCTTTCTATGACTAGGGTCTTCTCAGCCTCCTGTTCGTATTTCACTTTTTTCCACTTGGCATGTGGGCTGCATTTCTAGATCTGGGTTTCACTGTTATATGGTTATAGTCTTGATGAACATATAAAATTTTAAAGAAAATGAAGTAACTATTGGCAAAACCCTTGATCTGTTTATCTCTGCTCTTCAATATATCAATAATGCATCGCTTAGTTCTAAATAATGATTGGTGTTTACAGCTCCATTCTTTGGACTTTATACTGAAAAGATAAAGGTTCCACAACATGTCTTGTTTGTTTCATTGCCTCCATTTATTCATAGCATGTACTGTCTATTTCATTGCCTCCATTGCTCCATAACATGTACTGTCTATGACAAGAAATGTTATCTGGCTGATTTGTTAATCATGCCGTAGGTCTTGAAAATAATGTTTCATTTGTTTGGCTGGCTGTAGCTTTTCCCTTTCAGCTCACTTGTATTACTCTTTTCTGTAACGTGATGCTTTCAGCTCTGTTACTACTTTTGAAACAAAAGATTTCAAGCCTGTTTGACTTGTCCTTTAATGTTCGCTTTTCTAGTATTGAAAGCAAAAGGTTTCAAATAAAAATGACTTGTCCTTTTAATGCTTTGCTTTTTTACTATAAATCAGCCACACACAAATAATTCATTCTGTCATGATTGTGCTGCATAGGAAACAAACATGTTAATAATAAAGCATTTATCGTGATTGTTTTCCTTCTCTACTGATATACGTCTTTTATTTTGCTAAGATGAGCAGCATGTTAGGAATGTGAATGTGAGGCGATGTGAGGTACTGGCATTGCTTAGATCCATTGGATCTAACAACCTTTTTCTATGAATGCAAGGGTCAGATGCATGGAAGGGATGTAGTTCGAGGCAGTGAATGGATGGAAGCCAATGGATGCAACTCGACCAGTCATTACAGGCAATGACTAGTGCCCATGACCTTTCCTCTCTTTGTACTTCTTTCATGTTATTTATTTTGGTAGAGGAGTATATATCAGTAGATAGGGACTACTCTCATGGTCAAATGTGTAAGAGAAATTCACTTTCAGCATCTTTATTTCACGCTTGTAAATATCAATTGTACCATCATGGTGAATAATACAAAGACATTGTCTATTATTTCAATAATGAAAAAATGCTTCTTTTTTACAATTCTGAGTATTACTTGAAAGTGATAAACATGTATGTTACTCCATTTGGTTTTCCAGAACTGAATTTTAACATGTGTGAAAATTGAGTAACAATTATATCTAAGAACATACTACCCAGTTGTAGGAACTAACATTTCACAAATATCCCTCGTTTATAAGCATTCTATCAGATCATGGCATGAAACATAGAGTGTTAGTGATTAAATTGAGACACTCACTATTAAAAATGGTATGGTACATTCTAGCAATGGAAGTCTTACCATGAACATCCTATTGATACTAAAATCACAAGTTTTCACTCTTCCATTGCTAGTAACCAAAAGGGTTTCTCACTTGCAATCTCCATGAACAATATTCTGCAGAATCATTACCAGCTTAGAAGCATGTAGCACTTAGAGAAATCCAAGAGTTGTGTGTCAAAAACAAGTTGAACGTGTCTAGGTGAAGATATTTCTCTTTCCTCAAAATAGACCAAAAATGATACAGAATTTATATGTAATTTGTCTTTTACTCTAAAGTAAAGGAAAGAATGAAGAAATTAATTGTTTGAATTTTCTTCGTTCTTAAAATTTTGGGTATTCTTCGTTCTTAAATTTTTGGGGTTTTAAAAATTAATATATATTTTCAACTACTCACTCCAAAAACAAACATTTTCATATCTTTCAGAACAATGATAAACACATGAATAAGAGATTAATATTTAGGGCACACCTCTAACATTTTTGGCTTTACACTTCCCAACATTCATTTTTCACAATTTTGTGGAACTTAATTGACAATTTGATACTTGTCAAGAAATTAAGTGTAATCGTGTTAAGAAATTACAAGTAACTGGCAAGATTGAACAAGTCCTTTCTTCTTTTATTGTGTTCATTTAAAGTTTCTACAGGTACTGTATTTGATATGAAATATCAATAGTAATTTTTTGTTCTTAGTAAGAGAATGTAAAGCTTAATTCCAAAAATAGTTGAAGATATTTTAAGCTTTTTGGTGGTAAGTGTATTGACATTTCTTTCCCAGAGCCTTCATATGAAAAATTAAAGCCATTTTCCATAACTAAGATTTCATCGACATTTGGTGTTGCATCAGGAGTGCTCACACCATATTAGCCTAATTCAAATGATGCCAACATTCTTGAAAGATACAAAACAATTAAAATATGTGTTTGATATTTTACTATTTATGTGAAATCCTGGCCTCCTTGAGATCTTTCAATAATTTGGTCAAAAGCAACATATTACCTTCTCTTTTGTAAAAACCTGACTTTTCATATATAGACCAATACATCTCAAAACTGCATATGCTAATTATATCCTCTTAAAAGAACACTTTATTTCAATCTATAGGAATGCATTCTAGGAAAAGATCTAGATGGAAAATATGGCACCAATCCCAAACAAGTACACAATGGATGTTGCTGATAGTGTATTTTTTTCTAGAAAAAGACTTACACAATTGTGGAGATATATAAGACCGTGAAGAACATCTCTAAAGTATATTCTCACAATATCTTCTCCTAATCCCCCAGCAGGTCCAGAGCCTTCAAAAATCCACCTCCCGTCAACACACTCGAGGACTGCTTAACATAAACAGGTCACAGAATAATAATCATTACCTATTGTATAGAAATTGCTATCAAATTATTCTATAGAGATTAATAGCAAGTAATCTACATAACTAGAGACTAATATATTTACAGCAATTTTATAAGTATTTTGAATGTAGTTCCTTTGGGGAAAGTAACCTTTGCTTCCAATGCTTTGGATTGCTCTATAAACCTCTCCATGTTCTCCCCTCTCTCCTTAATCAACAATTTACAGCATCTTTCCATACCATATTGCTACCTCAGCAATTAGCCAAGTGCTGGTTAAGGAAAGAGATAGTAATCTGTGGGATTAATAGCTTCCTTACAAAGTCAGTTATCACAAAATTTAGGCCACAGTTGCACATTAGTAGCATCAGAAAAAGAACGACAAGTCTGCGAGGAATAATCAGTCATATCAAGAAAAAAAATCATCAAAATCCATTTCCAGGCCTCCAAAGTCTACTTCCCCATGGCAGAAACAGAATAGGGGTGATTGATGCCAAAACAAAGAGCACTTATTAATCTTCATGGGAGATTTCCTCATACCCAAAACTCTTAGGATTTCGTTTTTGAAAATTGGAAGGCTTCTAGACATTCTAAGCTATTGATTGTTAATGTTATTGTAGGCTGTAGCTATGGTCAGATTCATTCAGACCAACATAGATAACATAAATGTTGTGCTAACATAATTGTTGTGATATAATAATTGTATTGATCTAATTATTGATAATACAATTATATTATATTTATTCTCAGATCCTGGAGTTTGCAGATCAGGCATCTTTGAGATTGGGCTACTTGTCTTATAGTCGTTTGCACATTACCTTTAGAGGGCAACATATTAATCTGTTGGCATGAACTTTATTACTAGTGGTCGATTTGAAGCTATCAGTTGTTGGGATTGAGCTTTAGTTTTGGTGGCCCAAATAAAAATCCTTCACAGTGGTGTCATGTCTATCGTTGGCATATATTGATAGGTGGATGAGGTCTGAGTCAGCTTGAACATGGTGAGCAAAATCACCATTCTTGCCCAATGTTCTCTTTGTTGATGGCTTTATTCACTTGTGCTGATAGTGCATCAATTTCATATTAATTGAGCTTCTTCGTGCAGAGATTCTCTTCCATTGGCAACAACTTCTTCTTTGGCTTGGTCGTGTAATCTTTTGGAGGCCCGTGTGAAGTTCGTATACTTGTTTTGGCAAAGTTCCAACATAATAGAATCATCTGCCAATTTTCTATGGCAATATCAATATCACAATATTGTCCTTAAGAATTATGATTTGAGAGTGGTTTATATTTCATCGATACACCAAACCTTTGAAAGGCACTACAGATTCTTCAATCAAATCAACATTGACTCCTAGTCAATTTTATCTCCAGTTGAGACTTTACCAAATTGATTCAGCAGACTAGGGTCTTACACCTCCGAAACAATAATAAATAGAAAACCGATTCCAAGTTGGAATTGCAAGTATAAAAAACAATGAGTTGTTAATTGATGATTGAGGATCCAAGAAAGCAATAAATGTATGAGGTTCACACCTCCTTGAACAAGAAAGTCTTCCCTGGATTTAAATCAAGAAGGTGGCCATTGGCACTACAAGTTGCAACAAATAGGTCAAGTCTAAGGAACGGGGCCAAATTAATATTTCCCTTAAATAAAAGGGGCATTATAGCCCTCCAGCCCAAAGATTGCTTGACCTAAAGCAAGGTGTGATCAAACTAATCGCCCTCTGAAAAGTTCCAAGATCCCAAACCAAACTTGGATACCAAAATGAATATTCGTTGTAGACTCTATGTTGCACCTACTTGTAGACTCTTTAACTCTCCTAGAAGTAGGTCGAATGAGTCATTAAATGTTGTGCAAATCTCCATCAAGTTTTCATTGTTCTACTTAGATAGAAACATCGTCATGCCTTGAGTTGTAAAGCAACTCATCAAGTTCCAACAGAAGTAAAGCCCCGAACATGCCAATGTGGAAGGGAACTTGTGCACATAAGACCAAGATGAGAACTTTGATGGAAAAGAGTTCAGCTCAAATTTGGATTCCTTATTTTTTCCCCAAAAGTCATTCTCCCATATTTTCCCATTGATGAGTGGTTGTTTGCAAAGCTCTTGTTCTAAATCAATCTCTCCATTTCCAACACCTGAGAAATTACTCAACATCCTCTGTATATTGACAGCATTTAAAATAATATATTACCTCAGCAAAAACTTTCCAGTGATGTTCTTCTCCAAACAAACTATCTGAGACGTATTACATGACTACATGGGGTCAGAGGTGCGGATCGTTTGTGCCCATCAACAATCATATAATACACAAATAGTGGTACTTTTGTAATGGCATCTCTTCTCTAATTCAATGACAGCCAAATTATTATCCTAATGTCCATACTCTGTCTGCCCTATTTTCCAGCGGTTTTTCCCAATATCCCTACAATAGTTGATCTATCAATGCTGATAACAAGGTCCATACCGTTACCATAGCTATTGATTGAAGATCTTACACCTAAGAAGCAAGGTTAATTTCGATGCTCATTCTTTGATTGAAGATCTTACACTAGTATCTAGTTGAGTTTTCTATGTTTCTTTGATGGAATTGTGTTATTCTTGGTCCCTTGCAAATAAATTATCTTGTGAGTAGGTACAGTGCAAACCAATAACTCCAAGCACATGACTTAGCTCAAATATTATAATAATCATACTATCATGTTCATCCAATCAAATTTCTGCTATCCATAGAGTTGTAAGTTTTTGTTTCTAGATTTGATTGCATGTGATGTTTTTCGTGGGAAAACTCACACACAATCAAATTTAGAAACAACTTACAAACTATAATGATTTGCATATGTCACTCTAAGGAGTAACAGGGTAACTGAAGAATAAGAAATAATACTTTGGAAAAGTTCATTTTTGATTTTGCATTTGTACAAATATTCATGTCATATTTTAAAAACTCATTTATGAAAAAGCACAAAGCAGATTTTCATTTTTAAGCTTGCAAGCTCTGGTCCAGTATATATACTGCACCTTTTTGTTCTCTGATTTTGTTGCTGATGCTTCTCGATAGAAAGTGGACATGGGTATAGCTTTGAAAGAGAGCATTTTCTATAGTTGTTTTATTTCAGCTTCTATTTCCTCCTGCAATAAATGTATAACAAAGACAAGTTTTACTGAGCCTTATGCACACAATATCAAGATACAAAATTTATAGGGAACAATACTATTTAGATCATTAGGTAAGAAGATAAAACAACAATATACATATTCCCACAATTCTATAAAAATAGGGATGCTATACTGATTTGAATGAATCAGATTATAATTTTCATAGAATCACAATATTGGTATACCTCTGTTTTTGCTTGAATTTGGTTCATCTCAGCTTCCTTACATCTTTTCTCCCACTATCATATAAAACTGCAGTAAACCAAAATGTTGTAATCCAAACATTAAGAAACTGTGGAGACTGAATAGAAATGTAAAAAAAGATGAAAGGGGATAGAAACTGAACATTTTTAATTTCAGCTGAACCTAGTTTGTGCAATATACTTTCAACTGTTAACTTCATAAAACATAATGCCAGCAAATCCAAAATATTTGCTTGGTGCCAAGTCAGCACACGCAAGGAACAAGCATACTATATACAATATTGTCTGTGGTAGAACAAACAGAACAAGGTAGCACAGAACAAGCAGACCAGTGCAGCACCCAAAAACACCGGCACACCCAAAAGCACCTGCATCCGCTTCTGTCAATTTTCCAGAGGCACTGGTATCTTAGATGGAAACAGTCGAGAATTAAAGACATAAATGGAAGTTACTTAAAAATAACTAAAGAACTTATAGAATAGAAAGTTGCTAAAAGCGAACTAAACAACTTAAATGACCATGATAAGCTAAATATTACAATGTTACTTTAATAGCATTTTGGAGTTCTCCAACTTTCAAGCTTCTTTCATAGTTACAACTTACTACAATGGCAAAATACCAGCATCTTGTGCTCTTGGAGTCCTTTTGTAGCTCAATGCTATATCTAGTTTACTAAATCTCTCTTTTACCCTACTCAGAAGGCAACATACCCAAGTGAGTCTTTACTGAGAAATAACACTCTTGCTGTCTTGAGAAGGAACTATAGCAATCTGTTTGCTATTGAATGCACTCCCATTAGTTCTTGTTCCTATATTGTGCACATTCCACCGTGGAACCAATCTCTAAGAGGAGTTTGATATGGATATGAAGTCAACATTATCAGCTTCACTGTTCAAGTGGTTATTGTTAATAATTATTTTATTCATTTTAAATTCATCTGTGGGAATTAAAGCTGGAATTGGGATCCTAACAATCCATCCAAAGATCTCCACAACCTGATTTTTTGTGGTTCTTTTGAAGCTTTATTAGTGTTACTTAGTATTCCATATGTGAGGAGATATCCATGAAACAGTTCATTTCTTTGTTCCCTCTCCATTTAATGATAATCTGCATTTCGTTACCATGTTTTCACTTCTCTCATTTTAAATGCATTTGTTGTTTTCATGACAGAAAATTAAAAAAGTAACACAACAATCTTGGACCCTTACATGTAAAGTTCTGGTTTCCTGATATTTGTACATAAGTGGCCCTATTTTTAGCTGTTCTGCTGATATTTAGTTGTCTTTTCTGTACTTAATGTTGCATACAGGCAGAGAAGGGAGAAGAAGATGATGAAGTCAACAACCTCTTCACATCTGGGAAGAAGAAAAAGAAGGGTGTTGACCGTACGCCTGAGGAAACTGCAATGCTTGTTGAGCAGTTCATGGCTAAGCTTGAAGTTGCTGCTGAGGAAGATGCCGAAATCAATCGTAAATCTAAACCTGCTATTAATAAACTGAAAATATTACCTGTGCTTACAGAGGTGCTTTCCAAGAAAGATAATCTATGTAATTGATTTTCCCTACACTAACATGTCATCTAAAGTAAAAGTTATGTTGTTTTTTACTTTTTAATCCATTAATGCTACTACTATTTATAAGGAAATTTTACATCTTATTATTGGTATGGGTGTTCAGGAGACAATTGCAACAAGAGTTCTTAGATCAAGGGGTTCTTTCAGTTTTATAAAATTGGCTTGAGCCACTGCCCGATGGATGTTTGCCCAATATAAATGTTCATACTGCAATTTTGAAGATTTTAACAGATGTAAGGTTTATATATTTTATATCTGGTTGTTTTAGCTTGGATTGATAACAATGTTGAGCTCACAAGTGAGTAAAATTTTCTGATTATGCCTTTTGTTAATAGATTAAAATTTACCCTTATATTTCATCTTGTCATTACATCTCAATATGAATGATAAATTAGTTCATCTTTTCTTATGCCATGGCATTTTTATTGTCTAATAATATAGGACTTTATATTTGGTATTGCTTTTGTATTACAATTGACTTCATTGACATGTTCTTACTTTTTGACGCAGTTACCTATAGATGTTGAACAGTATGATAGAAAGGAACAACTTAAAAAAAGTGGACTTATCTTTTCAAAGTCCTGTATCAATGCTAATTTGTGGAATATGGATTGTGTTTGACTTTCCATGTTACAGGTTATCATGTTCTTGTCAAATAGTCCTTTGTCCCTCAAATACCATGATGTCAAGATCCATTTCAAACCTGTACAAGTGGTATGTCCCATAGATTTATCTAGATGAACAACCATATTCAAATGGCCATGACAGTCTATTTAAACTGTGTTTAAATACATTTTGATGCCCATGTTCCATACAATCAGCACTTTCAATGCTGCAGTCAGTTTATGGTGTCATGACAACTATATTTGAACACTTCATGCAGGTACCAAACCTTTAAAACATCAATAATTGAAAGATAAATGAAACCAGCCGTCAAAACCAAGAAAAATGGAAAGTTTGGCCCACTCGGGCATCAATTTGCTCGCAAAGAACTAAATCGCTTGACCTCAGATCAACTCCATATTTAAGAGCATCCAATGCCTTACCAAATCCCAAAAGATCATAAATTTTGAATGGTTACAAAGTATGATATCATTAAACCCTTCTACATACCCCTTTTTACTGAGGGTTTACAAATAGTCTTAGAAAAATCCATTCAATCTCTCCCTACAGTCCATGGTTGTTTCCCAAACCCGGTTTGAAATAAATTTAAATCATTGTGCTACAAATTCAAATACATTTTAGAACCCATTCAATCCATTTACCAATTGAAAACATATCATAAAAATAATTAAATTGTGCTGCTACAAGAAAAAATCCTGAACTTCAATAAAAAAACATCACTATTACTCATTGATTCTTTAATAAAAGCATATGTTTAATGGATTGCACAAAATTACTCTATTTTCATTAATCATGCAATCATTCCATGAAAAAAAAATTATATTCAATTTTTTCACACAACTCTGAACTGACAACCAAGATTCTGCAGAAAAATAGGTGACAATTAGAGGTTCTATGGATCCAGCCTCACAAGCATTCCGTCTAACTTAACCACCATGCCTAAATCAATCAAATGAGAACTTAAATACACCATTTCTAACTTCTTGACAGTTACAACTACCTCTAGGACTGAACTCCTTCATTTGAACAATATTGAATGTATTTTTGTTATGACAACATTATCTAACAACTTGACAACTTTGGATTTTGAACTCCTACTTGCTAGTACATTGCATGAGCACTTACAAAAAACTCAAAATGGATTTAACTACATCAATCTTATCCTTCCATGGTTTTTTTGATGTATCTTGACCATACTAACCCTCGTGACTCTATTAGGACCATGATACACTAATTGAACAATTTGACATAAATGACTTGCATAGTTTTTCGCAAGGGCTTATTATGCCTTGAACGACATCACAATAACTCTAAAGATAAAAATAGATCAAATATCAGTGAGATTGAACACTTATTCCTCCTACTATGCCTTGATGCTAAGTCCTCCTTCAACATGCAAACCACAAATATGAACTGGTCCAAATTGATAACATTGTCCCTATGACAAAGATTGCATAAATAGTATGACACTCACAACTACGAACATGTATTTAATGCAAGCACAGGTAAGTTTTTATTTATTTGATATTTTTAGGACACGAAAATTTCTATGGATTCAATGAAAATGCATGCAACATGGATCATAAAGCTGAGAACATCTTCTAGCTTCGAAGTCATCACCAATAAGATATGACTGTGTCCCATGTTAAAAAATGTTAAAAACCTACCTCTTGGGCATATAACACCTGTGAGAACAAGTGCATCCCTTGGGCATATGCAACCTGAGAACAAGAAATGTTATTTTTCAGTTTTCCCTTGTGCACAGTGTACACATTTTGTACCCAATAGTTTTTGGCCCGAAGACCCTATTTGAATAAACCCAAGGCTCATGAATTCACCAAGTCCATATTAACACAACTTCTTAACATAGATCTATATGCCCAATTAAGATTGAACAATGTCATTGTTATGATGAGTATTGATCCCCTTGGCACTATGACTACTTTGATTATGATAATTGCTTTGTGTTTTATTATTGCATTTGGAGAGTGATAGTTACTTCCTGGTGTTTGCCAGAGTTTATCAGCAAGGTAAACTAAAGACGTAGAAGCCACACCAGAAGAATTAATCTTGGATGCAGTGTTTGATCAGCAGGAGATGAAGGAAGAATCAGAAAATCTAATATTTCCTGCTCTGCAATGTTGTGGAGCAGAAATTACAATTCATCCCACTTTTGTAAAAGAGGATATCATTGTTTCAGATGCTAAAACAGAGGATGTGGTTAATCCTGACTTGGAAACAAAAGATGCAGTTGGTCCTGATTCTGAAACCTACGATGCAGTTGATCCTAGTCATGATATAGAGGATGCAACTAATCTTAGTTCTGAAACAGAATGTTGTTAATCCTGATTCTAAAACTAATGATGAATCAGAGCATAATGAAGTTAAAAATGCAAAAGAGTTCCCTTCATTTTATTGCCTATTGATTTCTAACACAGGGTTAGCCAAACATGAGAGTTCATTTCAAGAGGAGGTACCCCAGTTTCCATCATGAAGAACTGAAAGTTTTAGAACAGACAAGATCACAAAACACTATCAAACTCCACAAAATTGCAACCTGTTTCACAAATAGCGCAAGAAGTGAAGAGGAGAATATGTTTCAAAGGGAATTGACTTCAATGCGATTATTTCCAACCAGGAATTCTAGTAGAGATGGCTTGAGAAAAGCCTGAGAAAACATTCAATCTTAGCAACCTGCTGAAAGATGGCTCTATCTAGGAACTCGTAAGCCACATTTCAATTGTCATTCTCAGATGAGACGATGCAGTCCCGCTGTTTTACAGTTTCCCCACATTGGGTTTGTCCAATGTAGTCTATTTTGTTCAGTCATACTTTTGTTTGATTACTTCCTTTTTTTTTTGCTTTCAATTCATTTGAGCAACTGCCAATAACAAATTCAGCATGTAATATTACAATTCTAAGGCACCATACATTTTTAAAATATTTTTAAAACAAAATTTACCCTGCTTGGTCAGGAAAATTGTTTTTTTTGCAATCTAGAAATCAGTGACATATCTAGAAATAAATGACAAATTTAGTGAGATAATGCATGACAAGAAGGCAGACATGAATCAAAGAAATAATCTAGGTAAATCATATAGGGATGCAACAAATTTTACTAAAAGAACATATGAAGCAATGGGACTTGTAGTGGCAATTGCATTGAATAAGGTACCAAAAGGTTAAAGCCCAGAAATTCAAGGCACATTACATCAGCTTACAAGAAGGGTAAAAGATGCATTTAGGGAAGCAAAACACTCATACACTGATCTCTTGATCTTATTGCCAAAAAGCCTCCACTAGCTTTCCTTCAGGAATCTGACAAAAGATATCACCATATTTATAGAAGAGATTATTTTGAACATATAGTCTTAGATTATTTTCCCTTCATAGCCTAACATGGACACAATTTTTATTGGAAGTCTCTAGTGCATAAGCTGGAGGATCCAGTTGGTTGATTAACAAATATCTTTTTTGGGACCAGTCAATAAAACTTGAGAGGTATAAGGCAGAGGAGTCAATAAATGAGTGATGTGCAATGATTGCAATAATATTTTTAAACTAAAGAATTGTTTTATGCATAAATTAAAGATAATGTGATTCTAAAAACGAGTATAAATAAAAAGAAGTCTCTACAAGTAATAAAAATAGCTAGGCAAGAGCCTACAACACAACGATAAATTGTGAGCCTCTTGGGAGGTCTTGGGTTCGCATCTAGTCCAAATTAACAAATATTAATAATTAATATCAATAAAAAACAATAATGATTATTTTCGGCTTTGTCCCATTACCTATAAAAAAAGGTAATCATGTGATGAAACATTGGTGGAAGTATAGGTTAATCTGATTTCTTTTTACTTGAAACCTCCCCCTGTTGAATACTTAAAAGCTGCTTGAAACAAAGAAGCTTTCTTCGGGAAAAAAATTAGTCTGATGGTATGCCTATAAATGGGCATAACAAGCTTGGAAACATAAAGTTCCCACGTACTGGGTTTTCTTTTTGAGGAAATGCAGTTGGACAGGACAACAAATTTAATGGTCAATATTCATTGTCGAAGGGCAGACTTAAAGAAGCAGCTCCAAAAGGCCTAATGTTCTTATCTTGTGGGGGTGCTTGTCTTTTGTCTTGTGGGTCCCATAGGCTGCTTTGGCCTCACGAACGTTATTAAAATAATTCATTCTTTCATTCATTAAATAGGCATCAGAAATCAGGCACTCGAATTTTCATATTTTAAATTTCATTATCGCTTTCCCTTGGGACCTAGAATCAATAAAAGAACGCAACTGATACAATGGCCAAGTACTGTCATTTAGATGACTGCAAAAAAATGTTGATATTTGAGAAGGGACAATGTATAGTCTAGAGTTCTAGTGCTATAATTTCTCTGTCTGGCAAACACTGACCTACAATCCCTTTTATTGCAAGGATGACATGGATAAGGAAAAACAGATCTGGTATTCCTTTAGTTCAAGTACAATATCTTGTTGAACAAAGAACTAACCCTCAACATGCATGAGCAGCTGTCAGGCAAACTGTATGCATGAGCAACCCATAAATGTAAAAAATTTGATAGTACAATCACATTTTTAGAAACTGTGGTCGGGTTTTAACCTAGCGCTGGGTAAGGAATGTCGATTTCTCTGTAAGGGGACTTCTTTGAAAAACTTGTGGTTGAGTACTCATTTGTCTTTTGAATTTGTATGTACTCGCAGAGTTTTATATATGCTTCTAATTAGTTTTTCCAAATTTATGTTTAGGATATAGCTTCTATCTTACTACTTTTTAAGAGAATACTCTTGTTGACCTATGCAAGAGAAGCAATGCTACAAAAACATTAAATACAGTTTGTGATTGTGCATAGGCATATCAGTGTAAGAAACTGCTGAATGGCATTATAAGCCAATGGGTATAACTATAAACCATTGGCTATAAAATCACCTATAGGGGCCCAATTTTTTTATGTATGACCCCTCGTATTTTGTTGATAGGGTGCAGCCCAAGGTCTCATTTGGGAAGTAAAACATGCAAAGTATGCAATGCATACTCAACAAAGTTTACTCTTATTTTATTTGCAATTACTAACTTGATTCAGAGGCAATAGTAAGGATGGAAATTGCTTTTTGTCCCATCCTCCCATATCTTATGCTACCTTTTCTTACCGACTGATTGTAATTAGAAAGCTAAGTCCATGTTTCCTCTATTTTTAGCTTTTACTATTAGCTAAGACGCGTATCATACTGAATGCATTTATTAGATTTAATCTTCTATGGAATCTTTCTTTCAGCTTGTCTCTTCAATGACCACTGTTCTATTTGCAAGTTGAGAGTTGGATCTTAATTTTTAGATTTAATCTTCAATTTAAGTTCCATTATTAGTATGTAATATTTTCCTTTGTGAAAATCTTATATTATTGTAGGTTGCATCTTATGTGAATTGATGTATGCTTGGGGTTTTTTTTTAATTAATGTGATTTTTTCATTTGTGCGTGATTTAGGTTGCTAGCAGAGTTTCAAGAGGGTCTGATAATCTCCAGTTAGACAGCTCAGTCCGATATTTTATTATGAATTTTTATATAATGTGTTTAATTTTCATTTGTGTTTCAATTGCTTCTTTTAATATTCATGAGTAGAATGTTGTGTCTTTTAACAGGAATGGCGGTTTTAATTCAAAATCTCCAGATCAAGGGTCATTGAGTACTGGTGGGACTTTATCTCTTGTGAAATCAGGCTCTCAGAAGATGATGACAACCCCCACTGGAGAGTACTTGACTGCTGCTCTCATGGATTTCAATCCTGATCAGTATGAAAGTTTGGCAACTGTTGCTGATGGGGCAAACAAACTTTTGATGCGGGTGGCTAATTGAAGGAGACCCTATTATAGTTTTTCAAATTGGTTGACTAATAATGTAATATTTTACTGAATTGTGTGAAACCCTAGTTTCTATTTTGAAACTAGACATGTTAAGACAAAGGAA